>VDFB02000003.1:658663452-659165018 GCA_007258455.2 Sequoia sempervirens | reverse complement strand
GGTGGTTATGATGCTTACAATGTCGCATACCCTTGGAATCAAAACAAAACATTTTTCATGTCTCAAAACACTTAAAAACTTCCTTCACTCTACTAAACAAATTTTGGCATTACCGCATAATTGATTATCCTTTACCTTGAAAGGTTTTAAGTACGCCTCTTGTTGTCCTTTGTTATTGATAAATAGAAAAAGGTGAAACCCTAGAGCTTCACTTTATGGTTTTTCAAGGGTTTACTTTTCTATGCTGGTGGTGGGGGGAGTATCTTATCATTAAATTCAAGATGGCCTAGGATATGAGATTGACTTGCAATCTGAAAGGTGAGCTAACCAATCCTATAATTTGAATTTAAGGACTTGGAAATGGATTTTGTATGAAATGCAATGATACGAATAATAAATGATGCAAATAACCTATTCTAATGCAAAAACAACAAATCTAGAATGTCACAAACAAATTCAAAGTTCAAAAATAGACAGCATAGTTCTGTACACCTGGCATGTAAATCTAGAGTTGAATTTGAGGGACCAAGTTGCTTAGGGTGACTATGTTCTGGTAATTGAATGTGGAATCTGATTTCATAGTCCTTTGATGTCTGATCTTAGCCTTCTTTCTTTTGTGTCTCACTATCAGATCCTCGTCATGTGTTGAGATAACTGAGTTTCCATATGCTGTCAAGTTATAGGGTTTAAATGCAACAATTAATAAATAAGTTTCAATATTCCTCTAACTTCTCCATACCTATAACTTGCACATTCAAAGAGAGAGGAAGGGTTGTGCCATATAGGGGATTGCCCTAGTCAAACCTCGTGTTGGTGTTTCCATCTCCACAATGACAATGTTAATGAAAGAGAGCTTATCCTTTTGAAGGATAGATGCTAAATGATAAACAAATGATGAATCAACAATGGATTTCAAGTCACCACCCAAATCCGATTCCTTGAAGGATTGAAGTCATACAAATTGGCTTGGTATTCTTGGAAGACCTACAAGGGTTAGTCCTCACAAACAAAATGATTACATGAACATGAACAAACTCACATAAAACTCAATAAGATGCTTCACTATTGAAATGCTACAATATATCCGCTCTAAGACTGCTCTTGACTTGATAATAATTGCTTAATAGTGATCTTGATCAAAATATTTTCACTTATTGCTTGTTAGATTTCAGATGGTGCAATGACTAGGTATTTATACACAATAATTCTAATTTCTTGAAAATTAAATCACGATAGCCAACATTTGACATTTGAAATTCAAATAATAAAATACCAACTCTGACATATTAAATTTTGGAGGCAAAATAGGGGGACCAAGTCGCCTAGGGCGACTTAGTCCTAGTCCTATTTTATAGGGTGTAAAGTGTCAAGAGAAAAATATTAAATGTTTGCCTTGGTTTTTAAATGGGTTTTCTTGATAAATGTCCAAATGGGCCATGGAATGCATAATTTAGGACATTAAATGTACAATTAAGTCCATGCACTTAAGAGGGAGCAAAACATAGTGTGAAATTGTCAAGGTTGGCAATTTATGATGCTACAGTTATAATGTAAGTACTCTTTTCCCCCATCATGTGTAACTTTGCTGTCATATAGTCATGGTCTACCCAATAACATATGACATACATCCATTGGAATTATATTACACAAAAATCATCATAATGCCTACCTTGAATTTTACCAAATATTATGCATTTACCAGTACCCTGTGTTCATCTCACAACCAATAATTTTTGTATTGACTAATGTGTTCTAACCTCTTCAATTTCAAATTGCCAATCATTCTATTTGAAACAAAATTATTTGTACTACTATTATCAATGATGAATTTGCAACACTTACCTCTAGATTTTCATACTATTCTTAACAAACTTTTCCTTTGTACTAGTTCATCTTCCTCCATAGTATTTGTTCTTAATAAGGCTCTTCTCATGACTAATGATTCACTTTTCTTTAGTTTTTCAACTGGATATTTTGATCCTCTTGATTTTTCTTCCACATATGTAATTCTTACTCTACCTTCAGATCTCTTGCTAGTGCCCCCATGGCCTTAGTAACATTCAAATAATTGATGTCATCTTCATCCACACTTGAAAAAGGTTCTAGAGAAATATTTTCCACCATTTCTACTAGATCTTCCTCTACCTATTCGGTATCCATCTATTCTATCATTGGAGTATGAATTATTGCCTTTTTTAGTATTAGGATAATAATTATTGCTTCTTCCATTGTAGGATGTATTCTTATCATTGTGGTATGTATTTTCACTCCTTCTTGCTTCCACATCTTCATAATGAGATTATATCTAGAATCTTCATCCTCTTACCCTTTGTTTGTTTTCTCTGTTCTCAAATCTCTTGTTTAGTTTCTCCTTTACCTTCATTAAAAATTGAAATGCTTTTTCTATTCTTCCTCTTTTCGTTCTTGAATTCTTCCTCTTAGTCTTTCCTAAATTTTTCCTCTTAGACCATGGATATATCTTGCAACATTTTTTTGCTTGATTCACCATGTCTAGTCCTTATAACCATTATGTAAATTTCTTCACTATATTCTTTAATTGTCTTTTCTTTCTAGTTGAATATATTTTGTAACTTCTTCAACTATTCTAACTGATAGTCAATATTTATAAACTAAAATGTCAAATTTATTACCATCCTATTCTATTTTGTTATCTTTTCTTTTCCTTTGCTATTTCTTTTTAATTGCACTTATTTTCACCAAGTAACATGTCCCTCTAATTTAGTCTTAGCAAATCTAACCCTCTTAGGATCTAAAATTTCCTCATATTCAAAGTATTCTTCTAGATCTTTGTCCAATAAATCAATTCCTTGTGATTCAAATCATCAGAATAATTTTTTAATTATAAGTCTCTTACCAATTTTGGAAATAGTCTTAAGCACCTTTACCTAATCTATATCTTCTTCTGCTAGATTTTCCATATCTTGCTCACCAACTTGCACACTTCCCCCTCTTTCACTTTCACTTTCATCCTCATCACTTTTGTCACCATTACTAGGGTTTATACCTCTTTTTCTATCTCTCAAGTACAACATCCAATCGGACCTTCATTACCCTCATCATTTCAAACATTTCTCCCATTCTCCCAACAATATTAGCAACACCTTAAATTATTTTTGGAGGGATCTCAACGTGTGATTTTATGAAAAATGCATCAAGTTGGTGGTCTATCCATAATCACTCCTACAAATTGCCTTAGAGTTAACACTTTGTTCATAAGTTTCTTGTACATTACCTCAATTAAATGATATATTTACAATTAGAACCTTTGGGATACTGAACCCATTGTTTTGATACTACTTGATGTAGTCATGGATGGAGGATCCAATGGAGGATTATCCAATCATGTAGTCTAATGAACAATCCCACACCATAACTCAATGAAACAGTTAAATGATAATACAACTTTATTGATTCATAGTCATGAATAAATTGCAATATGTTGCAAGGGCTTACACTATGATAGACCACAACAATTTGATTACAAATGGGCACAACTATATGCGAATTACAAATTTTTTAATGATATTACAATACAATACCGATATTGAACTAGGAACTAAAGCACACTTGATTTAATTGTCTCTAAATGATCAAGAAAGATGTTTATATAGTAGCTTCAAGCATTATGAGTGATCTTAGTTAGCTACAAGGAGGTGCAAAGCTTGATGCCAAATGCAACTTGTAGTTAACTAAACGTGTGAAAGAAACTTCTAGGATAAATGTGATGATGATGGATTAATGAATCTTGATGCAATTCATACCATAACCTCTCCCAGGTCTAATGAACCTATAAATGAATCCCTTTAATGTTGCACATTTCAAAAAGGTGCGACAAGCCTTAAATAGTAAAACTAGATATTAGTATGTTATGTTTGATAATAAGTCAAGAATTGAATTATGCTTTTGTAGTGATCAAGATCTCCTATAATTTGAATATGACATTGTAGGGTCAATGTAGAACATGTATTCCCAACTATGAGGTGAAATATGCAAGCATAGTGGAATGTGGTAGAATTTTTATGCCAAGATGATGTCTAGAATGTTTGAAAACCTATAAACATAAAATATTTTTGGGTGATTCAAGATTGTTCTTCCACCTTGAGATGCTCCCACATCAAATACATAGTTAGATGTTTATGTTTAATTGATATTCTATTGATGTCACTTATCCATTCTACTACCTTTCTATCACCTACACTAGACATGACTATGAGGATATTTTGATTGGATTTATGATTGTTTTGTGAGTAATAATTCTCACTTATTAAAGATTGAATGAATAAAAAAGGTTATTATTTATGATATTTATTAAATAAATGTGATTGGATTTTCCACTTGAATGCATATGATATATTATTCATATTCATATAAAACAAGAGACGCATTGCGTCTGATTCCTGCTGGTAGGATATGTGAGTTGTTGTTTGTTTGAGAATTGCTTTACATAGTAGTAATAATTGCATATAGTAAGAAATATATATTAGTGTAAATGCATAGCAAAGTGAAGAATTTATATATAAAAGTAGAAATATATATCAATGTAAATGCATAGCAATGTTCATAGAAAAGTAGAAATAAGTATGAGTGTAAATGCATAGAAAAGTAAAGAATATGCATTTGTCTCTTTATAGACCAGTATGGTCATTACATTACAAATGGTAATAGATAATTATATTATTGTTTGTTGTAGTCATTAATTGTGAAATGAAAATCCTATAACATATAGAACTATTGCATATTTATTGTCCTTGTTGAAGATGTGGCAGTTATTCTCCTTGCTGAAGATGACAACCCAAGTGTTTTTTGACATTCCTTTCTGCAGCAAATTGTTTGAAGGTGGTTATGAGGACATTGTTTTTTATTTTATGTGATAATCTTTCAATAGATAATGTAGTATAGAAATTGAATTTTTAAATGAAGCTAAATGTTTGTGAAATACAAGCGTACCTGGATATAAGATGTATATATCATTCTTCAATAGATTGTGCATTGGTTATGAGGTTGTTTGGATTCAATTTGAAATGTCCTTTTTTGCAGAAGTCTCTTAGGATGAAGACAATTGATGATTTGTCATCAATGTATTCTTCATAGGAAATGTTTAGTAATTCGGGAAGCAAGAGTTGCATAATAGATCTATCCATTGTACATTCCATTGTTTTCTTTCTATCACTTGTCAAAATCACTTTCAAGTAGTGAGAGTAGATATATGCAACTTGTTGTTTGCATTTAATACAAAAGGCAGTTTGTTCTTGTAGTTCTCCATATGTATCAAATTTGTAGTTGCAATTTGGACAGAAAGCTTGAAATGGATTTGAAAATGCATTGGCTATTCTTATTGTTCCATAAATCTGCAAAATATAACGAAGATGTATATTATGTATTTTTTAATCATTTTCTAATAGTGTATAATTGCATAGGTGCAAATGTGATTGTGTTAAATGTTGAATACAACAAATTGCTGACATAATCAAATGCCTTAGTTACCTCAATTGTTGAATGCAACAAATTGTTGAGATACTCGAAGGCCCTCTTGTTATTCAATTTGCTGATGTATGTTGATTGAGTTGTTTGTAGAGTGTTGTATTTTGATTCTCACCTCTTTACAATGTTTCTCAACAACATGATTGGATATTGTTCGAGGCGTATTTGTTCTTCCATTGAAGAGAAATGATGTTCCAAACTCTCGTGTATTTGTACCTGTATTGTGGATGCATGTTTTTATTTGAACATTTATCTTTAGTTAAAAATATGGTAAGCAGTAATTGATGTAAATTGCAATGAAATAAAGAATTAGAGGAATATTTAAATACCTGTGCTTTGTCCATTTCTGAATGGCCATCTTTTATTTCAACAAAAAATTGGAAAGAAGTTCTTTTTGTTCCCACCACAAGTGCCGCTACAGATCCAATTGCATAGTTTTCTTCACTTGTAAGAAGTTGTCTAATTGTGCTAGTTGGTATGAATTTGTATTCATCATGCATGCACGGTATGACTTCAACTATTGTTGTGTTTGTGAAAATCAAGATGTAGTCACAATCACCTCTGTCATAGTCTATCTTTGGTGCAATTTGGAAATTTGTAATGCATATAGCTATTCCAGGAACTATTTTTTATTCATGTTGTTTTACAAGGACACCAATTACATTGATAGTAATTGTCATTTCACCTTTTTCATTAGTTAAATCCACACGAAGAACTTCTTTTGTATTGTTTTGTTTGTCGAGACTTGTTTTGTAGACCACAATTACATCTCCTTCAAATATATTTCCTCCCTTGTGGGAGTGAAGTTCTTCAATTGATACTATATTTTTCTTCTTGCTTTTGGATCTGCAATGTTTATATTAGTTGAATTTATTGTTTTCAAGAGTAATTTGGATAGTATAATTGAACATAGACAATGCTTTTCACCTTTTTGATATTTGTTGTATGGTTTTCTGGCTTGTTTCGGCTCTCTTGCTCGACTCCATTGTTAGCTACAAGAAATACTAATAATGTTAATATTTTTAAAAAGATACTAAGTGGATTTGAATTTGTCATTTGTTTCAATGTTTATATAAATTGGATCATGATCACTCCAATATGCTTCTGATTTGTAAATAGAACATGGTTTTGCATTTATGTTACACCAAATATGATCAATTAGTGGCTTGTTGACATGGTTTAATTTATATAACATAAAATTCATTTTAGAATTGTGCATGTGATTTGATAGCAAATTCTTTCGTCCATTATCCACTGACATATCAATGTTGAAGTCGCCTAGAATATATAAAGTTGATGTTAAATTGACAGAGGAGAATACTTGATTTGTGATTGTTATAATTTCTGTTACTGGTGTGTTGGGTCTTGCATATAGATTACATATGTTCATCTCATCACTTGGCAAATTTATTGTTATTGTTATAGCTTCTACATTTGTTGTTTTATGTTGCACTGTTTTTGAAATTGATAGATTATTTCTAGTAAATGTTGTTACACCATGTATGTGATTTGTTGAGAAATGATTAAAATTTTGGAATTCATTATTATGTTTTGATAGTTGCATATGTGTTTCTTGTAGACAAATAATATCAGTTGACATCATTTCATGGTCATTAAGCATGTCTTCGATATGTACAAGCAGGTTACGAGTATTGAATGTGGTTAGTAGTAATTGTTTGTCGCTAATGCTTTGGAGATGGTGATTTTCAAACTCCCAAATTGATGTTGATTGTAGGCGTGACATTTCATTAATTACTTTTTTTTCACTTTGAAATGGTTTTGTGTTAGAGGTCTTATCAAGAACAATGTGTCAATTGTTCGTGTACGTGATAGTGCTGTATATGCCAAACCATGTTTGTTTATGCCTGATGGATCAAATGCTAATGCTTGCATTGTAAGGCCTTGTGATCTGTGAATAGTACGAGCACATGCTAGTTGTATTGGAAATTGTTTTCTGATTGTCAATTTTTTTTGGTTGTATAGGTTTTTAGTAGGCTTTGCAATGCGAAGTATGGGTGTCCAACTTTTGTCTATGCACTCACTATAACATTGTGCTAGTCTTTTCACTTGTCGATGTCCAACTTTTGAGTCAGTGAACTTGATCCAAACTATATCGAAATTAGTGTATTTTGTGTATGCTTGGAATGTTCCATCTGATCCATTGACAAGCCCATCTTCGTGTCGTAATTGCCAGCATATATTTCAACTAGCATATTAGGTTTTAAGAGTATCTGAGATGGTAGATTAATTGAACGGTCATACAACATAATTGTATTAGAGTTGTCATCATGTTCATCAATTGCATTCAATATAATTACCTCTCCTTGTGTGATGGATAACATGTTTTCATTGTGTTTTTCCACATCTTTCCTTCTGTAGAAGAGGAAGGGGAATGTTGGGTCCATTGGCGGTGAGCGCAAACATTTTTTATTTAAATACTCCAAGTCTTGAATTGTCTAGGATCCAACTCGGATTCTATTGAGTATTGAAACAAATTTCTCATCTTTTTGTCGCATTGTCGATTGCAGTGCATAGCATTTTATATTTTGTTTCCAAAAGCTATAAGGCATTAGTTCGTTTAATGTTGGAGGATTCTCAAATACTAGTGCATCTTGTACAGGTTGTACTTGGTAAAGATCACCACAAAAAATTGTATCTAGATTTTTGAAATAGCTAGTGGGGGTTTGCATTATGTCCCGTAAACGTTTGTCAATGTAACGTAGAAATCTTGAACCCACTAGAGAAATTTCATCTATCAATACCACACGGAGTTGTTGATAATGCTTTGACATAGCATCCAATATTTTAGAACTCAATGGGATGAATTCTGACTTGTTAAATGGCATGTGTAATGCTGAATGAATTGTCAATCCACCTATGTTATATGCTGCTTTTCCTGTATAAGCAAGTATCAGTCCTTTTGGTTTATTTGGATCGTTGTCAATAGATGAGTTGTATATGCGAATAAGTGTTTGATATATGGCTTTTGCGGTAAATGTTTTTCCCGTTCCAGCACCTCCTGTTAAGAACAAGTGTAATGGTGCTTTGATGTTGTTTATTTTTTTCAATGCGATGTCTTTTACAATTGCTTGTTGTTCTTTGTTTAACATTCGTCTTAATTTGTAGTACTCAGAATTGTCTATTATTTGAGGATGTTTTGCAATTTCAAATTCGTTTTGAAATATTGTATTTGTTTTGTTGATTTTTTCTGTCTCAATATCTAATTGTATATTATATTGTTCTTTCATCTGCATACGATTTTCAGTAAGGCTTTCATTTTCATCAAGATCATTGTTTGTGTTGATTTCATCTATAGCTTTTTCAATGTCGCCCCACATAGGGTTGACTTTGTAGTTGTATTTTATGTGATTTGATGTAATAATATTTTCATGATACAAATAAGCACTATGCCATGTTTGGAATCCATTTTTAAGTGATTTTTCACTTTGTGTAAATGGCACATATAGTAGTAATTGTTCTCTACAATGGTTTTCTAAGTCAATATGTTTGTTGAAGTTTACAAAATGTATTATATTTGCTTCAGCTTTACTTTGTAATTTTTTACCATCTTTTCTATAATTAGAAACAAAATCTGCAAGACAAATGTGTGATAGTGTTGTTGGTCGTGCTAGATAGTAATCTATCAACGATTTTGATGTTATGTTTTCTGAATCATCTAGTTCTTTGCTCAATTGTTTAGTTGATTTTAAGACAAATGTTCTCTCGTCCTCATTTCTTGTATCAATGAATACACATTTTCTTGAACTATAGTTTAATGGAAGTGATAAAGCAATGTGTGTTGCTTGTTGCAAAGACATTTGTTGTAAATTGAGTAATGTGTTTCCTAGTTTACTAATCATATTTATTGCATCGATACTATTTTGTTCATGATCTTTACGAATTCTTTTGAATGCATTTGTCATTGACTTGTCTACTTTTGTCATATACGAGCTACAATACATAGCCGCTGCATATGCATTCAATACAAATTGTGCATTTGTATTTGCTTTCCATATTTCAGGCATTGTTCTAGCAAAACTATTATTCCATATGTCTGATGGTTTCCTTTTCAAAAATATTGTCGGCCTATGGATTGTAGACTTGATGGAAATTATGTATTCATCTTCACTAATATTCATTTCATCTATGAACATTTGAAATGAGATTGATTTGTCATAGTTTGCTTGTTGTAAAGTGGAAAGTATTTTTGATGCTGTTGAAATCACATTTTCGTCATTGGTTTTAGTTGGTTCCAAAATTGTAGTTTTCTTCATTGGCGGGAGCGGAAAATTATATCTACAAGTTTGTTTCTTCGACCTTCGACATTGTTTCGTGTGGTGATGTTTGTGTATTGTAGCTATATCTGGATGTAGATGTTCAGTGTTACAAGTAATGTAGTTGTCTACAAAATGTTCAATAGTTATGTTACTATCTCTTCCGTAAATTGGTGCTTGTCTAATCCACAAGAGGAAATGATCATGCTCATTTCCACGATTTTGAAATTCGGTTATGGAGAAATAATCTGAAATGGTTCCAAAAAAGGAATTGTCTGTTAATATTAATTTCTTCATTGCATTAATTCTATGCCTATAATAGCGTGCACATGTAATCGGATCTCTTCTAATCAAATGAATTCTTCCATCTTCGATTGTACTATTTGATTGTTCATGGTTGGTTGCTTTTTGATATGTACGATGTAGTTCTTCAAGTGTTTTGGTTAATGGTTCCCAATATTGTTCAGCACTTGTAAATGTAACAAAAAAAGTTGGTGGTCCAAGTTGTCTTATCATCGCAAATAGATTTTTTTTTAGTTGATGCAAATAATCTGGAGATATTCTTATTTTTTTGAAATCGACATAACCAATGTCGGATTTAAGAATATTTTCTAAATTAGGTTTATGTTTCACATCTTTTGCTAGTAGCCTTCTCCCTTTTAATTGCCCCTTACGTAATCTCACCCATATTGTGGATAGCACTTGTTGTATTAGAATTTTAATGGTTTTGAAGAATAGGTTTGTAGTGTGGTAAGAAAATTTCCTATTTGAATGTTGTAATTCCCACTTTACAATTTTTTGATACGAATATCTTTTGACAATGTCCTCATCACGTGGATTGCCAAAGAACAGTGTAGGGAAATTCATCTCTTCAGCGTATTTATCTTTAAATATTCCAATTGGATTATTTCCTTCTGCTGGTGCAATTTCTATGATCTTGTCTTGCATTTCATGTATGCACTTAGATTCAGTGAAACCATGTATCAATGTTTCACTAGGTATTTCATTTTCAATATCGCTTTCAACATCGTTGTCGCTTGTATTGTTATCGCTTGTTGTGACCTTTGCACTATCTAGTCGTAGAATTTCAATCCAGTCTTTGCTTATCTCAACATTCTCCATCTTGTATAATTTTTTGTTTGATAATTGATCCAACGCTTTCATTATCATATTTGCACGTACCATTCCCATTTGATATGCATTTTTATATTGCAAGCGTCTTTTAAGAGCAACAACTATTGTTGATGTTTCGTTTGTTGAACGTGGTAATGCTCGTTGTATGATATTAGAGTTAACTGGTACATTTATAATAGACCCGGTCAAACCTAATTGTGAATTTTTGTATCCTAATTGCCAAATTTGCGCAAATGCAATTCTAAGGGACACTAGTCGTTCTTCTAGTTGTGTCAACATTGCCACATATCCTAATGGATTATTTGTTCGGATGTAATTTGGAGTTGCATATTTTGGTAATTTACATTGTTTCAACGATGCTTTGCATTTGGAACAAATATAGTTTGTTGTTGTGATTTGTTTATTTGTGGACAAGCTGTAATACATTTTCATTTCTTTGTCTTTCAAAGTTGTAATGTCTTTTTTAAAATGCAACATTTGACAAATTGAACATACATATCTAGGTGTATCTTCAATTTGTTTTTTGAACAATTCAATGGCTGATTTTGAAATTCCTTTTTCCAACTTTGTACATGTTGCAATATTTTTTGAACGTATTTGTTTTTTGATTTTTCGTAGTGAGTTGACCGTATATTGTTGAATGTTTTCAATTTGATTGAATTCGATCTTGTTGTTTTTGTTGGTGTTTCTAATTAGTTTTTTAATTTGACGAAGTGATGCAGTTGAATTGATATTAGTCGAATGCAGTTGATATGATAGAAGTGGCTCAAAGTGTCCATGAAGAGGATTTGTATCATGGAAAAGGATAGAGTGTGATTCTACATTAGATGATTCATTAAAATGCAAATATTTATGCGCCGTTCTTACTGACCAAACCTTTATTTGTATGCCTAGCCATTTGGATAGCCACTTAATACAAAATGTGTCTCCCCATAATCCAATTTCTTCATTATTTGTGGTTGGCATAGCTGATTTTTGCATTCTCCGAAAATAAGTTTCAATGTTGTCTATTTTATGCAGTACATCTAATGTATTTGGATGTAATTCATTGTTATATGACCAAGTTGCTTCTTCATCACCTTCTGAATAGCATTTTAAAAAGTAATCAATTGCTCCGTTGCGTAATTAGATGAGGTGTAGCGATGATTAAGTAGAAATGCTAATGAATCAAAAAGACAATCTCCTACATTGTACTTAAATGTATTAGTTCTATATAGACCTTCAATTCTTAGCGCATTGTCAATATTATCTACTTGAGAGCGATTTGATAGTCTATAATTTTCTACATCTACTATTTGTTTTGCTTGTTCTTGTCTATTTTCAATTTTTCTCTTCATTTTTGCAAACAAAAATTAGAATTGTTTGGAAGTAAAATGAAGAAGTTTAATGTACCTGTTATATTTATGAAGAGAACACTTAGTCAACTTGTGCTTGTATTTAATGTGGAGAATAATATTTTTGGATGATCTTCTCTTCTTGGTTCTAGTTCTGCAATACGAAAATGTTATTGTTATTATTTGTTTGCAATCAAAATTGTTAGATTTCAATTTTATCAAAATTATATATTTTCACATTATTGTGGTAAAAGTAGTTTATAAATCTACTAATCTCTATTCCAATTCTACCATATGACTTTATGAAAATTGTTTTTTGCTCACATTCATTTCTATTGGTCTTCGTAGTAAGTAGCAGTTGCCACATGACTAATTTACTTTTGCAAGATGATGTAATGAGTAAATTAAATATCTTTATATAACTATCGAATGTCGATAACAAAATTGAAATCTATAAATTGGATTATTGACACATGTATTTTTTTAGACTCTTTCTAATTCTAATTTATGTATTTGGTAAACGTTGTATGAAATTCGCATTGCATATTTTACATATATGATTATGGCAAATGATCTGATATTAAATTTCTTACAAATAATAGAGAATCCATACACAAAACTATTTAACCACATTGTTATTTACATAGCACAAGCTCCTAGATGGTAGACAAGATATAGGAAAACCCATTTATAGCAGAAAACTTTCCAAGTTGTAAATTATTGTTCTCATAATGTTACACTCTCTAGGTGATGAGATATGTTCCTTTTAAAAACCCTAAAAACATAAGAAAAGTAAAGGTAAACTTAATCAGAAGCATAAAATGCATAGAATTGTGTAGTTCAAAACCAGAAATGAACAATATAGCAAATTGTTCAAATTACATAGAGCTTCCGTATGGAGAAGAAACACTGACAACTTCCTCTGAAGAAATTGTATCTAAAGTGGATGTGGATACTGGAGATGTCACAGGGCCTCGAGGAGGAACATGTTTGTTTAAGTAAATCAATGCTCTAATGACCTCTAAGATCCTTGTTGAGAGATGTTGACCCAAGTGGGTAGAATGTGCATTCAAGGAATGCATGATTATGAGGTCACAGTTATTGTTCAAACCCAATTGTATAGCATTGTAAACACATGTAATTGCTTCACATTCCTTTAACATTGAGTAAGGGAATAAACCTCCCAAAGGAGCATTGCCACTTGTTTTATCATACTGAGCCACGACTTGATTGTAAACATTTGGTGGAAGTAGATAATCTTTGACATATGCATATGCTAATTTACCTAGGGAGTCTGAATTGTGGACTAAGTCCATGCAATTTGATAGAAAGTGTGAAACTACATCTGAGTAGTATTTCAGTCCATTTTGACCATTAACAAAATCTCCACCTAATATCAATTTTATGGCTTCCTCAACTTGTGGACATTCGACAAAAAAGATGTGTTCCAATACATTGGAATCAATTGGGCCTACAATTGGAACCTCCCATTTCTGTCGTGGCATGTTGATACACTTATTCTTTGCCATCTTGCTTATTCTGACAGGATATGAAGTTGAAAGGATAACACATGAAAATTACAAAAATAAGAGATGATAAATAAGAACTTTAAGACAAGATACGAAGTTGAAAGGATGACACATGAAAATTACAAAAATAATAGATGATAAATAAGAACTTTAAAATAATTAAGAAAAATTGAGAAAGTAGGAATTGTAAGTATGAAATTAGTAATTTTTACAATGACAGAAGGATATAATTATTTAATTAATCAATTAAATATATTTTCATCACATGCAACAATTTTTATCAATACATATATTTGTAAAGAATTGTTATGTGATAATTGCACAATTTTATGATCTTTATGTTGTGCAAAATCTCACCATTGAAACAAGATTTTGTATTACAAATATACAATGTTGTCAAATGGAAATTTCCTTCAATCCAATCTATATTGCTTTTTCAACATACCATACAATATTCTTTAAACAAATTCTAATATCCTAAAAAACAACATCAAATTTTACTAGTGAATGTAGAAGTACTAAAAACTTTATACTGATTACTAATATCATAATTGATATTTTTTTCCTTGTTTATCTCAAAATTGTCAGCTGCAAATAGAGAATCTTGCAAGAGTGGGTACATATACTAGCTTTCAATTTTATTCAGAATACTCAAATTTTCAGTATTCATCATTGAAATTGTATCATTGTTTGTTCTACTAACTATAATAGGGCTATTGGTAGAGCTAAGATTGGGTTGGTCCCATGCCAAGGAAGATGAAGTTACAAAATTACTATCAGTAGAGTTTTGACATAAGGTATCAAAATTGACAATTTCAAATATACTTGGACAATGCATTCCAAAGTTTGCAAGAGAACTATCAAAGGCATAGTCTTGCAAATGGATTCTAGTATCAATATTGGTATTAGAGATTACTCTAATATCTTTTGGATCAAAGATAGGAAGATCTAATTTGTTGAAATCAAGTTCAACAATGTCCTCATTGTTATCAATGATATTTGCAAAATATTGCATATAGTCATCAATGTTGGGGTGAGAGATATTTTTATCACTCACGGTATCTAATTCTAATTTTTGTATTCCTAAATTGGTTGAGCTATTATCAGGCATGCTTTGTTTCAATAATTTGGTCGAATGTAGCAGGTCTGCTGGGTTTGAATCGGTATAGTTGAAATTTGTGATTGCCTTATTTCCTTTTATGGAAATTGCAGCCATATCATAAGCATATGCAGCTTCTTTCAGCCATATCAAAACTTCCTAGCCACTGTCATTTTTTCAATTTCTTGTTCCAAATTTCTGCAACATAACTACCCCATGGACGTTTTCTAACACCTCTATATGATACTTCTTTTGCAGATTGTTCAGAGTCATCAGAACTCAAGCATAGGCCTTCATTATCTTGTTCATTAGAGAAAGTTTGTTGCAAGAGCTTGGTGGTATGGTCAAAATTTGTGATTGCCTTATTTCCTTTTATCGATATTGCAGCCAGGTCAAAAGCATAGGCAACTTCCTTGGCTGTATCAAAACTTCCCAGCCATTGTCGTTTTCTCAAATTTGTATTCCAAATTTCTGCACCATATCGACCACTTGGACATTGTCTAACACCTCTATACGATATTATTTCTGCACATTCTTCAAATTCATCAGAATTGAAGCCTACGTCTTCGCTTTCTTCTGCTACCTGTTTGCATTGGTTAGATGCAAATTTATTCTTTGGCTTCTTGTTCTTTTGTAATCTACATTCTGGATAACATAGTTTAGGAACAGGTTCCTTGGACAAGTAGCTACAATGGTTAGAATTGATGTATACAAAATTAGTAGTTGCATTTTTGCTTCCAATTGCTATTGCAGCTTTATCATAAGCATGAGCTGCTTCTTCTGCAGTATCAAAAGTTCCAAGCCATTGTTGCTTCTTCAAGTTGGGGTTATAGATTTCTGAACCATATCTACCTGACCGTTTTCTGACACCTCTGTAACTTTTCTCCATTGCTTTGTTTAATTTTCTAAAGCACAATTGACACTTTGTCAAAACATTTCCCTATTTGACATTAATGCATTTCTAGTGTTGTATCAACTGCAATTACAAATTTATGCTACATATTTGGTGACAAAGAATTATCAATACAAATCAACATAAAGATGAATTAAATAAAGTATGAAAATGTAGCCAAGTAAATGAAAATAATATACATTCACAACTTATTTATCTAATCATCTTTAGCATTTTCATATTACTTTTTGAGTAATTGTGATTTTTTCCAAAGAAACAATCAAATACCAAACAAATAAAATATGACTAATACACTTGCTATAGATAATATAAAAAAATGAGAAGTTTTTTTTACTAAAACGAGCAATGTAAAGAGGATCAACATCTCTGTTATGAGTAGTGCAAATCCCATTGACATCATCTTATCAAACTCTTTGTCTACAACTGTATTCCTTCTGCATAATTTGGTCATTCTCTTCTCTTGATGTCCTTCAACTGCAAAAGATGATTGATTTAAACATGCATTGTACTAAGAAATGGCTTTCTTACAAATGACATATTGTTCCAAATTTATATTTTCTATAGAATGTCAATGACATAACACCTAAATATTTCTTGTTGAATTGTAGAATTATAAGCCAATTTAAAATTTTCAACTATGCCCAACATTCAAACTTGATGCAAAAATGCCTTTGCTGATCATTAATTTCGTCTTTCCACCTGTGCATTACTCAGGTTAAGCTGATCATCGACATTACACTTGCGAGGTAAGTCATACTTTTCAATTGTGGCCCACATTGAAATTTGATGAGAATACCTTTTATAGCATAGTGGTATGCGTGAGCTTTTCTATGCATGCTAGAGCTGCCTCACCACAAATATATTGTTTAAGAGAGTTATAGCAAAATGCTTTCTAGTTAACTATCTTAAATAGACAGTAGCTGAAATGTTAAGCTAGTAAGGGACAACTGGTAAAGTGTGAAGTCCCAAAATGAGGACATTCATCCTAGTCATAGTCTTTTCAAATATTTTATGGTAGATTTCCATTTCTTCAACTTCTTCAACTTTGTAATTTTCGTACAAAAATTTACACCAAAATTATGTTGTCGATCCAACTTTTTCCAAACTTGACTAACTTACTATCCATTTCAAAAAGGAGACATAGGAATTTGCATATCTTTCCTCTTGAAGCAACATTCGATGCATTTCACTGAAATTATCATCACACCTTCGCTAACTCGACTTTTCTCATTTTCATTAAATGAGATACAAAGTCTTTAGAAAGTTTTCATGCACAAGATAACATTGGCACAATATGCACTAGGAAAAATATTAATCAATCTACATACAAATGCAATAAATATTTAATAGCAATAATAACAATTGTTCTACTTTTGCTTTGACATAACAACAGATGACTCGAATACTATGTTGTGAATATTTAGTGGATTCTGCTTTACATTCTTCAAATATGCATTATCATGTTTATAATATATATACTTGCATTGGATAGCTTTTATTTCAGCCAAAGCATTTTTAGTATTAAACCATGTTGCATATACTGTCAATTTCAAAAGTATAATGAAACAAAGTTTAATACAAAAATGCTTTTGCCAAAAAATAAACTTCTCCAACCCTATGCACTTAAAGAATACTACAATTTTTTGTCGTATACAATGTACTTTGTTTATGTTTCTTCTATCTATATTTCTAGTATTCCTTGATTTCTATTCCCAACGCGGTATTTTTGTCTAAAGAATAAACACAATTTAATTTACTATGGAAATATTTAGATAACCCTAACTCCCCTAACACCTGGCAATATGCATGTTCTAGTTTGTTCCATTGTCATAGGGGGCATTGCAAGTCTCATCTTTTCTTTAATTTTCTGCGAGTTATTGTTTTCGCGTTACTCATTTCACTCATTGCTATAACAACTAGATTGAAATCTTCTTTGTTCATCATGGGAATATAGTGGTTATCATCCATTTCTCATGTTATATGATGGGTAGTCCATTGTATTATTATATTAAGTGTTATTGCAAATTTATATTAGTACCAAGGAAGTGTGCAAGTATGTGAGAGTTTGAAATGTCGTGTAGAGCTTCGTAATAGCCTAAAAAACAAAAAAAACAATACTTGTAAATTATGAACTACTGGCATGAGAAATGTTGCTCACTTACTAGTGTTTTCTCATGTTCAAGAGTTTCTCTAGCTATACAATTTGGTGTCACAAATGTGGTTGAATGTTCATATATTTTGATGTTAATTGTTATCATATTTTTATTAGAAGGTAATATTAATTGATACCTTGTTAATGTTTAGGTATTTATTATATTTTTACAAGTTGATGGCTATGTGTCTAAATATATATATATATATATATATAAATAGATAATAAGTGATTAATTATTTAGTCATTAGTTAAATGTGTAAATATAATCCTTTACTCCCAAATTCTTCGTTTTTGTCCGAAATACAATTTTCAGTGGAAGTGAAGACAAGATTAAAAAACAAAAAAAATAAATTGATGTAGTTCAAGTGTGAAAACACTTGAGCTCCCATTTTCCTCACTTTCTCTTTTGTATTGCCACCCCACTCACTTTGTAATGTCAGTGGCCGACAAGAAGAGGAGTGCGCAATCAAGTTGAACACGAATATTCAAGTACTAGACGTTTTCATATTTTCCACATATTATCATATTTTAATAATCTTGACCACTTTCCTTTCGTGTGCGAGAACCTTTGTTAAATTACTATATATTTTGATTAATTAATTAATGACCACTTTTTCTTTTTCTTTTTTTTGGCTGTGGGAGAACGTTGACTTTGTTATGAAGTGGCCGACAAATACAAAAGAGTTTTGAGTAGTGCTGATGGCTTAACAGATAAAAGCACTACACACAAGAGAAAATTAGTGGACACGACCCTGAAGAAATGTTGATCGAGGTGGCTGCGGACAGATAATTTCATAGCCTAAACTTTTGTGATGTAATTTGCATCTCCATTTTAATTTTAATTTAGTTTTGTTTTCATTTTGATAGAATGGTTAAACAATTGTACATATCAACAAATGGTGCAAAAATTGTGCAAAGTGGAGTTCATTGGGTGGAGAATTCAGTGAATGCGTCTACAAAGAGAGTAAGAAACATCTCATATGTTCGATCCCTCAGCCCTTCCAGCTCTAAAGTAAATTTTGTATAGATTGTCTCATATTATGAGTTGTCGGAAATGGATTCCTGTAAATCCTAAGAGATGGGTCATCGAATAGAAGGCTAATGCAGTTAATACTATCTTTTGTCTGATTGTTGGTAATGCTTGTTGCAACAACTATCTCTTAAAGGATCTGCAGGAAACACAGCAAAAGTGCATGCAACAACAAGCGTGGTAGTAGGAGAAGCAGTCAACAACATACAAGCTATAGCTGGCTTCAATGCAAAGGAAAAAATCCTCAATCTATTTGGCAAGGAACTGAAATTACCCCAAACACAAAGTCTTAAATGGGGTTAGTTAGCCGCCATCCTCTTTTGAATCTCATAACTCACATTATATGGATCACAAGCCTTAATAGTTTGGTATGGCTCAAGACTGGTACAAAATGGGACCTCAACGTTCTCCAGAGTAATAAAAGTCTTTGTAGTTCTAGTGATCACAGCAAATTCTACTGCTGAAACTCTAAGTCTTGCACCTGACTTTGTAAGAGGGGGAGAAGCACGAGTTCCCTTTTTGTAATCCTCGACAGGGGAACAAAAATTGAACCAGATGATGAAGATGCAGGATACGCAGTTCGGGAAACAGGTTATTTTCTTGCTTCATGAAAACTTATTTTGCAATCTAGAACAGGGATTTTGTAGGAAAGGGAAAATTGCTATTATGAGGCTCTGCTTTTGTTTTAAGGGCTCAAGGATCGAACACATTACACGTTTCTTATTCTCTTTGTAGAGGCATTCACTGGATTCTCCCCCCAGTTTGCAATTTCTAATAGATGAATATGCACCGATCGTTGACATGCGATTTGGATATTGAATCTCTTGCTCGCTTCTATGAACCACCACAACTGTTGCAGTTCTATGATCGATTTCATCAACAAAATCCAACAACCTTGGCTCTTGAGCTTTTCTACTAGCGAGCCTTTGTTTCGTGGGTCTGCTACTCAACACCTCTTGTTGCTCATAAGCCACCTCTTCTTTAGTGGGCTTGCTACAGACCAGCCCCTAATCTGCAGGCCTGTGGGTTCAATCACCAAATGTATATTGTTGATATGGTCGGTGGAAGAAACTCTAACACTCACTCCACAAACGTTGCTTTCCTTGAATTTGTCTTCCTATCGAGAGAGCATAATATCCATGGGTATTGAGCATTATTCGGCCAAAACCGGCTCCAACGCAAAAGTAATGGGGGCAATTGACAGTGCATAACGCAGGAAATGAAAGCGGTTGAGAGAAGAGGATGATGGAGCGAGTGGGGTCTCAAAAATGTAGAGCCAACTAAATAAAGTGAGCGAATTCAGGGAAGGACACACAAAGAGAGGGGTCTAGGGGTAGTTGTTTCTGCAGTGCACCTGCCTTGGCCTTCTTATGCGGAGTTTGCCTCTCTTACCTCTTATTTGCTTTCACCTTACTAATATGAGGCTCTGCTTATGTTTTAATGATGATTGATCCATGGGAAGGGAGCTCTCTCAATAACCCATCTACAGGTTTTATACATGTGGCGCTTTTGCAGTACAATATTTTAGAGTATTAACTGCATTAGCCTTCTATTCGATGACCCATCTCTTAGGATTTATAAGAATCCATCTCTAATGACTCATTGTATCAGATGATCCATACAAAATTTACTTTAGAGCTGGAAGGGCTCAGGGATCGAACACATGAGACGTTTCTTACTCTCTTTGTAGAGGTACTCACTAGATTCTTCCCCCAGTTTGCAATTTCTAATAGATGGATATGCATCGGTCACTCACAGGAAATTTGGATATATTCTGAAGCATCTTGTCAATTTTGGCTGTTGAATACTGCTTTCCTTCTGTATTTTTCGATAATTGATCTATCTAGTCTTTGACAGGTGAGATGGGTCCTGACTTTACACCTAAGATGCCTGTGAAATCTCTTTCAGATCAGCAAATAGCTCGTATTCATCAATTGTTTCGCGAAGCTAAATTGATGATCCTAGTGGTGAGGTGAGCTTGTGTGCCTTTTTAACATAACATGGATTGATCATTAACTTTCTATCATTTTCCCTGTCATGTGGAAGAACTGATCTTTATTTCTTAGTCTTGTAGGCAATTTTGGGTTTTCAATTGGTTAAAGTTTTTCATTCCTTAGAATTTTCATTTTAAGTGAATGCCTAATGGTTTGCCATGTTTAAGTAAAACACAAATCTAATTTCTAATATACTAGAACAACCAAAAACAAACATTTTGTTCAAGCAGTCTGCATTTAACAAGCAATCTGCTAATTCCAGAATCATCTACTATTGAAACAAATAGAAATAATAAGAAGAATTGTATAGAAATAACATGCACCTGATTCTTCTTATTCCCTCAAACACTCCAAAGCACTTTACCACGAACACTGCAAAGCACCTTTACAACTCCCAGTCCTTTGGCGACAAATTCATGGACCGACAACATCTATTTATAAAGCTTTAGATTTTTTCGATAACTATGCAAAATCAATGGAAATTTCAAGAAAATCTGCTTAGAATCTTTATACAGTCATATCGCCGACAATTAGCTGCAATAATGCAATAAACAACCTCCATATTCAACTACAACAGTCAAAAGTAGCACCCACTATACTACTCTTCCACATGCGAATGCGGTAAGACCATGTTGTACACTATAATTGGTTGATTTTTATGTCATTTGTCTTAAAGTCTTCACCACCCATATTTGAAAAGAATATTGCAAAATATGGTCCAAAAAAAGTTGCATTGTTTTCATTATTTTTATTTCGTTGTTAAACAAAAAGAAAATGACTATTGCGTAATAGTGTTTATAAATGAGTTTGAAAAAACTATACAATATTAAAAAAATGATGACATCATTCAAATATGACTGAACATATCTATTGGCCAATAGAATTGGAATTTTTTTTTTTTAAAGTATTAATTAAATATGACATCAATATAAACTTTCGGAAAAATTGCCCACATAGTTTAATTCTTTAATTCTATTGGTTGATATTTGCCAAAGAAATAAAGTTAGCTGAAAGCATAAGTATACAGAACTAATATTGATGTGGAAGTTTTATGATATTATATTAAAAGAAAAAATATTTAGGAACATGTTTTTCAAATATTTTTTATGAAAAAGCGAAGGGCAAAACAAAGGGGCCATGACAAAATTATTAGGCTTACTCATCACTTTTATGCCAATTCACATTAGCCAACCACTTCACATATCCCGGATCCTCATACATCCACCAATAGTATCATTTCCCCTTTTGGAACTATGTTGTTAACATGGTCTTGTCCCAGATGCGGTACCCAATGGGCATCAAACTTAACCCCTGCAGGTTACTACGGGATGTAGTAAAGGTGACGCCATGCCGCCTGCAGGTTAATGGAGCATGTAGTCTAGGGTGACGCCATCCCGGCCTGGTCCAACAAGTTGAATGGATGCATGTCGACCCCACACATTCAAAACCTCCCATACGAACAAAAAGTATTTTTCTCTAATCTCCTGCCTCTGAGCTTTGTGAGAAGCATGTGCCCCATTTCTTCGCCGCAATGTATTTCAACTTTTCTTCTAGAATGGTTTAATTGTTAGTTAACGTTCAAACTTGTAAAATATTATTCATTCCTTTGCGAAATGGAATTTACCTATTAACAATGACAAATAGAAAGACGTGGAGCAGCAGATGAGGACATCGGTGTTTTATATGTAAATAAATGTGTTCATCATAGGTGGGAAGTTTGGGTTTCTGTTACATAACTGAAATGGGAGACCGGGAGAGCTTCTCTCCAGTAGATGGCCTTTATGTGGATGTTCTTGCCAATTGCTTCCTCTGGCTGTCTTCTTTCCATGACTGGGCGCGGTAAAGCTTTATCTCATTTCTTATTTGTTTTCTGTTACAATGATATTCTTTATGATTTCTGTGGTACCCAATTCATGAAAGAAGACAGCAAGAGGAAGCAATTGGCAAGAACATCCACAGAAAGGCCATCTACTGGAGAGAAGCTCTCTCGGTCACCAATTGCTTCCTCTTGCTGTCTTCTTTCGATGACTGGGCGCGGTAAAGCTTTATCTCATTTCTTATTTGTCTTTTGTTACAATGATATTCTTTATGATTTCTGTGGTACCCAATTCATGCAAGATTAGATTTTTGGTGTTAATTCTAATGCATGGGCATGGGCAGAGCAAGCAGTGTATGCAAGAAATGGAGGGAAGCAGTGAAGCAGTCAATTGCCCAGAGAGAGAAACTCAGCTTTGCTGGATGGAAAATGGATGACATCTCTCTTGGCAGACTTGTTGAAGGAGCCTATAGCCTCAAGGAACTTGACATGTAATTCTACAAACATCTCTTCTAAATTTTATAGCTTATAGCCTCCTGTAAGAATCTATGTCGATTAGCGCTAGTTGTAATTGGACTGTTTAGCATAACAATGCTTGTTATTGTGTTGAGTTTCCCTAAATATCTGGAATTCACATGAGGTTGAATGACCCTCACAAGGGTATCTTTTCAGAATTTATAAGAGGGAAAACTTAACGTTGAAGAAAACAATAGCTGTTTCAGTTATGAACTATTGATTCCCAATGTCAATTTGTGTCCTGAATTGAGCATGATTACGCATGGTCCACTGGTGGCATCGACACGCTATAAACTGTCCACTAGGGTTCAATTTTTGTGCCTTGTGGCCAAAAGGATGGGGCTAAGTGCACGTATCACGCAGATTTTGGTAGCGTAGGAACCCCTCAGGACGGGCAGTGTAGATAAGTTCAGGCTGCAAAGACTAGGACAGCGTGATTGTTCAGAGCTTCTGCTCACTGTTAATAGGGCCAAGGAATATTTTGGAAACAAAACTGAGAGCATGTATGTCAAGCTTGCTACCCTGTTGGCAAAGTGTATTGCCTCATGTTAAATTGAAGCTAGAAGCTTGACGATCCTTCTGAAGTCCTCTCCTAGACTCTGCTGTTCGGAAATTCATTTCCGTCTGATGCCTCTCATCAGTAAAAATAAAAAAGACATGTATGTCTTTCAACAGCGCCCGGTTCTACCTTCTTTGCGAATTCAAATGTGGAATCGCATTTCCTCTTAGAAATGGGCATATTTAGTCCTAAATATACACTTTTTCACGTCTTCCTCAGGAATCAGGAACTTTACCACATTCAATGATCTGTGCCCGATTCCCCATCTATACGATTTTCATGTCTTCCCTAGGCATCAGGGACCTTCCCACATTCAATGGTCTGTGTCCTATTCCCACCTGGTTAGATGGAAAGGAATTCATAAGATCATTGGGTTTGATAAAGTTTTCCTGGATTGAATAACATATAACATGTAATTCTTCCATGTGAAAATGGGTCAATCACTTCAGAAAGGGCTCATGCCTTATGATGAACCTATGGAGAGGGTGCTGACAGTGTCTGATAATTATTGGGAACGAATACCTACATCAGCAACTGGTACAATGCTCATGAAATGTGCCAAATAATTCAGATACTTAATATCCACAGGATACTGTATTTCTTGTTTGACCATATTCATTCTCATCCTGTTTGCAAATATTCTTAATTTCATAGTAATAAATGAGATTGCTATCTAAGGCACTTAAGAACTGTATAAAATTTTCAGCATGGCACCAGTGTTGCTCCTTATCTATTGAGGGCATCAAGTTTGAATTTTACATTAGCTTGGCTCATTTAACCTTCCCATGTTCTGTTCTCTCCCTTAAATATATTCAGGAACCACAACATATATTATGAGAAAACATATCTGGATACGACTGTGTGCAACTTTTTTGGACATAATATATTTTAGTTGTATCTAGATATATCTTTTTGATATATGCTTACTTGTACAAATCTCAAATTGTTATTTCTATTTTTTTTTTGATACAGGAGGAATTGGTGGCAATTTGACCACACGGTTGGTGCTCAAACCACAGGGCAAGCCCCTATAACCTCAAGAGATCCCATACCCTGGCACGGCATTTGAATTGAGTTTCAAAAACGGGTTGCTCAGCACACACCACACTTAGAGCGGGGGGCCTAACCAACTGAGCTGATCCTTAGCGGCTAGGAAACCACAAATTATTAACAAAGTGTGTCAATTTACTTTTTCCCTTTGTAAACACTCCAAGCATTCTTCCACAGATTGTTGCTAACATTTGGGTATGTATATAGCTGTCATACCCGTGCACAATGTTATGGCGCATCTAATTGAGATACCTCTTCCAAATGAAAAATACAAGACAACAACTCCCGAATGTGCCAATACTTGTACCTAAATCAGACAATGCTATTAATTAAATCCCCATAGGTTTAGGATGGTGCAAGAACATCAGTAGTATATGAGGAAAGGTATCCCTTGATGTTCATTGCCTTGAGGCATCGTTAACTTGGAGCTCCAACCTTGTCTTCTCTATCTATGCCAAATGTAA
The DNA here is from genome assembly GCA_007258455.2 of Sequoia sempervirens. Classification (NCBI taxonomy): domain Eukaryota; kingdom Viridiplantae; phylum Streptophyta; class Pinopsida; order Cupressales; family Cupressaceae; genus Sequoia; species Sequoia sempervirens. The sequence goes on along the minus strand of VDFB02000003.1, from coordinate 659,139,649 downwards.
ATAGTGCAATGCTCTACCTAAGCCAATTACATATAGGCTGACAATAACATGAGTTTCCTTAATATAATTCCCTTTGACTTATCGTGCTTGGGCTTTTACTAATTCTCCATCCCACAGTTTTCCGTGATTGGCATTTAACCACATGTTCCCCCAAAACTGCCTTGACTTAGCTCTAATTAATCATGTTTAAACGAGTTATCTTGATCTGGATTAAATCAAAATTTGGTCCTGCAATTTACTTTGACTAACACTTAACCAAATTCAGTTACCTTGGCTGAGACTTAATTTAATTTCTTATCCCATGAACTACTTTGATTGAGATTTGATTAAATTGTTGTCTCTTGGAGTCACTAGTTACCACAATTGAGACTTGATTAAATTATTCTCTTGGAGTCACTCATTACCATGATTGAGACTTGATAAATTCTTGTATGTTGAAGTCACTTGTTACCACGATTGAGACTTAAACTGATATCTCTTTCCTTGTCATGTCCCCAAAATTGTAACACTAAAATATGAAGTATTGAAATACAAATGACTAAATAAAATAAATATCAAAATAATAAATATAAAGAATTGCAATTTAAACATTACTATAATTATAATTATCACAGATAATATTATAATTATAATACAAAATAAAACAATTGATATTGTTAATTGTAATTATTATAATAATAAAAATATTTCACAAAGAAACTAGTAATATCTGAATATGACTATGCCTCAATTAAATAAACAAATAACAATCACAAAGCATTAAAATGCTACTTGTATCGATTCCTAATAATTATTATTAAAGCATCAACTCCTAATACCTCAGCAGCGGTTATATCTGAAGACTATAATGCAGCGATAAACTAACAAATAGGCAATTAATTAAAGCATATTCAAGCAGCAAATCCAACTAAAGAAGATCGACGGTTTTAGAAAGGAATAATGTTAATTAATTAATTATTCCTAAAATAGCGATTGTTATTCAAGTGATTGTATTATAATATGTAGCGATTCATTTAGTATGACTTAGTTTAAAGACATCGATTAACATTCAGTCCAAAGGACAGCGATTAACACTAAACTAAGAGACACGTCCCTAGTCAAGAAAGTGAAAGGAAAGACAATGTTTTTTAACCATATCAGGGGTATTAAAAGAGAATCATTTTCAAAGCAGATGGGCATTGAATTGGGAAGAGGAAAAAGAGGTAGATCAACCAGAAAACACTCAGTTTGCATAAGTTATATTTTGATTGCAGAATTTTGAGTTCATATGTTGGTGGTAGAAAATTATATAATGTACTGTTTAAATATGGTCGATAGTTCATGCATATTATCATTTATATCTTATGATAGCACATTCATAATTCATTATGTATTGCTGATATGACTATTTACAGACACGAATTTGATTAGTTTATTATGCACATATCTTCACCATGATAGGAGAAGGGAGAATTACTAAAAGGGGTACGGTTACAGGGCCCTCTTCTAGGTATGCCACCCGGGGGGGGGGGACAAAATGAGCCCACATGGGCCAAAGGGTTACTGCCTTTTAGTACAAAGGGTACTGCCTTTGGGTCTAGGAGAGTTGGGCTACCAGGACACCCTTTTGTAACCTCACTCCCCTATCATGGTGTAACAATATAAGGAGATCAATCATGAGGAAATGGAAAAGGATGTCAAGATGAGGGGATAACGGATAAATTAGAATCCCCACTAGGTATGCTGCCTCATATGAATGGTATGTGCAATATGAGGCCAAGGAAGATGGTATATCTGTCCTTGGGCCTAGAGAGGCTAAGAGACCTCATCGCGTCACTCTCTTCCATGCTCCCATTGGTTGAGCATCCCCAGGGTAAGGCAATAATCGGATCAACCAATTTACCATGGGTTTGCTAACTTGTTAAGTTATGATTGTAATTGATCTCTAACTTCTTTGCAGGGATTAAATTGAGCCAAGGTACCTGCCAAACTCATTGTTTGCTTGGGAAATTGATAATTTAGGGTAAAATTAGTATAATTCTTATTAGGGACATTACATTCCTGAAGTTACCTCGAGTGAGACTTAACCAGTGTTTGTCTTATGAGTTATTTGGATAGAGACTTAACCATTTTTGTGTCCCACAAGTTGTCTCCACCAAGATGTACCCAAATTCTTTCCCCACAAATTACCTTAATTGAGACAACCAATTGCTTGTCCATAAATTACCTTAACTGGACTTTTCCAGAGTTCAGAAAAGTACAGCAGCATTGATAAAAACTCTTACAATCATTTATCCTCTTGGTTCAATCAATTAATTATCAAATTAGCATTTTTATCTCATTTTTTGGATGGTCAACCATATTAAGCTATCTAGAAAACAGAAACAATAGTAATTAATGATTTGAATTTCCACAGGTTAATATTTCAAGATATGTATTTGGACACAATTGTGTTACATTTTTTTATCCAAAGTTTTGAGTCTCCCTCAAGTACATCTTCAGGGATAGATTGGACAATAGTACCTGTACACAACTGTGTTACATTTTTTTATCCAAAGATTCAAGTCTCCTTAAAGTATATCTTCAGGGATAGATTGAACAATAATCTGTTTCCTTGGAAGAGGGATCTTGAATGAGACTTGAACATTGGATGAAAAAGAGGTATGGGTATGGGTTTGTGTAACTATATATATATATATATATATATATATAACAGTAATGCTCTCCTAATTTCCAATAAACAAAATACCTCATAATTTGCAAAAATATAATATAATAAAAAATATATAAAGAATTGATATATATATATATATAAACTAACAGTAATACTCTCCTAATTTCCAATAAACAAAATACCTCATAATTTGCAAAAATATAATATAATAAAAAATATATAAAGAATTAATAAATATAATATATATTTTTTTATTTTTAATATATAATATATTAAAGCTGATAAGGGCGTAGTGTAGTTAGTGGTCAAGTTACAACATCGTTGTGGTGGCCACCAAGGATCAAACCTCCGCTAGACTATCATGCTCACAAGCTATGGGCCTTCATTGGGCTGATGTGCTTGCAAGTTTGAACAAAGGTGATAATGCTTTGGGTTCATAGGCCCCCCAATAGTGGTCTTGGCAATAAAGCCAATTAGGAAGAGATCTCTTGTAAGTGGTCTCTTTGGGCTTGGACTAGGCTAAAAACTTGAGTTTACCAAATAATTATATATATATATATATATATATATATATATATATATATTTGATCGATAAGGAGTGTTTATTTAGACTAGCCCTACACCAGAGAAGTTCACAAGGGGAACCTCCTTCCCTTCAACATATTCAACTTAGAAGCCACAATGGAATTGCAAGAGCCACCACATAGAATTCCAACTATAGATGTCACTTTGGGGATTTAAACATGAATGTCCATCTTGAGAACCTTATGGCCTTGCTATTTAAGCATAACCCCATTGACAAAAAAAAATTAAAATAAATAAATAATCAGGGTTACCCCAAGTTTCTAGGATGGGGACGGCAGGGGACGGTGGGATGACGACAGGGGACGGCTATATAAAATATAGAAAAATTTAAAATATATAGGGAAACATTAAATATTCATATGAAAACAAGGATAAAGCATGCATATATACATTATAGAAACGTAGCTTATAACATTTTTGTTAAGAATTGATTGCCAATATAATTTTTTTTTCAATTACGATATGAAAATCAAAATAAAAAGAACATGGTACACTGCTGCCATCCCCCTGGCTGTTTCTAGGACAGGGACGTTTCTGGGATGGGGATGGGGGGGTTTAGACTCGGGGACGCATCCCCGGGTAACACTGTTAAAATAATTTATATTTTCCAAATGATAAATTATAAGTAATAATATATTTTCTAATGGATAAATTATAATTAATAAATTATTAAATTAATATGCTCTTTATTTTTTATTTTATTAAGTTGGTTAGTATTGAATATAAAATAAATATTTAATAGAAATAAAATATGAAAAACCTAGCATATAATATATTTTATGATGGGAGGAGGCAAGTGAATCACAAAGATGATTATGCAGTTGAATGGTGAGGAGGCCTTGTTTGGACGTTGACGCAAAAAATTTCATAGACGAGAATGGAGAGTTCTTTTGCTTCATGGATCAAATGTAGAGAGGAGTTATAGATATGTTAAACATGCATTGCTTCTCACAAGTTGCATAACAAGGAGAAAAAAAAATGGAAGAAGTTGTGGGCAGGTTAGGCAATGAATGAGTTGTAGACAAAGGCTACAACTAGACGGGTTGGAATCTAAAGTCGTGTATAATTGAGACAATGATGCATTTCATCCTAATAAATGCCATTTTTTCTTAGACAAATGCACATGTCGCAACAAAAGATCGCATAATTGAAAAGGATTTCAATTACAAAGCACCCATGATCATTGAGCCAATGAACCTTTAGTGAACCTAGGGCCATCTTGTCTTTGTATCTGGACCCCAAATGGACCCAATAAATTCACAGAGGAAAAGAGCTGAACCTAATTACATAGAAAAAAGTTCAACTAATTTGCACCCATATACAGTCTTGCAATACACTAATAAGAAATAGGTCAATGTTTTGTATTGTCATGTCCCCTTTTTCCATAATCTATGTTGTAGCCCAAAATGCCCATTTTCTCTCTCCAACATTTTGCTGATCGAAATTGGTGTAAGAGTTCTTCCCTTCATCTCCCATGTATCTGCGTAAGATCCCAAAAATTTCTAAGTTTGGAGGCAAGGCCAATTTTGTAAGTTAGTGTGTTGTCGAAATTGCATTCCCTTCCCAACATGTCTTTCCTCCCAAATCTACTTTGCCCTTTTGCCTATTGGAGTGTCGGACCTATCCATCTAGGCATACCTTGTGTCCATCCCCTGCCTTCATTCCTCCCTACAGTTGGACTATTGAAGTTGTCCTTCTCGACACGTACTTTTCTCTATTTCCATCAAGGTATTAGACTTATCCATCTTGTCATGCCTTCCTTTCATATGTTGCTTTCATTCCTTATCCCATCAGGACTTCAAAGTTTCCCTATTGTCATACCCCTCTGCCAAATCCCACTCCTTCATAGGCCTCTGTTGAAGAGTCATACTTCCTCTCACTAGCATGCCTCCCTTCCAAACCTTGATCCCCGACTTATGGTACAAGTCATGGAGTACCCCTGACTTGTGAACTCTAATGCTCCTACCTATTTTGCATTGTTCAACTTACCTACCTTTGTGCACAATTGGACAACTAGTAATGCATGGGGTGATGACACATCTTCTAGAAGGGGTAGGCACAAAAGTATCATTTATAAATGAGGACGTGGATCCACATCCACACCTAGTTGTGCAAATGAAGAGGACAAGGAGAGCTTCCATTAACAAGGTAGTTATGGTTCCAAACCCTAAGGGACCCTTGCCATTACTATCGAGGATAGTTTTAGTTCACAAGGGACATTCCTCCATGCCTCCAAAGTCCATTCTTACACACGTAAGTACGATTCTAGGTGTGATTCAAGGGGAAATGGCGCTCAATCGGTGTGGGGAGTCCTTGCTGCATACAAGTCTTGAGATGGAGGTCATGGTTGCACATTTTGATGCCCTTTCTAAGTGTACAATGGGCCAAAGGGAAAAAATAGAGGGATTATGATCAAATATACACAACCCCAAGAGGAAATTTGCTGTGAGCATGTGAGTTCAAGCAACCAGATTTGTAGACAAAAAGCCACAGATTTGTAGTAGGTCGAAGGATGAAAACCCTAACGATCTCATGCTCCAAAGGACAAAAACCCTCTTGGCCGAAGGAGTGATCTCACCCAAAGGTTGTATTGGAATTTAATGGTGGCAGGTATTAACAATGTTTAGTTTGCACAACAATTATAGTATTTGTGGGTGTAAGTTGTGCATCTTTCATGTGTTTTTGGGTTGCTATAGCAGCATTTTTTGTATTTATGAACTGTTAGAGCAGGAAAAGGCTTTGGCATTGTTCCTTCAGCCATTGGCTACATTTCTAAATGTGGTTCCTTGTTCTTCCTGTGTACTTTCATGAAGGAATTCTGGGTTATGACTGTTATTGTAAAACTGTGGTTAAATCTAGTTTGCTAAAATCTAGTAAATTACATTTAAAGCTATAGTTTATCTTTAATGATGAACCCGACTTGTAGTATTAGGATTTAATGTTATTTGCATGAATGAAGGCAAACTTTTTGGGTTTGCTAGAGTTGAGCAGAAATCAACCAGGGTTTGTCATATTAGGGTAAAATACTGAAGTCTGATGTATAATCCTGAGCCGTGAGTGCTGTTGGTAAACATTGATATGAATCGTAGGGTTTGTATGGTTCTGATTTAAATATTTTTAAATAAGCTAAAATTATTTACCCTAATTTTCGCTCGGGACATTACAAGTATACCTTCAAGACAAGTCAATGTATGTACAGTCAACACTCAAACAATTGGCTTTCGGCAGATTCTTGTCGCCACAACAATAAATATCAGTCCAACAGTTCTACTGAAGTATTGGTCAACTCCTACACAATTCTTGATGTCTTAGTTTGCTCACAGCTGGGCCATCAACAGTATATATTTACAGTAACTTCCTTTTCTATACTTGACTTCAGTTTTCCTCATGGTTTGATGGATAGAGAATTTTGAGTTGAAAGTCAGTTACGAATGTTTATATACTTTGAAGGGGCTTTAGGGATACAGTGACACAGGTTGGCCCGATAAACAGTACAACTGGTTGTCCATAAGGGAGAATAATTAAGTTTATATTTAAAATATCAGAAAGTCTATCTTTAATACAACGATGAAGTCATTATAAGTTATGCTGACATCTATCATTTCTTGGATATAATTTGGATCCCCTGTCACATCCTTGGTCCCAGACTTACCTCTTGTGGTTTCTTATCCTCTCGTAAAGACCTTTTCAGGGCCACAACAGGCAACTTGATGGCCTTTGATCATTCCTTTTCTGATCTTTGCATTCCTTGCCATAATGGGTGAAGGAGCAACTTGAACCTATCATATCTGTCAGTCTAACATACAAGCCTGTATGGAGCATGTAAGAATACCTACCATGTTGAGGAATAACTGAAATCAGTAGGAGTTGCAATAGTGCCATTTTACTCTTGCATATTGGCTCTGGACTGCCAAAGGTGTGGAGAAACTTATCTTTGACATCTGAAGTCAACTATTCTATTGAGATTTAAGGGTAGAAACTGGTATTTTGAGATTCATGTTCATTTTTTATTTGAAGATTAGAAATCAAAGGTATAATTTTTATTGCTCAGTTCTTAATTTAGTATTTACAAGGACTATGGCTTCCAAATAATAATCTTAACGTTTTAATAATGTTCACTTTGACAAAAACATAGATTAGTAATCAACATATGGTGCACGAAAATGAAAGTATTGCTTTGTTTCTGATATAGTAAAATTAATTTGGCTTTGCTTGCTACTAGTGGATGTATTGAACTAGTAGTGTACTATGTATTTATTTCTGAAGCCTATGTAAATCTAGGACAAAGTTTGTACCTAGATTGTAGGGACAAATATTTGCATTACTTGTTCTCATACCAGCTTGCATTTCTCACATAGAAGAACCAATCATTCTTCTTGTCAGGCCTACTTATTATTCTGCTTGCTGAAGTCAGGAAAAGCTCCAGAGAATTTATATAGGTCATATTCCAGAATTGGTTTCTCTTTGCTATTCCAACATGACTAAGGTTTAGATAGCTCAAAGCACATCAATGCCACTATCTCCATTCAAGTTTGAACAGTAATTTTAAGGGTCTATGGCTGATAGATCTCTGTGGTTTTCAAAACATATTCTGCAGTGCAGTAGATTTTAATGTTATTCATTAAATTTATGTTTGACTTGCAATTAGCTAATTAAATGCCTAGAGTTCAGTAGCTATTTCTCACTTTAAGTCTTTGGTTTTGCAGTTCAAGAGCATGTTGGGGTTGTCAAATAACAGATGAAGGTTTGTACAAGATTTCCTTCGCCAAGTGCTGTAGCAAACTTACGTCAGTCTCTGTGTGGGGCATGGCAGGAATTACTGACAAAGGTGTCTTGCAACTAGTAAGTATTGAATAATTTATATTTTTTAAATAATATATAATCACCTCCTTGAGGGAAGCCTATGAACTAAGTCTCTTTTTAAAGAGTTTCATAATCTTCTAATACATACAAATATAGATATTATAGTGGAACAAGATACTCAACAAGGGATATGAAACCTCGTTTAAAATTGTAATTTTGTAAATATTTACGTAGGCAATAATCACAAGGCAAGGGGGTTGACAATGTGCACAATGGCACAAGCACTCTAACCGATATTAGTACCAGAGAGGAGGAGAAGGCTAACTCATCAACTTTGGGGCTTGTGATTCTGGATCTGTAAAAATATTAGTGCATTCAGTGCCTTACATCTACATATATACAAACACACATTCATACACAGACACATAAATGTGTATCTATATAATATTTAAACATGGATATACCTTCCACTCGATATTCCAAAGGAAATAAGGTTCAATATGGAAAGCAACCATTATTCACAATAGGAATGAAGGGAGTGATGAGTCCAATCCCGTTTAATTGTAACTGAGAGTTACTATAAAGTTTTAAAATCTAAAACCATTCAGCAGAAAAATAACAAACAAAACAAAATTTAACCTAGGAAACTCTTTTGGGAAAAAAACCTAGCAAATACTAGCACTATTTAGATTGTATTCATAGTAACCACATAAACACACACAAACACACACACACACACACACACACACATATAGATATATATATTTCAGATTAATGAGTTGGGGATATCTATAGGGGCCCCTACCTGATAATTTAAAATTACCAGTACATAAACATGGCTGAGAAGCCAAAATAGAAGCACATAAATAAAAAGATGAACTAATAATGATCATTGATCATAACCAAACAAAAAGCCTCATCACCCTGAGGGCAAAGACAACCCCTGTGAACCGCTAAGCTCCCATGGACCATATTGCACTTATGATGCAACCACGAAGTGTGCATCATCCACAAGCCAATCTGCCCTACAAAAAACCACTATTTCCAAAATACAACAGAAGCACTACAAACAACGTTCAAGAAACCAGCACCATTGAAGCCACCAGTGCTACTATACAAAACAAAACAAAACAAAAAGCCATAAATTGCCATTGTCATCATCCATAGACACCCTAGTTGCCAACACTAGATTGCACCACACAGCCCCATCCCTCAACATCCTCAACCTCAACTACATTTGGAAATTTCATAGATCCTGCTAGCAAGGTCTAGGGATGGAAAGTTCATCCCTCATAGCACCTATACCCTTCATTTTTCTTTGTGAACTATGTCACCACAGAAAAAGAATAGTATGGTCACCGGTGATCTCAAGGTGGCCCTTATTATGGGTCACCATAGGCCAACCAACACATTGCCATTATCCACATCATACGCATGTAAAACTTGAACCCCTTTCTTCAAAGACCTCAATTGCTTAGAATCCTCTTTAACATCCACCAACTTGAAAGAGGCATCAACTGCCCAACAAACCTAGCTCCCAACTCCAAAGTTTTAGTAGCCGAGACATTATTAGATGGTACCACAGACATACCTTCAGAGTAGATCCAAAGTAGAAGCTTGAGAAGCCACATTCTCTGTTTTGCTGGAGGGATTAAATCCACCAACTTGTCCACAAGAGTAGTCAGAGTAGTGCAATTAAAAATTATAGCTAATCTGCATCTGTTACAACGAATTTCCTATATGGGTCATGGGGCCTGCTTGCTTTGTTTTTCATAGATTTCTTGAAAAATAGCCACAAGCACTACCCACAACTAAAGTCAAGCATTGCAACCAGCCAATCTCAAGCCACCGGCAATGTTGCATAAACATAATACACTAGCTCTTCATCTTATGGTAAATAATGTTCACACCAAATAATGAAAATCTCTACTTCACACTCCCCAACTTAAGGCTTACACAAGAGAAATGATACTTGGCACATGGGAGATAAGTCCTCTCATCGATGTCACCAAATGCCCCAAAGAACAATTAAAAATAGAATTATTATGGAGTCATGAACAAAATAAAGGGATCTCCGAAGTTTATAAAAATATGGTGGCATATATCTTAGGTGACAATCAATATTGGCCCAAGAATTGGATTGATGACCATAAAGTCTTGTAAAGGGCTCTTATTCCACTCCAAAAATCACCAAAAAATTGTAACTGAGTGTAATTTATGTTTACCAATGTTGATAACTTGATATCATATAGTCACAAATTTGGTGCCAATTGACAAGGTCTCATCTTCACAGTGCTTTAACTTCCAATTCAGGCAAGAGCGCTTTAAAAGTGCATTAATCACAAGAAGAGAGAGTCCCCTTTGATAATAAGATTCTCAATTCCTTAAGAAGCTGCTACTACCAAACCTGCAACAAGCGTTTCTGATTCAACTTCATTGTTAGTTCTAACACCCAAGAAGAGAGACCATCCATACATAATGCCTCCATTCAAGCTTTGGAGCACAAAACTGGCGCCAACACTACCCAAATTACCCATAGAAGTGCCATAAAATTCATTTTTCGCAAAATTCTTGGAAGAGGGTTCCCAATCCTTTATTTCCCCATTCAAATTAGGATCATTTTGAATCTCATTATTCTGTCCCGTAATAGAATCTCTTAACTTTTGAATGGGGTGCATTCACAGTAGCAATATTATAATAAAATAAGAATCAAATTTGTGCTCTTTAGGAGATCTTCAACATTTAGAAGATTCAGGTTGGGACAGCAACCACCAACTTCATGGAGCAATTCCATCTACTCAAAAATTTGTCATACATACTCCAAACCGAGTGTTGGATTTATATTCAACCTTGTTGTACACAAAATAAATTTTTGGCTTTCTACTTAAATTGAGCTAAATCATGTAAAAATGCCGTCAAAAGTCTGTTTTAGGTCAAACCAAACATAAGGTCTTTGTGGGTTTTTGTCAAGGAACATGTGCAAAATTTTGAAAAATCGGAAATTAGGGTTTTTGTACCCCCTTTTTTAGGGAAATCCCGGAAAATAGGACCTTCCCGGAAATGATTGAAAATGATTTTGATAGGATTAATCGACTTCATGATCACATTGATCAAGTCAGAATCATCAAAAGACATGTTTAACTCTGGTGGGTATGTTTTCATTTTTTAGAAGAAAAGTTAGGAGCTCCGCAACCATTAATGGTAGATTGGCCAGTACTAGGTGTTGAAAGTTAAGCTTCAAGAGCTTCAATGAAGAAACCATGGCAGAAAAGGGAAAAATGGTGATGTTTGACGGAGGAGATTTCTAAAATTGAAAAAGATTGAAAATTGGCTAACTCTGGAAATGTTACGAAGGAGAAATCAGTCCAAGATGTAAAAAGAGCTCTTTTTAGTGAGGGGCGCCCTTGATTCTTAGGGGGTAAATGCAAACATCTGACTTCTCTAAGACAGTCATCTTCTTCATGCTCGTACTAGCTCAACAATGTAACATTCAACAAGATCATCTGATCAAGCGATCGTCGACAAAGTGAAAATAGGCAGTTGATGAAGACAACAAAAATGATGATCCAACATTAAAAAAGAGCCCTTTTTAAGCAAAGGCACCCTTGAATGGGGTGGTCCAAATGTCATTTTCAGGAAATTCATGCCTTCGTGAGGTCTCTTCAAACTCTGTTTCAGCGCGACAACGAATCTATCAACCAAGTTGTGGGATGAGTCAAGCAATTGCAGTGATTGATTGACTGAACATGCCAAATGAAGGTTTAATTAGTAAGTCACAAGCTAAAAGTGCCCTTGCTGGCCAAGGGCGCCCTTCCTTTTGAGGTACCTGATGACCTCTTCAACAGTTGTTGTGTGTAAGGAACTTGTTTAGCTTAGTCCCAGCCTCTCAGTTAAATCAATAGCATGTTCATCGGGTTTGCCAGGCAGCAGGTGGAAGCAATCAAGTGGTAATTTTCCTAGAAAGAGACTGAAAGCAAAGCATTAAAATACGTGCTAAGGCATGATGCAAAAAGAGCCCTTTCTAGAGAAAGGCGCCCTTTATTTTGAGCCTCTAGATCATGTCAAATGACAAAGGGTTCCCTAGGATGACCTTCACTGTTTGGGTCAATCTCAACAATAGAACTGAAAGCACGGGAATTTGACAAGTCAATTGCTTGATTACAAAGACCAAACTAGAGTAGTTTCAAGCATAAATATCATTGAGCAAAAAGGAAAAAGTGCCCTTTTCAGCTAGGGGTGCCCTTGCTTTAAAGGACCCTAAACTTCCTTCCATGAACTGAAACACCAGTCATCTTTTGAGCAGAGTTGGTTACCTGATGAGATATCAAACAAGATCACCCGATTCTCTGATCAACGGGGATTCCGAATCGAGGCACAGGAGGTTAGAATGAAGAGATTGAAAGAATAGACATTAAAAATGACTAAGGAAGAAAGCGCCCTTTCTTGAGAAAGTGCCCTTCTTTTTAGGGCCACAAACTCAGCTTTCTGGCTTAATACCTCCTAGGCACATCTCTTCAGCTTAGGTCCAGCTCAACAATGAATCCAACAACAATTGCTTAGGATCAGTAGATCAATCTAGAGCCAAGATCAAACAGAGATCATTTAGCATAAAAAATCATGAAAAAAGGACTCAAACTCAAAAGGGATGCCCAAAAAGGTTAAATGCATGTTTTGTTGAGCAAATGAGATATTTTGGAGGCAAACTTGGCCAATTCACCCCACAATTAGTGGAAACCTACCTTTTGAACTCTAGATCAAGCTAAATCAGCTTTAGATCATGAGTTAGGCTCCCAAACTTCATGGATTCAAGCACAAATCTCTATATGATCAAGCCTAGGTGTCCATTATGCTCATTTCTTTGCAGGTTGATGATCAAGAACATCAATAAGCTCTCAAGGATGCCATTTTTAGATCTGGCCAAGGTTTTTGACTGTTCTTCAATATTTCTTGAAGATCAGAAGTAGAAGAAGATTTCTAATCAGAGGTTGGATCCAGAGACAGATTTTCTTAGGGAGTCAGATTAAAAACTTCCAATCCATCTTCTGTCTACTTCTCTTCCTGTCTTGGGTATTCTTGCATGTCACACAAATCATCAGGCTACCACAAATTTGATCAATTGGGCAGAGTCGAAATAATTTTCCAGTAAAACCCATCTCGTCAGATTTTCCAGAATCAACTAACTTGCTGCCCCTATTTTTGGGGGGTTTTTCCGAAAAAGTTTCAAAATCAAAATTCTAAGGAACTGGGTTTGTTCAACATTGAAGCACGAACAAAACCCATGTGCCAGATTTTTTTCCAGAAAAATACTTCTCGGCGGGTGGCTATTTTTAGAGGTTTTTCAGAGTTGTCTAAACATAACTGTGTTTACAATCAACAGGCGAGTTTTCCTTCACGGAATGACAATTTGGCGTCCTTGAGCTCCAATTGAACAACTTGACCTTGCACCAGCAACTCTCCAACCAGATCTTACACATATTACTGGAGAGCAAACAGACATCATCAATAGTCTGCGGTTTTTTATCTTTGAAAAGAATACATCACTTGCTTAGTGGAGAGCCTTGGCTATTACTCTAGACGAGGAAGAAAGAAAGGTTGATCTCGCAGCCGAGAGACCAATATTACCACCTCCTACATGGCAGTAAGCATCCTGGCTTACTAGCAGCGAAGAGTTCATTCCAAGCATGGAGCTGCCAAAGTTACCAAGAGTAGCAGCTTGCGCAAGGAGAGGAGATGCCACGTCATCAAAGCATTGACTATTCGGAGACAGAAGAAGTCAACGCATGGATCAAAGAGTTGTTGACCGGAGGTGGTGAGGTATGAAAAGACACCTAGGCTGGGACATCCTAGTCTCTAGGAAGGCATTTATGATTAATAGTTAGTCAACTTGATGACTCATTCCAAGTTAACCAACTGTCCCTTGAATCATGCATGTCTATCCCTATCTATGGGGTGGTTTGTTTTGACTTCCATTGATCGTGGATGTTTGTTTTGACTCCACTAATCATGGGGTGACTTATCCCATAAATCATGGATGTCTATCTTAGAGACACCTACTTTGTATTTAAGTTCACCTTTAAGTCTTGTTTCAGTCAACTGAAGTAGTTTCCAGTTGACTCTTTGTTTAGTTTTAGTTAACTGAAGTAGATTTTCAGTTAACTGTTTGTTTCCCCTTTTTAGGAATAAATCTTGCTAATTGATTGGCAAGAACTCATTGTTAACTCAAGGAGATTTTGGGGTTGCCCACTCCTTTGAGTTCTATAAATAAGAGCCTTGGGCTCATTGTTTGTTTAACCTTTATTTGCTATGCAAAATTGTTGCGCCATTGTTGCCAACAACTTTGAAAGCGAATATTTGTTCACTCTTGGATGAGAGTTCATTGGTTGATCATAATTGTGCATGATTTTGTGCCTTTGCTGTCCCAATCTTTGTAATTCGTTCAGAAAGCTTGAAGAAAAGAAATCAAAAGGCACATGCAATTTGATCTAAAGGATTTGAGTTCTTCCATAACGTCTTTGTGTTTAAATAGCTTGTTGTTTCATTTCCCTCCTCGGATAGGGGTTCCTCCTCCTTGGATATTTGTTATTAATGGTTGTAGTTTGTTGTTGTCTAATGGATTGTCCTTCAACCTATACTTTGGATAGGGGTTCCTCCTCCTTAGCAAGTTTGTCGGCCAAGACATCGTAATTTGTTGTTTCTTGTAAGTCGTTTCCTAGCCCATACCTCGGATAGGGGTTCCTCCTCCTTGGTAGGTCTTAGATCCAACTTACTGTGAAGAGCGTTTGCTTGTATAAAACCTTATCCCTGCGTATATCCTAGAGTTTAGAGCCTAGGCCATATTCTAAGGAGACGGCAGATTCAAGTGATCCAACCAACCCATTCCCGCTCCTATGCCCTCATGCTCTATTTACCTTGAGGATTTAGGATAGATTAAAAGCTAGAATAGTCGTAGTTAAGATCTGCTGAAACTAGAGAAAAAGCTTAGCTACGACGCATTGTGTTTGTGCACCCTTGTGTCCTATCGCTGAGTACAAAAAGATAGGAACCTTATTTTACCCTACCCTTCCTTACACATTACATTAGCAGAGAGGGACTTCTCTTTAAATAACGAAGAAGTGTTGCAAAACATTTGTAATAGCTGAATGTTTACAATCAGTACTCCAGAGGTGCTAATTTAAATGCCAACAAACCTCTAGTATTCACCTATGCAGCTTGAGTGCCTTGATTCATGCGATGAAGTAGGATAAAGCCTATGTTACACCACCGTCGGGGACGGGGGGATGCTGGAATGGGGGGACAAAGGGGCCTCAATTTGGGGACAGTGGGGGGACGGCGAGGGACGGCGGCAGGGGGGTGGGGGGTATATATACTATATACTATACATATGGTACGTAAAATGCTAGTTATGAAAAGATGTATAAGACTATTAAGAAGTAAAATAGCAAAATTGCAAATGCCAAATTGAAATACTAAATAGTAAATACTTGAACATTGAACATTGAAGTTTTCAATATCGAATTACTAATAAGAAATTAGAATAGAATACTCAATACGACAATCGTCGAATCGGCAAATGGAAAATTTCTATTATATGATATCAAAAATATCTAATCATAAAGATGATTACAATGAGTAGCATGATATCAAAACAAGTACAAATCAAAATATCAAATAATGAACAAATGTGTTAATTTTTTTTTAAACCATGTGATTTAAGTTCTCGCCGTGGGGGACGCCCAGGTGTCCCCGAGACGCTCGAGGGACGCACAAGTGTCCCCCTCAGCGTCCCGGGGACGTTGGGACGTCCCCGCGTCCCCGGTGTTGAGCCACCAAAACTGGTGGCGCCGCTGGAAACTTGGGAACGCTGTTCCCAAGTCTCGGGGACGTCCCTGTTTCGGAGACGCTTGGGATTTAGGGGGGGGACGCGTCCTTGGGGTACACTGGATAAAGCAAAAGTCACCTCTTAAGAATAACATTCCATAAAAGAAAACCGAGTTGCAAACTAAAGCAAACTTGCAATGCAAACAATCTCAACTCCTACAAAACAAAGAATTGACTTATCGGATAATTCCAATAATTATCTAGAGAAGTGTGCCTAACTTTAGCTATCCTAAGTGTGAGTTCCAATATTTACAAGGCTTACAAGGTGTACAACACACACCTAACCTAATATTCACCCACTTGTATACATTGCAAAGGGGAATACAACATAATAGATTACCAGCTGGGGGCAGCAGTGCCCATAGCCAATTTGCACCAGTGGTATATTTGAGTCCTTGCCAACTTTGTCAACAAATATGCAACATTCTTTGAGGTGTCCACCTTCTTGATGATTATCTTCTTGTATTCCACCATGTAATATACAAAATGATATTGCTTATCATTGTGCTTTGTCCACATGTGAAACATAAGGTTCTTGGGCAAACAAATAGCACTCTGACTATTACAGTCAATCCAGACTATATCATGTCTTATGCCCACATCTAAACGTAACCTTTGAAGCCACATTGTTTTCTTACAACCGTGAGTAGCTGCCATGTACTCAGTTTTTGTAGTTGAAAGAGCAACCACAACTTGCTTTTGAATGTGTTCAAATTTAGTTGCAAGCACCTCGTAATAACACCATAACTTTTCTAGATGAATTTTGCCTGGAAATTTTAAAGGTTATGGAAAGTTATGGATAGTTTTATCATTTGTGCACAAATGTTGGTTAAGTTGAAGATAACCTGCCAAATAGAGAGTTACATTCATCAAATAAGCAAGATTCTTATGTTGGTATACCATATTTAGTAAGAGAAATCATTTTCTTCCCAAGTGTGGCATATGGTTTGTATGTTAGAGGGAGGTTTCTTTAAGAAAGATTTTGGTAACATTATCCTTATTTATGCTTTGCATTCTTACATTGTACGTGTATAAAATTAGAAAGAAACAACATATCATTCTTTTTATGGACCACTTTTGAAAATAATATGCATTGAATTACAGAATATCTAACTAAATGACTTTCTATGGAACTAAATTATGCTTTGGAATTTAATTTTGCAAATTTCCCATGTATTACCCACAATGGCTTTACTAAATGAAATTTCAGAAGAAATTATGAAGACAATGAAGAGTTATGTTCAATTTTATCATTTGTGCACAAAGTGTTTATTAAGTTGAAAATAGTTTGGCAAGTAGAGATGCTATTTTTCTTTTAATTTTCGAAAAGGAAAAGTTCGTTATGCTGCTAAGCATAATTTAGTTGGAGAAACTACTGCCACCCCAAGTGCATGACATGGTTTTCTGTATGCAAAGGAATCTTAATTAATAAAAGTTTTGGAAGCATTATCGCGTATTATCCTTTAAACTCCTATGTGTATGAAAGTAAAAAGTGACAATAAAACACCCTACATTAAATGCTTTAGGTGTACCACTTGTGCAAGGAACGTGCATTCATGCAGTGCATATCTAGACAAACAACTTTACATAATTGGATATTTAGAAAATGCTCCTACTTAACCATTAAAAAGAGAATGGATTTCAAATACTCCTATTTATCTGTTAAAAGAGAAAATGAGTTTAAGATACAGTTCTTCCTTTCTAACCAGACAATAGTGAAGCTAATCAAGTTACCCTCCAAACTACCCTACCAATTGTAAAAATTCTCATAGGCTGGATAGAAGCAGGGCTGTATAAAATTTATTATCTTACAGAATGCTTGTTTATGGAGAGGACTTATGATATTACACCATGTCAGCGATGACAACTATTATCATCAGCACACTTGTGAGACCTATTGATTATGCACTGCAAGATGCTCCAGTAGCCAGCCAACCAATTATAAGGTCTTAAAATTTCTGTCTTTCATTTTCCAATCTGTACTTCACTTCTCCTGAAGGGAGAGAGTTCAAAGAAAGATTTGGAGAAACTCAAGTAGGGAAAGACTAATTATTATGAGGATCTGTAGTTAAAAAGAAGAATAAACCTCTATATTGTAATATCACAGACTGGTTACGACCAGAACTCTATGGAAACACATTATCTTGGAGTTAGCTCATTATGGATAGACTAATATCTTTCAACCATGTCAGTTTTGTTAAATATTACCTTTAGCACACTTTATAAAACCTATCGTTTATGTACTACAAGATGGTCCAGTGGCCAGCCAACCTTTTCCCATTATAAAGTTTTACAATTTCTGTTTATATTCTCCAATCTGTACTTCACATTTTCTTCAGAAGGGAGAGGGGTTAAAGATCTTATTTGAAAAACTCAAGTGGTAAAGAACCTATTATCATTAGGATCTTGTTCAAAGAAGAATATAGATTTTCATCCTAGAGATGATAGCTTTAGTAATATGGTCAGTCAGACAGGATTAGACAACACATTTTCTGCGTAAAAACATTTAGAAAGCTTGTTGTGCATTAGTTATATACTTATATTCATTTCACATCAAATTAGTGTTCTAACAGTATCTGAATGTTCAGGTTTCCAGGGCCAGCTCTTTACAACATCTGAATATTGGTGGCACCTTTATTAGTGATGAATCTTTGTTTGCAATTGCAAGACATTGCCCTCAGTTGAAGGTAATTTTTCTACATAAGATTTTCTTATTTGCATTTATTGGTTTCTGGATTTTTCATACATTATGAAAGTTATATTCTATTGCCTGCTTGGATCAATGCTTATCAAAGCACTTTAACTACCCTGTTCAACAAATCACCTGAACTTGTGCATAGATCTACAGTCTTGACAGAAACTTCTTTGTAAGGAGAGAGAATACTCTGTGAAACCAGTTAGACTACTTGAAGTTCTCTTTACGCCTAAATACAAATAAAGCCAAACTTGCCTTGTTTAAGGAGTCTTACAGTAAAAACTCATATTGGGAAAAGCTTCAAGTTAAAAGTCAGGTTCAATTTGACTTATCTTTGATATATAGCTGTGCCTTTATTCTCAATTTTCTTAATTGACTAGCTAGTATAGCTCTGTAAGGTTATTGGTTTCTGGATTTTTCATAGGTTATGAAAAGCTATATCTATTGCCTGCTTGGATCAATGCTTATCAAAGCACTTTAACTACCCTGTTCAACAAATCACCTGAACTTGTGCATGGATCTACAGTCTTGACAGAAACTTCTTTGTAAGGAGAGAGAATACTCTGTGAAACCAGTTAGACTACTTGAAGTTCTCTTTACACCTAAATACAAATATAGCCAAACTTGCCTTGTTTAAGGAGTCTTATAGTAAAAAACTCATATTCGGAAAAGCTTTGAGTTAAAAGTCAGGTTCAATTTGACTTATGTTTTATATATAGATGTGCCTTTATTCTCAATTTTCTTAATTGATGTAATTTACCCATTTTTATGATGTCCTCTTTCAGTCGGGTTGATTCAGACACTATTTTTAGTAAGTGCTATTTTTAGCAGGGGGTCTGGTGCAGTGTTTCGGTCTTCGGAGAGCCATCTCGAGCACCTTAGTTTCTCTTTGGCTCAAGCTTCAGGGCACAATTTACTGTTTTTAGTATTTTCTAAAAATAGTAAGTCAATTTGGGTCAATGGGTCCCAGTTAGGCGGGTCACTACAACACAAAATTCAATTGATATAAAGTTACTAAGGCTAAATCAATTTAATATTTGATTTATGCTTTGAAAAAAGGTATATTATAAAGTAACTTTATATTTTATCATTGAGGGGTCCCGAGGGGACATAAAAAGTACCATGACGCCTAGTACAATCAACTTAATTTGTTTTTAAAGCCTTTAAAGTATTTAATATTGCATTAAGAGGATGGACACCAATGTTGAGAAAAGAGATAATTTTTAAATAAAAGTAAAGGTTAAAGTTGAAGTTAAGATTTTAATGTTAAATCTTTTTAATTGAGCAAATACTTTGGGCGCCCAAGTTGAAGTCAAAAAATTAAAAAATGAAATAAAATCAAAAGCAAGGGAGTTTTGGCATGCCTTCTAGGGTTGCTGGAGAAATGTTTATAAAAACTTCTTTTGAAGTCATTTTTCAGCTTATGGATGTTTGGTATTTGCTTGAGCATTGGCTTTGGAGCTTGGCTCTACGGTTTGATTCAACTTGTTGAGACGGAAACCTCTGCAAGATCACCTTTCCCGTGTGTGGATGATTACATCAAGAGAGGATTTGGGGAGCTTCATTCAGGAGCTTCATTGTGCTTCCAAGTTGCTAGTTACTAAGTTTAGAGATGAAATAATTTCGATTTTCTGAAGAAGTATTGTTGGTTTTGGCTTGATAATACTTGGTTTCGAATTGGGTGAATAATAAACTCATTTTTGGAAGAGATTATGTTTTCTGGATATTTTAAGGGGGTCTTGAACTCACATTTTAACTCATATATCTGGGAGGGATTTTTTAATCCAAATGGGTATTGGCTCACTTTGAGAGTTACTGCTGGGCGATTCCAAAGAGCCATTGTTTGCAATTTTTGGTGCAGCAAATGAATTTATAAAGCAAATCGAATTTCCTCTAGGAGGGCGCCATTTAGGGTGATAAACTCTCAGTTTGGATTCTGGTTGTTGACCTGGCATCTGTTGCTGGTTATTGAAGGCTATGACAGCGGTTGGTGGCGGCTTGTAACCTAGAAGATTAGGGCTTGTCTCAGCTTCAACTCATTACTTCTTGAAGGACTAAAATCTGCTGCCAGGCGTACTCTTTCCAGGTCTGAAGATGCATTTATTTCTGATAAGAATTGGAGGCTAAAATCTGTCCTTGTTTATTGATTTAAAAATCTGGTTTGTTTTAAGGAGATGAATGTCTTTCCTTCCAAGCAGTCAGGTCTGAGATACTAAAATCTGAGTTTGCAAATGTTCTTGTATGACTGAAAAAATATTGAATAGAAATCAGAAAATTTATAGCTTCTGAAAGTGCTCTGACTAGTCTAATTTCACTTCATAATATATTTCTGTTTATGCTCTTCACTGAAAGTGTCAAAGCAAATATTAACCCCTTTCAAAGTATTGTCAAACACATTCAAAAAACTAGCAAAAAATTACATGCAGCAAAAAAAAACACAGGGGACAAACAAAATTCCATTTGGGGGTTGATCATTACCATTGACTAGGTAGTGTAGGTCTGTAAGGTACACTACAGGTGTTTTCCTTTGTTGGGCATGTATTTTCACAATTACTTGTTTGATTTCTACAATGTAAAATGGTTCCAAACTTTATTTCCTAGTGTGCCTTAGTAAACGTTGATTGATCAAAATTTGAGGGGTGACATTTAAAAGTTTGCAACATCTGTAGGTACTTGATACAGATAACAAGTGTGGAGTTTGTGGGTTGAAATCAACAGTGGTTATTTTTTACAATATGATGAACCTAATCCGCTAACCAGTGTTCCACAGGGAACATGTCCCTTGCATTTCCCTTGTCTTGTAAGCATTGGGTCATCAGCCCCAAGATAGAAGCTGTGTTTACCACAGTGTTGAGACTAAGGCTTGGTGAGAACTTGGCAAGCCAATTTTTGATTCAGACTTGGACGTGCAAAAAATAACTCAGCTAAAATTCAATTAAAAAAAATGATGTTAAGAATTGTAATAATTTTTTATTTCTTATTGTTATTGTTTTCCTGGTCATTTTCTGATTTTTTTAGCAAATTCACAAGTAATTATGGAGACTGCCTAATGCTCGCTGAGTCTCAATACTATTGTTTGAATGTCTCTGCCACTTAAAGAAAAAAAACAAAATGCTTTCTTTACAAATTTATTAATTTTCTGCCCTTTAACTTGGTATTCTACATGTGTAATCAGAGCCCATGGGTGAAATACTAGAACAAGAA
This sequence comes from Sequoia sempervirens, assembly GCA_007258455.2. Lineage (NCBI taxonomy): Eukaryota > Viridiplantae > Streptophyta > Pinopsida > Cupressales > Cupressaceae > Sequoia > Sequoia sempervirens. The sequence goes on along the minus strand of VDFB02000003.1, from coordinate 659,117,831 downwards.
TTTGTTGTCTTAATAAACATCCCTTCCCCCTTTCCCACTTTGTTGCTAAAACTTTTAAGAAAGAAAATAAAATGATCACCTACAAATTAGACCATTAGATTTTATACGTGTTATGATGTAGAGCAGGGGTGAATAATCTCAAAACAACCTTAGAAAACTACTCTCAATTGCCTTTACTCATCAAAATGTGGGTTTTCCTTCATAAACCCTTGTTCTACCTTGTAGCCTTTCAAAAAGGCGTTTTTGGGCACAAATCTCCAATCAGAACTAATCTCTAGGAAAAAAGACTTGTTTCAGATACCCATTTGGCCATTATTAAACATATCTCAAAATTAGGGTAGGGTTCTTTGTACGGAATGCCTCAAAAATTGACTGTCTTGCTTCTTGACTAGGCCTAATTGGCAACTAGGCATGACAACCATGAGGTTTTGGCACAAACAAATGATTGAACTACACAAAAATGCAAGCCCTAACTATTTCCAGACCAGGGTCGGCCTCTCCAACATGTCACAACATTCATACAACCCAAATACATGAGACTAAATGAGGGTTTCAATGGATAGTCACTATTTAAGGGATTTTTATGCCTGTTTTGAGAATCTAGGAAAGTGGACTGGTGAAAAGATCTTTTTCCCACATGAAAATCACGAGCCAAAATCTTGTAGGGTGATAGAAGGAACCAAGACATAAATTCCTACCAATTTTTAGCGTTTTCCCATGGAGGAAACTTGAGTTATGGCATTTTTTTGCAAGTTGAACCCTAGGCAGGGTTCATAACGGTTTTCACCAAAATGTTTATAAATTTTGCAAATCAAAACAAAATTGAACCAAACCAAAAACAAATGAAAGTAAGAATGCCCTCTACATCATACAATCATCCTTCCATCCGTACAGTGCAATAGGAATCCGTACCACGTGAAAGAACAGGACTGTTATAGGAAAAACATAGAAAATTTGTTCCAAATTGATTCCAATTTTCATTCCAATCTTCTTCCTATCCTTCCCAACCTTCTCTTTGAGATTACAGGGCACTTTTAAACATCTACAAACATGTTGCAACTGCCTCTAACCATATTTTGGTTATTTGACTTAACAAATCCTCAATTACACTTTTGTTTGCAAAAAGTTGCAAAATTGCTTGACAATGTTGACAACATTTGCATTTATACTTAACCTTGCACCTAGAGACTCCATAATGACTCAAACTGACTCCGACACACTTAAAATGGTCCTTGAAGACCTTATTACATGAAAAAACACCAAGACAAAACAAAATGCCAACTTTGACCCCTTGGAGGCATGAAGACTTGTGGGTGCCCTTGCACCATACCAAGACAAAACAAAATGCCAACTTTGACCCCCTTGGCGGCATTAAGACCTGTGGGTGCCCCTGCACCATGTTATTGTTTGTCCTTATGAATTCGTTTCATCTCTCTTCTATCAAATTCTCAAGTTACTGATGAAAAAGGAAATCTGCCCCCCAAAAGGATGTGTCTTCAGTGTCCACAGGATTTTTACAAGAAGAGGCTTCCTTGAGATTATTTTATCTAGTCATCCATGATGATGAGCCTATTATCTTTGTTAAAAACCAGCCAAAAGAATATTTCCATTTGTAGTTGTATGGTCTTTCAATTTTGCTTGTATGTAGTTCAATCTGTTAGACTCTTGCCATTGCCCATCCCACCCTTCTTGTCTTGTGGACAAAGCAAAAACAAAAGAATATTGCGATTTTCAATTTGAGAAACTTGAATCATGAGGGTTCCCTAGTTAGACCTATTAGTTTTATGATCATATTAAGAAAACAGAAAATTAATTCAAATTGAACACAATAACACAACAGATACCCTGGGAAAACCCTCCTCTTGAGGGAGAAAAACCCAGCAACAATATATCACTTATATATTGAATCAATAATAGAGACTCCTTTACAATGGAGGCCAATATGAAGGCCTATAGCATGCACATCAATCTGATGCAATATACTAACAAAAGAGACAATCTGATAATGATAATCTCAGCCAATAATATCGATCTTCTCTTGATGATGAACTTGATCTGCCTTGTAGAGAATTCGCACTAAGAATGTCCAGGTGAAGTATATCGAATGAACTAAAAACTGAATGCCCAAACAAGGAGGTTTCATCGAGCATATATACACCACGAAAGGGAGAGACATGTCTTTACAACAGCAAGTCGGCCTTATCAAGCATCTTGCCTCCTTCATAAAATCACGTCGGCCTTGATAACAAATATAACTCTTAATTGTTCGAGCCTCTTTACTAATCATGATGTCGGCTTTATCAACAAATTGCACCTTCAATAAATCGTGCCTCTTCAAGATTTGATGTCTCTATAAATTAAATAGTCTTTGGGCTATTCTTTAATTTATATCATTAAGTAAAGGATATCGGCTGGAAGTAATGACCGACACTGTACATGAACTTCAACACTCCCTCTCAGCGAGGGAGGATACTTCCAACTACACAAGACATATCACCTCATTGTGATGTCTACCACAATGGCTACAACCATGTGTGGAAAGGAATATCACCTCATCGTGATATTAGATATCACCTCAACATGATATCAAGTTATCAACCATAATGGCTACAACCACGTATGGTATGTAAAAGTGTTCATTACTTGCATGATGTTGTCACCTCAACATGACTTTCACCATGGGTCTCCCAAAGGGTGAAACACGAGTACAAAAAATCATGGATTCTCTCACGTGATGTTGTCATGGAGTCACACACATGACATCCACTATGACTCTCACAGAGGGTGGAAACAAGGGCTTTCACCCAAATCTCAAAGAGAAATGCATTAACAAGGGATTTCACCTCGAACTTCTCTCACAGAGAAGAACTCATTAAACAAGGGATTTCACCTCGAACTTCTCTCACAGAGAAGAACTCATTAACCAAGGCTCATTGATGCTGAGACTTTTTCTCAGTTAAGGCTGGATTCTCCACCATACCAAGCTTATCTCGAAAGTACACAAACTTGATTCTGGAGAGAGGCTTGGTGAGAATGTCTGCCGTCTGCTCATCAGTGCTGATATACCTTAACTGTATAGCCTTACGCAGTACCATATCTCTAATATAGTGATACTTGATCTCAACATGCTTGGTTCTGTCATGAAACACATGATTGACAGAAAGCTTCACGCAACTCTGGTTATCACAATGAATGATAGTAGGCTCCATTGATTGTCCAAACAATCCTGCAAGGAGCTTACGAACCCATACTGCTTCCCGAGCTGCCATACAAGCTGCAATATACTTTGCCTCTGCTGCACTCAGTGCCCCTGAAGACTGCTTCCTGCTACATCAGGAGATCATTGCAAACCCCAAATTATATTGCTCTTCTGATCAACAACACAACCTGCCAAAATAGAGTTTGTATAACCATGCAGCTCCAAGATTACACCTGAAGAATATCTCAGCCCATATCCAACTGTCCCACGCAAGTATCTCAGGACATGTTTCACTGCAACAAGATGTACTTACTGCATAGCAGATTTCAGGTCTAGTGTTAACTAGATACATCAAGGATCCAATCAACTGCCTGTACATCGTGAGTCCCACCAGGTCTGAACTAGCTGCAGCCTCCTTAAACTTGTGAAAGTTGGTTTCCATAGGTGTAGACATGGATTTGCAATCCATCATACCAAATCTTTTCAAAATATCAATAGTAGGCTCCCTCTGACTCTTTAAGTACTTGCATCAACCTTCTGACCTCATCATCCAAGATTGCCTGCAACACTTGCCTTAGATAAATGTTTTCCAGTGCACACCTCTGGTACTGTAGAGAGTTCAGGATTGTCCTCCTCGACCTCATCCCATATCACACTATTCTGAATAGGTTTGCGGAGCTACCAATGTCAAATCTAGATGATTGTCTTGAGCAATTATGATCTCAGCAGTTGAAGGAATCCTCTAAGGATTTAGCACTTCGCCTTGCTATACAGTAATCTTCACTTCTTCTCAGTGAGTTACAAAACTCCCTCTTGATCCCTGCTTCAGAGATTGCAAAGAAGACTTCGGAAGTGAACTCCCTCTACCCACCAACTTAGTCCCATGGCTGCAAATTGTGACTTCACGCTTGATCATTTCTTTGGTCGGCATGACTTCCTCACAAGATGCCTCAAGCTTTTATCACTAAGCAATCTCTCATCACCTTCTTGCTCCTAGGTCTGTCCTGGAAGCATATTAGAGAGAGATTACTAATAGTTTATAACTATCCAAAGAAATATCAAGGCTAGAATCATACAAGGTTTACTATTCCAAGTTATAGCATGAATACATAATAATTTGTGAACAATGTTAGAACATAAATAAATAAATCAACCTATAAGAGAAATATATCAAAAGATCAGAATGAAAGGAAAAAGAACTTATCTTTATTGTGTTGAAAACTAATGATCAGATTTAGTGCACAGAAAATTAATTCAAATTAGACACAATAACACAGCAGATACCCTGGGAAAACCCTCCACTTGAGGGAGAAAAACCCAGCAACAAAGATCTCTCTTCTCTAAATAATGGCAACAATTTGCTTTACAATGAGGCCAATCACAAGGCCAATATTCAGCACCTACACTAGATGCAATGACAAATAATAATCTGCCCTCCCTTGATACCTAAATCTGCACTTACAGAAATTCGCAATCCGCTCTTGATGAAACTGGCACTTTAATGAGAGAATGAATTGAACTTGCTTGATTAGTCAATGGAGGATGGCGGCCTTGTATATATACAGGTGAGAGAGGTCGCACCTCTTCAAGTTATGAGGTCGGTCAAGATACAAAACAATTACAATTCATAAATGATGTCGGCCCCAAGATATTGCGACTCTTCATAAATGGAAGTCGGCCACAACAAATATTAAATGTCTTCTAATAAATGATCAAGATGAATTCGTATCTTCTCATGTCGGCCATAATGTAAAATGAAGATAATACAAAACAATAAATTAAATAGCCAACGAGCTATCATTTAATTTATGTTTCCTCAATAGGGCTGATTTGGAAGGAACGACTGAAGCTGCACTATTATTAACACTCCCTCTCAGCTAGGGAGAGACTTCAAGCTGCACAATACGAATCATCTCCATATGAGGTTCATCATTGCCTGCAATTAGATATAAAGAGAGAAGGTATCACCTCAACGTGATATTAGATATCGTCTCGATATCAACCATCAATTGGTAAGTACTAGTGTTCATCACTTGCGTGATGTTGTTACCTCAACGTGACTTTCACCATGGCTCTCCCAGAGGGTGAAACACAAGTACAAGAAGATCATCACGGACTCTCTCACGTGATGTCATGGAGTCACACACATGACATCCACCATGACTCAGCTCAAAGGGTGGAAACAAGGGCTTTCACCTCAAATTCTTTTGTCACAAAAGAAAATGCAATGGTAAGTACAAGTGTTCATCACTTGCGTGATGTTGTCACCTCAATGTGACTTTCACCATGACTCTCTCAGAGGGTGAAACACAAGTACAACATATGTCATGGAGTCGCACACATGACATCCACCATGACTCAGCTCAAAGGGTGGAAACAAGGGCTTTCACCTCAAATTCTTCCCTCACAGAAGAAAATGCATTAACAAGGCTCACCGATACTGAGACTCATACTCCAAGGTTGGATTCTCCACCATACCAAGCTTGTCAAAGTATACAAACTTTATCCTGGCGAGAGGCTTGGTGAGAATATCGTCTGCTCATCAGTGCTAATGTACCTCAACTGTACAGCCTTCCGCAGTACCATATCTTGATATAGTGGTACTTGATCTCAACATGCTTGGATCTGTCATGAAACACAGGATTGACAGAAAGCTTCACACAACTCCGATTATCACAATGTATAATAGTAGGCTCCATTGATTGTCCAAACAATCCTGCAAGGAGCTTATGAAGCCACACTGCTTCCCGAGTTGCCATGCAAGCTGCTATGTACTCGGCCTCTGCTGTACTCAATGCTACAGATGACTGCTTCCTGCTGCACCAGGATATCATAGCAGATCCCAACCTGAAGAATATCTCAATCCATATCCAACTGTGCCACACAAGTATCTCGGGATATGCTTTGCTGCAACAAGATTATCATCTTCTTCAGGCTCAACAGGCTCCCTCTAAATCTTCAGGCACTTGCATCAACCTTCTGACCTCTTCGTCCAAGATTGCCTGCAACACTTTGACTTAGATAAATGTTTTCCAGCACACACCTTTGGTACTGAAGAGAGTTCAGGATAGTCCTCCTCGACCTCATCTCAGATCTCACTATTCTGAATAGGTTTGCGGAGCTACCAATGACAAATCCAGATGATAGTCTTGAGCAATTATGATCAGCAGCTGAAGGGATCTTCTAAGGATTTAGCACCTAGCTTTGCAATACAGTAATCTTCACTTCTTCTCAGTGAGTTACAAAACTCCCTCTTGACCCCTGCTTTAGAACTTGCAAAGAAAACTTCTGGAAGTGGACTCCCTCTAACCACCAGCTCAGTTCCATGGCTGCAAGTTGTGACATCACGCTTGATCATTTCTTTGGTTGGCATGACTTCCTCATAAGATGCCTCAAGCTTTTCATCTCTAATCACCACCTTGCTCTCAGAATTGTCTTGAAGGCAAAAAAAAAGAGATTACTAATAGTTTATAATTATCCAAAGAATATCAAGGCTAGAATCATACAAAGTTTACTATTTCAGGTTATAGCATGAATACATAAGAATTTTGCACAATATTAAAACATGAGTTAAATAAATCAACCTATAAGAGAAATATATCAAGGAATCAAAATGAAGGGATGAAGAAACTTATCTTTATTAAATTCTGATATAACTCTTTCTTCCATCTTTTACTCCTCTCGAGAGTGCCAAGCACAACAAAAAAAAACAATCTGCACAACGACAGATTTCTTGAATGCATTATGCAACTAGCATTTAGAATCAGGCCTCTCAAGGCACAATTATAGACCATGCACAAGAGAATGGTATCGATGTGATCATCCTATCACAACGAAACTGCAGTTCTCTTTTCCATCTCAGAGTCACACTCAGAGATCTTCATAATTTGCATGAAAAACTCATAATGAATGAAAGGTGACATCAAAGGATCTCATCCAGGGATTACTTATTCAAGAAAGACAACACGATCTTTACTACACACAAGGTCAAACAAACGATGTCACGATCTTTACTACACACAAGATCAACAAATGATGTCAGATTTGCACAACTCAGCAGACTGACTTTCAACTAATAAAAAATTGCAAAAATACTTATCTCCTTTTGTTGCTACAATTCTATAGGTGCAGTCAGGTGCTTGTCTTGTAGCTGTTAAAAGATTTCTCCTTATATGTTGCACTTAGACCTCACAGTCATGGATAACAATAACTCAAATCGTCTCCACACGCACTGAGTGCAGGCTTCAACGCTTGAAAACAAGGAGAACACTTAACACAACGATAAGGCCTAGCCAAGGCTCAGGTCGTTGCTCATATGCAGACATTTAGCAATAAGCAGATCACACACACAGATTTGAAACTTCAATTCTCATAACGGTTAAGACTTCATTCTACCATCACTGTCTCTCAATAATACAGAGTGTGATAGACTGAATGCACAATAATCTCCTTTGCTGCGCTAAGATCAGTCACATAACAAATACGATGATAAAAAATAAACTACCTGTTGCACCAACACGAACATATTCCACAGTTCGCTAAGGAAGTTTTTTTTTTAGCAGACACCCGAAATTATTCTCGATATCGGGATGTATGAGAAACTGGCGCGAATGATATACGATGAATGCAAATTCGCTGCCTGTTATCGAGTCTCTTGAATATGCAAACATTCTATAATAAGGTTGTCGGAACTTCTACAAGGGCCCAATACTCTCATCGCAATGATAAATATGACTCAGACATCAAGGCTTGTGATGGTTCCGATACTCGATGACAGGATAACAGTAAATATGATGATTTTTCGATTTCAAAGGAAATAAGTTAGCATTCCCGTGACCACTCTCAACTGCGATACTCTCCATCGAATCACCTTAGATCTTTCTAAGTTCTTCCAACGCTTCTCAGGATGAAAAAAAAGGAGTGTCATGTCTCTTGTTTGCAAACCAGAGGCATCATGATATATTGCTCCACTATGCTTTGACAGGGTCAACACTGATTTCAATGCCTATTGAGGATTACACATATGCCGAATACAGAAGAGATAAATAGCTGCGACCCAGACGCTAGAAGCCCCAACCTTTATCCATGAAGGTGATCTCTCCCAAGGATACATCTTCTCTAGAGGAGTTAGATATTAGACGACTTCTTCTGAAATCGACACTTCACCATCTATACGGCACTAGAGGAGGAGGCTCAAATGAAATAAATATTAGCCGCTAAAGGCTATGATCATTTGTCTCCAATAAAATTTGATCCTCTACAAAAGTTCCATGAATCCATAATATTTGACTCCCTCATACTAATCGCTGAACTTAAACTCCTTGAGCGCCTGAAGAATAAGTAGTATCCTAATAAAACCAAATACTCTGTATTTTTTGGATTCAAGGACTTTTAGATTGCACAACTAATGACACTGCCAGAACTAAATCTGATCGGATCTCTAGAACCCGCTCTGATACCATGTTGAAAACTAATGATCAGATTTAGTGCACAGAAAATTAATTCAAATCAGACACAATAACACAGCAGATACCCTGGGAAAACCCTCCACTTGAGGGAGAAAAACCCAGCAACAAAGATCTCTCTTCTCTAAATAATGGCAACAATTCGCTTTACAATGAGGCCAATCACAAGGCCAATATTCAGCACCTACACTAGATGCAATGACAAATAATAATCTGCCCTCCCTTGATACCTAAATGTGCACTTACAGAAATTCGCAATCTGCTCTTGATGAAACTCGCACTTTAATGAGAGAATGAATTGAACTTGGTTGATCAGTCAATGGAGGATGGCGACCTTGTATATATACAGGTGAGAGAGGTCGCACCTCTTCAAGTTATGAGGTCGGCCAAGATACAAAACAATTACAATTCATAAATGATGTCGGCCCCAAGAAATCGCGACTCTTCATAAATGGAAGTCGGCCACAACAAATATTAAATGTCTTCTAATAAATGATCAAGATGAATTCGTATCTTCTCATGTCGGCCATAATGTAAAATGAAGATAATACAAAACAATAAATTAAATAGCCAACGGGCTATCATTTAATTTATGTTTCCTCAATAGGGCTGAGCTGGAAGGAACGACTGAAGTTGCACTATCATTAACATCTTGAATTCTGATATAACTCTTTCTTCCATCTTTTACTCCTCTACAGAGTGCTAAACTCAACACAACTACAGATTTCTTGAATGCAGTTAGCATGTAGAACCAACCCTCTCCAAGAGTTAAGGCTATATTGCAGTTCATGCATTAGAGAATGATATTGATGTGACCAACTAATCACTATCGAAATTGCAATTCTCCTTTTATTTCGGAGTCACACTCAGAAAACTTCACAACCAGCATGAATTGATTTGCAACAATTGAAATCTTCAAAAGATCTTATGCTAGAGAACACAATTTCAAGAGAAACCACTATCTCTCTTTACTAATTACAAGATCCAAATAAAAGAAATAACTTGATAAACAAAGAATACTTATCTCTTTAAATATTCTGATGGTACTCCATAGAGCTGGGTCTGAGACTGTGACTCGACTTTGCCACCTTCAGAGATGCCGTCCTTCAATTTACACCTAACATAGGGGTTTGCAGTGACCCACATATCATCTCCAAACACAGATTAAGACCAAGGCACCAAAGCTTCCTAGATCTTAGATGTACTCTCAAAAAATTTATTTCTCATAGCCTTTTCCACCATTAAGCAATTTCTACACAACTGAAGTGTAAATACCCCACTCCCAGATAGGTGGCCTTTTGGGTTCAATCTCGATTAGTTGACAATGCTATGCATGTTGTCAACTGAGATAATTTCCAGCCTTCAAAAAAATGCGATTTCACAAAATTATTGAATAGAGGAACACAAGTCTCCAGGTTTCTTATTCAGAAATGCAAGACATTCAAATTGAATGTGGATAGCTCATTATATCCAGCCATTATTATACATTCAGAATAGAGTCTTACAATCGGACAATTATCATCAACCTTCCCAAGCATTGACTCATTCAATACTTCCATTAATAGATGTAAGCTTATTGAACTGAAATTGTTATAATTGTCATTTCGGATTACAAATGTAAGAACATACATAAATGCCCAGAAATTTTCTAATCGCAATGACCTTCCCGATAAATGAAAGATTCAGACATACAACGTGATGAGTGACTCAGACATACAAGGCCATATATTCTGCTATAACAGAAAAATACAGAGTATATAAACTTTTGACCTTATTTATGGACTAGCCGGAGTTGAATTTAAGGGACGCACCCTATGAAAAACTTCTTGATAATCTGGTATAGAACTTCAGTTACAGCTCAACCAGCATAGAAAAGCTCGTCCCACTTAGAGGGGTTACACCGATCACATCTGTTGTAGTTTTCTAGATTGATCCCGATATAAACCTTCTCCTGAATGAAGACAACCTTTAGGATTGCGCTAGCTACAGAAATCATTGAGACTTGCTCACATAAAGATATCGCATGATTCCCATGCCAAACAAATTTATGACAAATAATATCGATCGCGATATGATCAAGTATGCACATGGGAAGGCTTTGATTATGTGAATACGATATCAACAATAGTCAGGAGTCCTGTTGCATTTGAAACCTTAGATGTCGCTTCTATTATTCGGTGAAGAGGGAACTTATCGATTATTCAACACTCCCAAATATTAATGACTCCGGTTATCAATGACTTCTCTCTCTCCCATGTTCGCTTTAATCCAAAGGAAGTTCTCGCACTAGATAAAGCGTAGAACATTTATGCTCATCAATGTAGCGGACTTCTCTGTTATACTGTGTGTAATGTCCCTTTCCTAGGCAGTACAGTTATTTCTGAGGTTAGCCTATCATTCAAATCCTCGTAGGCTGGCATAAGTGTTTAGAGGATCACTTGAGGCAGTTATCTAGCGTTTGGGGAACATCACTCCAGCAGTTGATTCAGGTTTGGGCCTTTGCGGACACTTACAAAGTGATTTAGAGGTACTTACTATTTATAGTAAGTCAGGCAGGCAGGAGTTGCTATTTTTGGCAGGGCACCTGATTCAATTGGTCAGCTCAGTTTCGACCCGGTTTGATGATTTGATGAGAAAACAGGGATTATTAGAGCATTTAATAATAATTAAAGAGATTATTAATTTGACTTTATAATATAAAGTCATTTTAATGAAATAGTAAAGTTATTATTAAAATGGCAAATTATAAAGTATTTTAATACTTTATAATGAAGGGAAATTTTAATATTTAATGAGTTTAATACTCATTAATAAAAAGGACGCCATTTATTAATGATTTGACCTAACTATTTCAAAAGGGCAAATTATTATATTATTAAATGCAAATGAGCTGATTTTTGTGAAGGGTCGACTTTTTGAGAGAAGTTATATATTTCTTCAAGGCAAATCGAACTCATTATTATTGATTATTCTAATTTGTCTTTATTTCTCTCGAAGAGCATTGGGGTTTGAGAAACAAGGGTTTCTGCAGATCTACAGGTTTTGAAGAACGTTCCCTCTTCAGAATCAGGCATACTGAGACTGTGCAATACCAGTTAAAGATTGTCAATAAGGTGACTTCATTCAGAGGTTACATTTGTGCTTGTTGAGATAGTTTCAGAAAGGGTTTGAGCAGAGATTATTCATCTAAGCAATAAGGCGACTTACCTATTCCTTATTCAGTGATCTAGCACATTGTTCAAGGTGGTACGGATTTCTTACTTGCTGCTGCCAGGCCGTACTATACAGCTGCAAGGTCGTACCTTTCTCCAGGAGCAAATTGCTTTGCCTTTTTCACATTTTATCTCTCCAGTTGGGACGCCTTGACTTCCAGAGCATTTTTCACACATCCAACAGAGGGAGAAGTTATTGTTTGAGCTTGGCGAATCACTTCTTCTGTCCTTTAGGCAGCTGCAAATAACCAGGTTATCTTTGAATAAAAGTGTTTCCTTTTTCATTGCATGTTCGCATTTCTTCATTGTATGTGTCCAGAAAGCCAATAAAAATATTCGCCATACTTTGGGAAGCTATTTGTTGCATCATTTATCATTAATGAATTTTTTATGAATTTAATTGTATTTATTTCCAAAATTGCATTCTTTCAATATACTGCAAAAACCTTAAAAAAAAATCAAAAACTACAAAAAAAAACAAAAAACGCATTCACAATCAGAAGATTTGGGTTGAGAGACACCTGGCCTCTTTCACTGTGAAGCGATTCCAAAGTGATGTTGGGTGCCATAGTGTAGAGAAGTGTCGGTGATTAGCATCTAAAACAGAGACTTTGAATCCTTCCACTGCGGTATGCAAGCCAACTTCTGGTAGCAATCTTCAGGCTACAACTGATAATAGATTTGAAGGCCGATGATTACCATCACTATTCTAACACAAGCCAATCTGAGCATGAAACAAACATTCTTTGTTTCTTTTGACATAGTTTTCTGCCATATCTGATCAGATCTTTTCTAAGACCCGGTTTGATACCATGTTAGTTTTATGATCAGATTAAGAACACAGAAAATTAATTCAAATTGAACACAATAACACAACAGATACCCTGGGAAAACCCTCCTCTTGAGGGAGAAAAACCCAGTAACAATATATCACTTATATATTGAATCAATAATAGAGACTCCTTTACAATGGAGGCCAATATGAAGGCCTATAGCATGCGCATCAATCTGATGCAATATAATAACAAAAGAGACAATCTGATAATGATAATCTCAGCCAATAATATCGATCTTCTCTTGATGATGAACTTGATCTGCCTTGTAGAGAATTCGCACTAAGAATGTCCAGGTGAAGTATATTGAATGAACTAAAAACTGAATGCCCAAACAAGGAGGTTTCATCGAGCATATATACACTGCGAAAGGGAGAGACATGTCTTTACAACAGCGAGTTGGCCTTATCAAGCATCTTGCCTCCTTCATAAAATCACGTCGGCCTTGATAACAAATATAACTCTTAATTGCTCGAGCCTCTTTACTAATCATGATGTCGGCTTTATCAACAAATTGCATCTTCAATAAATCGTGCCTCTTCAAGATTTGATGTCTCTATAAATTAAATAGTCTTGGGCTATTATTTAATTTATATCATTAAGTAAAGGATATCGGCTGGAAGTAATGACCGACGCTGTACATGAACTTCAACAAGACCACCTTCAAGACCTGCTATACAAAGTAGCTTTGTTGCACAACCTACCCTAGTTGCTGCACATTCTATGTTAGTTGTTGTGCAAAGTAAAGAGATGATACAGGTTTGCAAGAGACATTTTGTCTTTTGTTGAGTGGCTGTTTGACTTTAGAATGGGTCATTTCCATTTTGGATGACTGTTTCACTTCCCAGGGCATCAGTTAGCTAGTGTTAGACAGTTGTTCACTTTTGGCAAGCAATTTGGTTGTGGACTTGTATGTCATTGATGATCCTGTTGTGGTTGGCTTTTACCATACAGTGGTGGCAACAATTATTTCAGCAGTGGCATTTCACATGCCCTAGGTTGTGAGTGGTTGGTCCATTTCAGCAGAGGTTGCATGTTAAGTCAATGAAACTTGTGCAACAAATTCCAGATTGTTGCAAGTGGACAACAGGTCTTGTGGTATTGTCCGTCTTTTTCCATTGTTGCAAGTTGGGCTGCAGGTCATAAACCATTTTAGGACAATCTATAAATGCATGTAAGTCCCATTAAGGCATGGTAAACAAGTATTACTGGGGATTAGTGGCATGAGGAGCATAGCTCACTCTTCCTAGAGTTTTCTGTTTAGTTGAGGTTTCTCTAGAGTACAATCTTGTTCTTGCATGTGTGTGCAGTTGATTGTAATGTCTTGTTTTTGTTTTCTGCATTTGAGATGTTTTGTTTTTTCAAGTCCTCTATTGTATATTTCATAGAAAACCATTAGAGATAGTGAAGTGTATGCAAAGGTAGTTAGGAGTATCTCCTTTTAAATCCATATGTTTTATGCCAGAGTCTGGCATGGCTTCCCCAAGTTTATGGATCACTATGCAAAGACATGATATACCCAAGTCTCCTATGATATATATATGTGTAAGCAACATCTATATAGTACCACAAATTTGCTTCCATCACTTGTTGGCACTTTCAAAACTTTTATGAGAATACTTTTAAATCCATAAATAGAGGAATATGTGAACACTGAAGTTCTCCCACAAGAGATTGAAACAAAAATTGTCCGTTACTGCTCTAAGTAAGCTGAGACAATGTTTGAGAGACACATGATAGCATAAGATGGGATTGTCATGCATTTGTCTACAAGAAACATTTTAACTGTGGCTAATCTTGTGCAATGCCAGTCTATTTTCTACTTCTTCTTGGTCATTTCTCTAGTTTTGTCAGTTTATTTACAAACAAGTCTCTGACAACAACAAAATAGCATAGTACAGAATGACCATACATTTCTCTACAAGATAACATTCTAACAGTGGTCAATCTTTTGTGGGCTTACTTGTGCTATTGACAGCCAATTTTTTTACTTCCTCTTGGCTGCTTCTCAACCTTCAACAATTTACAAGCAAACATTGTAAGCTTGCATTTATAATACATTGGCCTTTTAATCAACATAAAATATTCTGCTTGAATCCAATGAGACAAAGGCATTGGTTATGTTCCAGCCAAGTGTTTTTGATTATATAAGCAGGGAAGGGCCCTGATCCCGTGGTACAAACCAAGGACAACAAACAGAGAAAACAGTCAAGGAAAGGCAGCACCTGTAACCACCAGAAAACAGCAGTAGACAGGCCTAACCAAAGCCAAAAATGGCATGTAGGCCAAGTAACCAAAATTGCAACAATAGAACCATTAGTAATTTAGTAGTACAATCAAAAACAAAAATCCCCAAGTCAATCCATGAAATGGAACACAGACCATTTTATGAGATCAACCAAAGACCAGCAAGTACGAAACCATAACAAAGCTATCAAGAAATAGCAATCAGGAATAGTAAAACTGAGCACCAAGAGATTTAGAGCAGCCATAAGATCAGAGCACTAAACTCCCAATTTTCGCCAAATTGGGCCGCAATCTCCCTCCAAGCTGGTAGTCTTCAATTTTCGAACCAGGCCTTACAACCAACAAAACAGGCCAACTGGCCTCCCTCCAAGCAGACAAAACCATAACTTGAAGCAACAACCGCCCCAAGGGTGGGTAAGACAAATTGTACTTCAAACTCATACAAACAATTGTAAGAGGATCCTAAACTCCAAACCACCAGAAAGCTATGAACCATCCCTCATCGAGCCTGTTACTGAGAGAAATCAAATTAGAACCAGAAACACCCATAATGATACTTGCCTCTCCATCTCTATAGGAGAAAGCATATCCCACAAACAATACCACCCAAACAGCAACACTAGTAAAACACCAGCCCTTGAAGATAAGCAAAACCAACACATCAAAACTCTCCACCACAATAGAGGAGTGAGAGAGCACATCAAACCCTTCAGGAGCAAGAGAAATCC
Source organism: Sequoia sempervirens (assembly GCA_007258455.2). Taxonomy (NCBI): domain Eukaryota; kingdom Viridiplantae; phylum Streptophyta; class Pinopsida; order Cupressales; family Cupressaceae; genus Sequoia; species Sequoia sempervirens. Next base: position 659,102,147 of record VDFB02000003.1, on the reverse strand, counting down.
CAGAACACCACCCTGAGCCAAGCACCAACTCAAACTCCACCTCAATAGGAGAGAGCTCTCCTCTAAAAGAGAGGGTGAAGTGAGAACCATAACCACTAGTGCCACTCATCTTCTGCACGAACCGGCTCCACCTCAAAAGGGACCAACAGAAGATAAGGGAGCTTCCCACCCCAACTACAGCCTCCAACTCCACCTCAAAAGGAGAGGGCTCCACCTCTGAAGGGGCAGTCTCCACCTCCATAAGAGACCTCAACTGTAGAGCCAAACAGGAAGCCAACACCCCAGTAGACAAAGTTGTCACCACACCCCTTGGTAGCCCAAGTAGCAGGATCAAGAAGGAAGCAAAATAAAGCTCCTCAACCAAGAGAGGAAACAAACTACCACGAACCTTCCTAAAGAGCATTTGAAACAACACCACCAAAATATCTTCAAACCAACCATGCTTGAAGGCACCAAAGATTGAAATAGGGGTCTTCAAGGCATAGAAAAGCCCCCTCCACCAATTCCAAAAGCAACCAATCTTCGACTGGGAACTAACAACAACCTTGGAACCTTTGAAACACAACTTCAACATGCAAAGACTGAAGAGACCCAACACCGCTAGCTCTCCACCACAACCATAACCGAGGGCCATCGAAAGACCAAAACTGTTAGAGCAACAGATCACCACAGTTAACACAAACTTGCAAAATAGGTTCAAAACCTCCTCACAAATAGTGATACCAAAAGCTTCAGCAAAAGCTCGACCTCTCCAACAGAGACCCTTCAGACCCTCTTCCAAAACAATGGCAATAACCACCCAACATGAGCCCAACTCAAAATAGGTACCAACAACCAACACCGGAACCAAACTAAGGACAAAATTCATGTCCAGAACAATAGCATCACCAAGAAGAACAAACCAAATGGGAAACCAGACATAAACGAAGGCAGAGACAAAAACACCATACACTTGCCACAACACAAGAAGAGGCAACTCCTCAATAGTAATTCACCTCTTGAGATGCCCAGAAGGGGCCAAAACGTGGATAAAGCAAGGATAGCAAGCCCCAACAAGGGAGGGGGCCTCCCCAACTAGCACAGAAAGCCCACGATGAGACAACAGGGTACCCTTAGCTTCCAACAAAGCCACCGACCCAGCAACACTAAGGGAAAACCCAAAAGCAATAGCCACGACTTCAACAAGGCCCACAAAGCAGCAAAGCACAGAGAGGACGAGGGTGGCAAGAGACCACCCACTCAACGTATCCGGATCACAGTGCACATCCCGAAGAGAGAGCACAGAGCCTCCCATACAACAACTCCCAACCAACACCCAGAGGAGCCTGAACGGCCTCAAAACAAAAATAAGAGATGGTTCCAAGACCATCGACGCATCAACCAACTCCTCAACACAAATAGACTGGCAGAGGAGAGCAGAAAACAAAACCTCCACAGGGCGAAGCTCCAAATAGCAAACGGTGGCAACGTCCCCAGAGACAATACAAAACTCAGACAAACCAAAAGGGCGCCCAGGCAAACCAAAGACAGACGAATCCCCCTCTGAATCTTCATCTCCTTCGCCTCCTTCATCAGGGATTTTCAAAAAGCACAAACCTCCTCCGTTCCCGCTCAGAGCTCCGTTCATCATCCTTTTCCTCCAGCCAAGTGTTAATATCTCCTGTTGTGGTTAATTTAGAAAAATGAGATTCAGTTGTTGACTTTTGAGATTTTTATAGTAAGGGATTTCATTTGATCATTCTTCCTTTTAATAACAATGTTAAAATAGTCTTGCTGACATGTATGGCAAACCTTAAGTCAATTTGAGGTCTATTGAATTTTATATAAGCACAAAGTAGACAACACAAGTAAAAGAAAAAGCAACACTGTAAGAGGTTAATCACTAGCAGGGACATGTAGCATTCTTGTGATCTTAATGGTGTGGGTAAGGTCATTCTATTGTAAAAGATTACTTGGACTTATTGTTACTTCCAAAGGATCCTGCTCTTGATAAGTCTAAATCAGGGACAAAAGACCAAGCGGACAGAAGACCATGTTTACATGTTTTTTATGTAAATTTGAAAAGGCTGGTGTAATCTCTACCAAATTAAGCTAATTGTCAGGCTGTCCCCCAGCTGCATTAGTCTTTCCTAGCTTTTTCTGTGTTAGTCTATAAAAGTAATACCTTTGTGTGCAATCACCTTATCTACATTTGCCAATCATATTTCATTCTATGTTCATTTATTGAAAGTGGGACTGTGTTAGTGCTGTGAAGCCCCATCATCCCATCATGAGATTTCAAGCTTCAGTTCACTAGGATGTTATGTTTTATGGCATTTGAATTAGATAGAAAAAGTCATCTAAAGTTCAAACGATGATTCAAAGGTTCATATGCAAATTATGGAGCTACTAATAATGCTATTAAAATGGTTGAAATGATGATAACAATGTTGGAGGGAAACATCACTTTTGCTAAAAATTATGGGTACTCCAACTCTTCTCAAGACTTTAACAAGTTTTGGCAATATGGAATCAGCTGTAATAACTAATAACTAATAACTATCCTCTCCTTAAACTATTACTAGCCAAGATACCTAAATCCTATTTTGATTGCCATCTCGGCTTTTAAGCTTTCTGTTTGGTCTATCTATAGCCTTGAGCAGTGGGATTTAAATCACTTAGAACTTTCATTTTTATGGCAAGCTACAACTACTTGTACTATTTAACCGTGTACTTTCATTCAGATAATCACTTATCTTATGCGCCATTTATATGATATCTGAAGGCATTGAAAATTTGAAATTGCATGAATTTCAAGATTTGAATCTGCATGATAAGGACAGCCTTACTGCCAAAGGAAGTTGGTACGTTTTTTGATTTGCTATTATCTTTAAGGGATGCTTACAAGTTTGTTGAAATGATTTTAGGCCAATTCTGGGGATTCCTCTAATTAAACCAAGTACATGTATCACAATTTGCATCTCTCTTTAAATCGGGACTATCTTCAGAGTTTTTTTCTAGATTGTACTGTTAATTTTTCATGTCCATGCCAAGATGTCAAAAAACTTTCTCTGAAATAATAGTTAATGATACATTAAGATTATTTCAGAGAGTTATAGTCTTTGTCACCATGTTCATGTTTGTGCTCATATTTGGTAATGATAAAACTTAGACAAGTTTTGCCAATGCAGAAAATTTCAGTAATTTTTGCTGATGACAATTTTTAATTTCTTTCTTCAAATTTCAAATGAAATATGTATATACAAAGGAAGTTTATGATAAAAGGGTTCTACAAGAACTGGAACAAATACATAGGCACAAAAAGTGAAAAAACTATTTCCAACTTTGATGTTTTACATGATGCTACTCTGGTCTACTTAATAGTAATACATTATAACTTGGGACAGGAAAAGTGCTAAAATAAAGAAAATGATAACAGTTCGAAACGATTCAAACATTTTAGAATAAGCTAAAATCATGAAAAAATTAGATGCTTTGGCAACATTGTGTATGTATGACTTCAAATTACTTATGGAAACAATATTCTTTACTTTTCTACAGATTCATTTAAAATACTCATATTGATCATTTCTGGCTTCCTTCCAATTTAGTTCTTTAATCCGCATAATCTAATACATAAATAACATGCTGCTGCATGAAATGTATTATGCAATACTTCCATTTGTTATAGGTTAATCCCCATGTTCCCTTGTAGTCATCTAATACACAATTGAGTACATGTGCAATGGCTTCCTTTACAATGGCTCGTGCCCTTATAAACAAGCCCTACACAACAGGTGTCACCATCTGCCATGAAGATGTCCCCAATTTCAATAAAATGTTGTCTAGGGTTTGATTTTCATTTGTAAGGTGAAATATGTTTAAAGCATTGACGACTTATAATATTTTAAAATGAAGAGATTCCTAATTTATAGTTGATCATTTGCATCAAAAAATTGAAATATTTCATACATAAATGGTGAAATTGTATCTCAACAAAAATTAGAAAATATATTTTGTAACATTCCTACCTGTGTTTCAACTTTTCCCATGGGCCAGGGAAAAAAATGTTTTCTTGCTACAAACATTTTCCCACAAGCCACATGACCAATTTCCTATTGAATCCCACAGGTCACAAGTTTAATATCGTTTTGTTTCTCTCACAAAGATGTTTATCTGAGAAATCTCTCCTACAGCCTGGTTTTCCTCCACTGTTCCACATCATTCCTCCATTGTTGTGACTTGCTCTATTCTACTGTTTTCCATTATCTATGAAGCATGGAAACATCTCCAGATCTCAGGGAACTTTCGATGGGTTCTCTGTATGTCTCCAGGAAGTGTTCCTCTAAATGTAGAAAACTTACTATAGAGTTTCTTGAATATGTCATAATTACATTGGTTTCTTTCCCTTCAAATGATCATAACTGTTGACAAGCATTAAAAAACAAAAGAAGCTATTAATAGGAATGTATTGCTATAATGTTTGTGGAAAAAATTACCAGATTATGTATTAAATTTTTTCTTACGATTACCAGAAGAGGAAACAGTAAGGATTAAGATGTATAAGTTCATGGAGGCTTTATTAATTGATTGAAATGGAGAAATAGGGTTACTCCATTGTAGTGGCTTGTGCTAATAAACTATACACTATAAATTTAACACTTGAAATTTATGCATCCTATTGTTTATATATATGCTTTACCATTTCCAGTACCTCCATAGCATGGTTTTTAAAAATGGCGTCTCTGTCTATTTCCATCTCCTGTCTCCAGGTAATTATGCTATAAGGTTCTCTCCAATATTATTTCAACAAGGTAAGGTTTTATTATTATAATGTAAGGTCTCCCAAGTGAACAGTAAAGGTTCTTTGGTTTTAAGCTGTGGGTCAATTGTTTACTGGAAGGAGCAACTAAGTTTGCTAAATGCAGTGCCCTTAAAAGCTTCAAGTTATATTTACCAATTCTTGAATTCATTTAAATTTGTTGATGAGCAAGTTGATGTAGGTTGATGCCAGCATCGTTAAGTTTATATTTCACAGGTTCTGGTTCCTTTTCAATTTGAAGCCTTAGCCATTAGCCATTTTGTTTAAGCCTCTATTAGATACACTGCCAACAGAGCCAATTCATGCTTTTCTGATACTCGGTCTTTTTTCAAGGCTTTTTTAATCCTCCAAATGTAGCCATGTGGATCTAGTTCCTGTTGGACTTGGAATTTGTCCAATAATTTGGTCTATTCCTGCATACATTTATTATTTTTTCCATGTTCATGCAGGTTTTGTAATTGTCCTTGTAAACTCTTCAAATAAGATGGCTCGTTATGATTGTTTTTTGATTTTCTTGTCTTAACATGCACAGTCAGTTGATTTCCAGCCAATGCTTCTGCTCCATGACTATTTTTTTCTGTCTTCCTGGATTCCCTTAGTGTCTTTTCCTCTCTTGCTATAACTTTAAAGTATAATGGACTTTATCCACCATCGTTCAGCGTAAATAGGGCAGTGCATCTGCATAGTACCTTATTAATCTGACACCTAATCGTCTATGGTCCTTGTGTTTTTAAGAGTGAAAAATGTTCTTGATCCTCATATCAATAAGCATTGATAAATCCAATTGATTTTCCTTTTTGCTATTTCCAATGTTGATTTAGGTTCTCAATGGTGTATATATTGACCTCCTGCTACTCCTTGTAATGCACTGCAGGTGCTTATACTTTGGAGTTGCCGCCATGTAACTGAGACGGGCCTTGTTGAAGTGATTAGAGGATGCCCCAAGCTCAAATCTATCAATGTCTGGGGCATGAGTATCTCACCGACATGCTGCAAGAAATTGCTTACTATCAATCCACATCTCCATATAAAACCCGGAGGAGTACACATACAGTTGATAGAGGCCCAGCTGTGACAAAGGACATGGGTTGTGAGAGGATTCAAAAGCAATCAATTCAAGGAATATTATTAGTTTCTGCCAGTGGCAGGTATTCTTATGCTTTCAACAAGTTTCAATATGTTGGCAAAAAGCAACCAATAGAATTCAAGAATTAAACTACATTGACAATTTTTCTAAAGTTTATATTTATGTCATATTTATTAAATATTTTCAAAAACAAATTTCTCCAATTCTATTGGCCAATATCTTTGTACAGTCATATTAGAATGATGTAAACAATATTAATATTGTATTGTCTTCTGCTCCATTCAAATACAAACACTATTTATCAATAGTGAAATGCTTTGTTTGGCAAGGAAATAATTCGTATGCATGCCCACTTTGAAGAAAATCAATAAAAAAAATACAACTATTTTTTGGCCACTTTTGTCATCCATTCAAGTACAAACACTATTTATCAATAATCAATTTCTTTGTTTGCCAATGGAATAATTCCCATGCTGTCCCACTTTGGAATAAAAACAATACAAAAAATACAACTTTTTTTTGGCCAAATATGGCTATATTCATTTGGTGAGGAGATTTTAAGACATTTGGCATGGAGATCAGCCATAATTCTAATTTTTAGGGTAGCACATGATGTTACGGTATTCCATGTGAAAAAGTTGGTGCTCTATTATTCTCATTGACTAAAGAGGCTGTACACACATTATTGCAGCTGGTTGTCGGCAATATGATCCTACAAGGATTCTATTTTGATAAGAAAATCAATTAGAAGATTTTCTGTCAAATCCATTTATTGGCATTGTTAGTTAAAAAAAAAGACTATAAATACATTTCATAAGTCCGCAAATTCTGAGTCTTGCAAGAAGACTGATAATTTATCAAGTGCTTTCCAGTGTTGAAGCAAGGGTGTTAGCTGCATACTTTTTAAAACAGGTCCATACTATTTCCTTAGATTTGTTTAATGTTTTCATTTTTATATATTGTAGAAATAATGTTGAAAGCAAGTGAATAAGCTGCATACTTTTTAAAACAATTGCTTCCTGTTTCGTTAGATTTGTTTTCAGATTTATATATCATATAAATAATGTTTGATAAAAAAAAACAAGCATAGCATTAAGACAACCTCATGATAACCAACGGGTACAAAATATGGGCTAAATTAGGAGTGAATGATTTTGAATATTTTATATATGAGAACAGAAAACTACCTAGCAGTCTTGCTAGACATCCTGGTTAGGCAAGCAAAACCACTAAATCAGGCTGCACTAGATCTGCGTGTGGCCTGTTTGGAAGTTGATTTTTTACCTCTATTTTTTCAATTGGTTTTCAGTAATATTGTACGATATGGATCGAACTCCTTAATAGTAATATCCAGTGTCCTTGAGTCTCATCAGATCAAACGATATGATTTGGGATGTATATGGGGTATATCTGGTCACATAGCCAATCTTTATTTTTCTTACAATCACAGTTCAACACTTCTGGCATACAACAGTATTGAACTTTGAAGGTTATTTGATCATTTCTAGAGGTATCTAATATGACATTTGGGCTTCGCGTGAATTTTTTTATATTCCAATGTTTTCATTTAACTGTATAAATTAATTGCGATGGAAATTTTTTATATTTTTAAAATTTCCTTGTTTTTTTGCTGTCCCCTGCCATCCCCTGAAATTGCCTCCCAAGGAATCCATTCCAGAAAGGATCAGAAACATCTGTCCAATGAGAGAAATCAATCTTTGTTTGGGGAATTAAGGCCTCTATATCCTCCGAGGTGACTTCCCGAAAGTACTCCTCCGTTGCAAGCCAAATTTTAGAGGTCTTGTCATCTTGGTTCTTTTTAGAAGCACCAAATGTATTAGCAGAGTAGGGCTCGTGGCCACATTACCACTCTCTTTAATTGCACGGAGTATACTGCTTCTTTGAGCCGTCGGCCCAAACAGCTTGAGATCAAATAAGAAATCTGAATTGGTACAAATTACAAATGTTACGAATGATAATGCTGTCTGAAGATGTAGATCAAGTAAAGTTAACAGAGTAAAGTCATTACGAATTATAATATTAAAAATCTGAACATTTTTATATTGAAATTTAGGTATATATTAGTATAGTAAGTTTTTTTCTTTAAATAACTTCAATTTTCATTTTAGAAAGTTTTATAAAAAATTACAATCTCAAAAATCTCAACATATGCAATAGTGATGTTGAAATATTACCACTATAATTGTTGCAAAACACATTTACATTTCTACATTTAAGATTATTCACAAATAAATCTACTAGAATTGAAGAAACTATAAAAATAGATTTAAGTTTGTTGGATTTTTTTGAGACTTCTATGTGATGTGTATTTTTCATTTTGCTGTTGCATATTGCATGTATGTTATCTTGTGCATGCAAACTTTCTGAAGATCTTGCCTAACATTATTATCCTTTTCAAAGGGAGCACAAAATTAATTTGCATAACCTTCCTCTTGAGCACAATGTTTAATGCATTTCAAATCAATGTTCACCAAACTTTGGCCAACTCCACTTTTATCTCATTTATTGCAAATGAGAAAAGTAGAGTTAGTGAAGGTGTGGTGATAATTGAGTGGAATGTATCGAATGTTGCTTCAAGAGGAAAGATACACAAATTCCTATGTATTATTTTTGAAATGGATAGTAGGTTAGGAAAGTTTGGAAAAAATCGGATGAACAACATAATTTTGGTGCAATTTTTTTTAAGAAAATTACAGAGTTGAAGTAATGGAAATCGAACATAAATAGCCAATGTTGCTTCAATGAGTCTAAAGTGTTTTTTGTTCTACAACATCAAAAAGCTTGAGGTAAACAAAACATAGTCTTTCATCATGCAAAGCAAATGATATTAAGGCATTATCCAAAAGACAACAAATATTTGAAAAGCCTATGACTAGCATCAATGTCTTGATTTTGGGACTTTGCACCTTACCGACTGTGCCTTACTAGCTTAAGATTTCAACTTGTCTCTATTTAAGATAGTTAATTAGCAAAATACGTAACCTTATCTAAATGTATGCCTACTAAATTAAACTGTGTTTATTCTTTAGACAAAAATACTGAGCTAGGAATAGAAATCAAGGAATACTAGAAATAGAGATAGAAGAAACATAAACAAAGTACAAAAATGAAAACCTCGAGCCATGGAGGGTTATGACAGAGAATATGGAAGAAGACTAGTGTTGTACCCAAAATAATTTTTTGGCATTATGTATAAATTGAGCTAAATCTTGTTAAAATGCCGTTAAAAGTCTGTTTTAGGTCAAACCAAACATAGGGTCTTTGTGGGTTTCTGTCAAGGAACACGTGCAAAATTCTGAAAATTTGAAAATTAGGGTTTTACGCCCCTATTTTCAGGGAAACCCCTGAAAATAGGACCTTCCTAGAAATGATTGAAAATAATTTTGATAGGATTAAAAGGCTTCACAATCACATTGGTCAAGTCAGAATCATCAAAAGACGTTTTACTTGGTGGGTCTATTTCTATTTTTAGGAACAAAGTTAGGAGCTCCACAGCCATTAATGGCAGATTGGCCAGTACCAGGTGCTGAAACTAAGCTTCAACAATGCAACCATGGCGAAAAAGATCTAAAATGATGTTTGATGAAGGAGATTCTTGAAACTCAAAAAGGTCAAAATTTGACTTTGGAAACGTTACGAAGAGAGACAAGTTCGCAATGCTGAAAAGAGCCTTTTTTAAGTAGGGGCGCCCATGATCTTTAAAGGTCAAATGCAGTTTGTTGATCATCCAAGGCAGTCATCCTCGACGTTTGCTTGCTGGCTTGACAACGAAACAAACAGCTAGATCATTTGATGAGTTGATCATAAGCAGTTGCTGATGAAGTGAAAAGAGGCAGTTGACAAGATATCAAGAAACGATAGTCGAAGGTGAAGATCAAAGAAAAAAGAGCCTTTTCCAAAGAAAGGTGCCCTTCTTTCTGGACCTCTAGATGCTGACAAATGACCAAAGGCCTCCTAGAACAATCTTCTCAGCCTAGGTAGATCTCAACAACGCGACTTCAAGCACAGGCATTTGACAAAGCAGTCAATAAGTAATCTGGATCAAACTAGGAAATTTTTCAGATGAGGATAACTAAGTTGAAGGGCAAAAAGCACCGTTTTCAATGAGGGGCACCCTTGAGTAAAGGAACCCTAAAATGACTTCTGAATTTTTCAACTCTAGTCATCTTTTGGCGAAATGAAGCTGACTACCTGACGAGATATCAAGCGAGATCATCTGATTCCCCGATCAACGAGAAATCCAAGATCAAAGCACAAGAGGTCATTTCAAAAGATTGAAGAATGAAGATTGAAAATCCACCAAGGCAAAAGTAAAAGCGCCCTTTCTTGGAAAAGGCGCCCTTTTCTTTTAAAACTGAGCTCAGCTTTTTGTCATCATGTCCCCTAGGCACTTCTCTTCAGGTTGGATCCAACTCAACAATGAATGTGTCAGCAGCAGCTCAGGATCAACATATCAAGCTAGATTCAGGATCAAACTAAGGTCATTCAGAGAGAAAACAATAAAAAACTTGTAAAACTCAAAAGGGATGCCTAGAAGAAGTCAAAGGCCAAGTTGTTGACTAAAGTCAAGATATTTTGAGATAAACTTGGCTAAAACACTCCACGATAAGTGGAAATCACCTTTTTGAACTTCAGATCAAGCCAAAACAACTTTTGATCATGAGTTAGGTCCCCAAACTTGTGGATCTAAGGCTTGAGTCTATATAATCAAGGTGTAGGCGTCCTACATTATTTCATTTCAGGTTAAGGATCAAGAACTACCATAAGCTCTCAAGGACGCCATTTACAGATCTGAACAAGGTTTTCATCCATTCTTTAATATTTCTTGTAGATCTGAAGCAGAAGAAGATTGCTAATCTGAGGTTGGATTCAAAGACAGATTTTCTCAGGGAGTCAGATAAAAACTTCCAATCCATCTTCTGTCTACTTCCTCTCTTCTTGTCTTAGGTTTTCTTACATATTACAAGAAAAGCAACATGCTACATCAGATCAGATCAACTGGGTAGATTCAACATAATTTTCCAATAAAACCCATCTCGTTAGATTTTCCAGAATCAACGAACTGGTTGCCCCTATTTTTGGGGGTTTTTTCGAAAAAGTTTCAGAACCAAAATTCTGAGGAACTGGGCTTGTTCAACATTAAAGCACGAACAAAACCCATGTGCTAGACTTTTTCTAAAAAAATACTTCTCAGCAGGGCGCTATTTTTAGGGGTTTCCGAAAATCATCATAACAAAGTCAATTTTACAGTCAATCTTTAAGTTTTTCAAGATGCAATACTCTCAGGTACAATATGGGACCAAGATGGCCCTATTCCATGATTACTTGAAAATAGTTGACACAAACTTACATCAGGTAAATCCAGTGGTTGATCTAGTGTAGCTGGAGGGCATGAATCATATCACATTGCAAAATATTGAAGAATCCGGGTTGCTATAGGTCGCATCCATCCCCATCACATTATAGAGCATGGAGCTTGTAATCACTTGTGTTAAGCATTACAATCCTACCACTAGAGAAATCAAAGAAGTGGATGGGAGAATTGTTTGCAGTCTAAAGCCTCAGGATATCGAAAAGTGCTTTGATATTCCATCATGTCCTTACAGCAAAGTCATATAAGTGACAAAATGCGAGAAGGCATTTGAGATGGCCAAAGACAAATGTCAAAGGATAATAGCTGAAAAATGGCTAAAAGTGACAAAGGCTAACTTGCCTAAGTTGGTGGGACGAGGAGAATGTAAAGATGAGTACGCAGTGTTAATCACTCTACTTAATAGAATCACTGGAGAAGAAGATGGCAATCATTTCCAATCATGGATGTATTATGCCATTGCAAAAATCATTGGCAAAAGGGAACATTATGACTGGGCCACTCTTATTTTCTTAATGGTCAAAATGGAGTGAAATACTATTAAGATGTGGTTTCATGCTTTCTATCAAATTGCATGGACTTAGTTCATGATTTAGATTCCCTAGGTAACTTAGCGTATGCATATGTTTAAGATTATCTACTTCCACCAAATGTTTATAGTCAAGCTATGACTGATTATGATGAAACAATTGGCAATGCTCCTTTGAGGGGTTTATTCCCCTACTCAATGTTAAATGAATGCGAACTAGTTTCATGTGTTTACAATGCTATAAAAATGGGCTTGAATAATAATTGTGACCTCGTAATCATGCATTCCTTGAATGCTCATTTTGCCCACTTGGGTCAACATCTGTCAACAAGGATCATAACGGTCATTAGAGCATTGATTTACCTAAAGAAACATGTTCCTGCTCGAGCCCCTGCCACATCTCCAGTAACCACATCCACTATAGATACAATTTCTTTTTATACATGTTACGATATTTATTGTTTTTCGTTCTAAACCACACAATTCTAAGTATTTTATCCTTTTCTTTAACACTACCTATACTTTTGTTATGTTTTATGGAACTTGTAAATGAACATATCTCATCATCTAGAGAGGGTGACATTGGGACAACAACAATTTACAATTTCAAATGTTTTCTACTATGAATGCATTTTGCTATATCTCATCTATCATCTTTATAAAACCTCAATGGGTACAATTTGGAATGTTTTTTGGTATGGATGCATTTTGTTATACAAATCTAATTTATATAAATACATGTAGTTACAATAATCAAATTTAGCATGTCATTTATGCAACCTATGAAGGCTAAAGTAGAAAATTGTGAATACTTGTCTAAATAACAATGCGCTTGAATAGTTTTCTATATGGACTCTTCATTATATTTAAGACATTTAATATCATATCATTTGTCATAATCATATATGTAAAATATGGAATGCGAACTTCATACAATGTTTACCAAATATATAAATTAAAATGAAATTTAGTCTAACAAAATACATGAGTCAATAATTCAATCAATAGATTTCAATTTTGTTATTTACATACCATAGTTAAATCACAAATATTTGATTTACTCATTATCCCATCTTGCAAAAGTAAATTACTCATGTGACAATTGCTATCTACTACCAAGAACAATAGATATGAATGTGAGCAAAAAACATTTTTCATTTAATCACATGTTAAGATTGAAAGACATTAGTAGATTTATAAATTGCTTTTTGCATAATAACAAAAAAAATATATATTTTCAATAAAATTAATATCTTACAATTTCAACTCCATAAAATTAATAACAATGGCATTTTCGTATTGTAGAACCTGAAGCAAGAAGATAAAATCATCCAAAAACATTACTCTCCACATTAAATACAAGCACAAATTGACTAAGCGTTCTCTTCATAAACATAATAGGTACATTAAACCTCTTCTCTTTACTTTCAAACAATTCTTATTTTTCCTCACAAAAATGAAGAGAAAAATAGAAAATAAACAAGAAAAAGAAAAATAAATAACAGATGTAGAAAATTATAGATTATCAAATCACTTTGAAGTATATAATATTGACAATGCGCTTAGAATTGAGGGTCTATTTATAACTAATACATTTAAGTACAATGTAGGATACTGTCTTTTTGATTCATTAGCATTTCTACTTAATCATTGTTACACATCATTTGAATTACGTAACAAAATAAAACACTATTTAGAAGGCAATGAACAAGCGGTTTGGTCATATAACAATGAATTAGCAAATGCATTAGATGTATTGCATAAAATAGAGAACTTTGAAACTTATTTTCAGAGAATGCAAAAATCAGCTATGCCAACCACAAATAATGAAGAAATTGGATTATGGGTGTTGATGTTTACAGTTGTAGGTCTCTTACTTCCAGCCACGATTTTGTTAAGCAATAAATTAAATATAGCTTTCAACTATTTATTTATTAGAGTCATCCTTTGTGAAGAAGCGCTTCACATAAACATTAAATTATCTTTTGTTAATATGACCGACTTTACCTTGTTAATCGACGCTCTTCTTGGAAAGTGATATCCCTTCTTTGGTGGCCGACCTTGTGCCTTGAAAGGTCGCGATTATTGAAGACATCCTCTTTGGATAGTATATATTATTGATGTTGTTCGATCATTGATCATTCATTCATTTTATTTTCAAGTGTGGAGTGTGAATTATCAAGAGCAGATCAAAGTTGTTCAAGAGGTCGAGTTTATCATCTTCTAGAGAGTTCGCATATCAGCAAAAGGTTGATATTCCTTATTGGCTGTGTATTAGCATCAAGTGTGGTGCTATTATCATTACATGAGATCGGCCTTGTGATTGGCCTCATTAAAGCAAATTTTTGCTCCTTCATTAAATATATATGTGATATATTTGTGGCTGGGTTTTTTCTCCCTCGAGGAGGGTTTTCCTAAGGTAAAAGTGTTGTGTTCTATTGTTTATTATTATGTGTTTCTGCTTAACTTAATTATGATCCTAAAACTAACAATGGGGAGAGACATTTTGTATTAAGTAGCAATCCAAATGGCTAGGCATACAAATAAAGGTTTGGTCAGTAAGAACGGCGAAAAAATATTTGCATTTCAATGAATCATCTAATGCAAAACTAGAATATTGGGGATAAGGGTCAATTACCTCTGGGTTTGTCTCATCAGTTAGATCATTTACTGGAATTTGATAGGGTTGTTTAATGCCCTTGTTTTCTATTTCTTTCTTGTTTGAATAAATTTTAACCCCTCCTCTTTCAATGCAGAATCATACTCTATCCTTTTCCATGATACAAATCCTCTTCATGGACACTTTGAGCCACTTCTATCGTATGAAATTCATTCGACGAATATCAATTCAACTGCATCACTCCGTGAAATTAAAAAACTAATTAGAAAGACCAACAAACATAACAAAACCCAATTCAATAAAATTGAAAATATTCAACAATGTATGGTCAACTCACTACGAAAAATTAAAAAAATAAAAATGTACAAAACATAATCCAATATCTGCAAATTGCAAAAAAGCAAATTCAAAATCGCCCATAGAATTGTTCAAAAAAAATTTGAAGATACACCTAGATATGTATGTTCAAAATTTGTCAAATGTTGCATTTCAAAAAAGACATTACAACTTTGGAGGAGAAATAAATGCATATGTATTATTGCTTTTCCATAAATAAACAAATTACAACAACAAACTATATTTGTTTGAAATGTAAAGCATCATTGAAACAATCTAAATTACCAAAATATGCAACTCCAGATCTAATCCAAACAAATAATCCATTACAATATGTGGGTATGCTTACACAACTAGAAGAATGACTTGTCTCACTTAGAATTGCATTTGCACAAATATGGCAATTAGGATACAAAAATTCTCAAATACGTTTGACCGATTCTATTATAAATGTACTAGTTAACACTAATATCGTACAACGGGCATTACCACGTTCAACAAATGAAACATCAACAAGTGTTGTAGCTCTTAGAAGACAGTTGCAGTATAAAAATGCATACCAAACAAGAATAGTATGTGCAAATATGATTATGAAATCTTTGGAAAAATTATCGAAGAGAAAATTATACAAAATGGAAAATGTTCAAATAAACAAGGATTGGATAAAAATTCTTTGACTCGATCATGAAAATGACACAACAAAAGAAATAAGTACAAGTGACAATGTTGAAAGCGATATAGAAAATGAAATACGTAGTGAAACATTGATACATGGTTTCACTGAATGTAAATGCATACATGAAATGCAAGACAAGATCATAGAAATTGCACTAGCGGAAAGAAATAACCTATTGGAATATTTAAAGATAAATATGTTGAAGAAATGAATTTCCCTACGCTTTTCTTTGGCAATCCGCGTGATGAAGACATCACCAAAAGATATTCGTACCAAAAAATTGTAAAATGGCAATTACAACATTCAAATAGGAAATTTGCTTACCACATTGTACAAACCTATTCTTCAAAACTATTAATATTCTAAGAGAACAAGTCCTATCCACAATATGGGTGAGACTACGTAAGGGGAAATTAAAAGGGAGAAGGCTAGTAGCAAAAGATGTGAAACAAAAACCTAATTTAGAAAATATTCTTAAATCTAATATTGGTTATGTTGATTTCAAAAAAATAAGAATATCTCTAGATTATTTGCACCAATTAAAGAAAAATCTATTTGCGATGATACAACAACTTGGACCACCAACTTTTTTCATTACATTTACAAGTGCTAAACAATATTGGGAACCATTAACAAAAACACTTGAAGAGCTATATCAAACATATCAAAAAGAAACGAATTGAGAACAATCAAACACTAGAAACGAAGATAAAAAATTTCATTTGATTAAAAGAGATCCCATCACATGTGCACGCTATTATAGGCATAGAATTAATGCAATGAAAAAATTAATATTAACAGACAATTCATTTTTTGGAACCATTTCAGATTATTTTTCAGTAACAAAATTTCAAAATCGTGGAAATGAACATGATCATTTCCTTTTGTGGATTAGAGAAGCACCAATTTACAGAAGAGACAGTAACAAAAATATTTAACAATTTGTAGACAACTACATTACTTGTAGCACTAAACAATTGCATCCTGATATAGCTACGATTCACAAACACCACCACACAAAACAATGTTGAAATTCCAAGAAACAAACTTGTAGATATAATTTTCTACTCCCGCTAATGAACAAAACTACAATTCTAGAGCCATCTAAAAACAATGACGAAAATGTGATTTCAACAACAACAAAAATACTCTCCACTTTACAACAAGCAAACTATGACAACTCATTCTCATTTCAAATGTTTATAGACGAAATGAGTATTAGTGAAGATGAATACATAATTGCCATAAAATCTACAATCCGTAGGCCTACAATATTTTTGAAAAGGAAGCCATCTGACATATGGAATAATAGTTTTGCTAGAACAATGCCTGAAATATGGAAAGCGAATATAGATGCACAATTTGTATTGAATGCATATGCAACAACAATGCATTGTAGCTCGTATATGACAAAAGTAGACAAGTCAATGACAAATGCATTTATAAGGATTCGTAAAGATCACGAGATAAATAGTATCAATGCCATGGATATGTTTACTAAACTAGGAAATGCATTACTCAATTTACAACAAATGTCTTCGCAACAAGTGACTCACATTGATTTATCACTTCCATTAAACAATAGTTCAAGAAAATGTGTATTCATTGACACAAGTAATGAAGACGAAAAAACATTTGTCCTAAAATAAACTAAACATTTAAGCAAAGAACCAGATGATTGAGAGAACGTAACATCAAAATCGTTGATGGATCACTATCTGGGAAGACCAACAACAATATCGCACATTGTCTTGTAGATTTCGTTTCTAAATATACAAAAGATGGTAAAAAATTACAAAGTAAAGCTAAACCAAATATAATACGTTTTGTAAACTTCAACAAACATGTTGACTTAGAAAACCATTGTAGAGAACAATTACTACTATACGTCCCATTTATAGAAAGTGAAAATCACTTAAAAATGGATTCCAAACATGTCATAGTGCTTATTTGTATCATGAAAATATTATTAGATCGAATCACATAAAATACAACTACAAAGTCAACCCTATGTGGGGCGACATTGACAAAGCTATAGATGAAATCAACACAAATAATGAATGTGATGAAAATCAAAGCGTTATTGAAAATGATACACGAAGGAAAGAACAATACAACATACAATTAGATATTGAAACAAAATATTTGAAAACAAATTCGAAATTGCAAAACATCCTCAAATAATAGACAATACTGAGTACTACAGATTAAGAAGAATGTTAAACAAAGAACAACAAGCAATTGTAAAAGACATCGCCTTGAAAAAAATAAACAACATCAAAGCCCCATTACACTTGTTCTTAACAGGAGGTGCTAGAACAAGCAAAACATTTACCGCAAAAGCCATATATCAAACACTTATTCACATATGCAACTCATCTATTGACAATGATCCAGACAAACCAAAAGGACTAATACATGCTTATACATGAAAAAAAACATATAACATAGGTGAAATGGCAATACATTCAACATTACACATGCCATTTAACAAGTCTGAATTCATCCCATTGAGTTCTGAAATATTGGATGCTATGTCAAAGCACTATCACCAACTCCGTGTGGTATTAATTGATAGATGCAATTTCTCTAGTGGGTGCAATATTTCTACATTATATTGAAAAACAATTACAAGACATAATGCAAACACTCACTAGCTATTTTGGAAATGTAGATACAATTTTCTATGGTGATCTTTACCAAGTACAACCTATACAAGATGCACTAATATTCGAGAATTCTTCAACATTAAACGAACTAATGCCATATACCTTTTGGAAACAAAATATAAAATGCTATGCATTGCAATTGACCATGCGACAAAAAGATGACAATTTTTTTGCAATACTCAATAGAATATGACTTGGATCCTAGACAATTGAGGACTTAGACTATTTAAATAAAAAATATTTCTGCTTGCCGCCAATGGACCCAACATTCCCTTTCCTATTCTATAGAAGGAAAGATGTCAACACACACAAAAAACATGCTATCCATCACACAAGGAGAGGTTATTATATTGAATGCAATTGACGAATATGATTACAACTCTAATGCAATTCCGTTGTATGACCATTCAATTAATCTACCATCTTAGATACTCTTAAAACCTAATATGCTAGTTGAAATGTATGCTAGAAACTATGACACAAAAGATGGGCTAGTCAATGGATCGGATGGAACCTTCCAAGCATACATGAAATACACAAACTTCGACATTGTTTGGATCAAGTTCAATGACTCACAAGTTGGATATCGACAAGCTAAAAGATTGGCACAATGTTATTGCGATTGCATTGACAAAACATGGACACCAATACTTTGCATTGCAAAGCCTACTAAAAACCTATACAACCACAAGAAATTAACAATTAGAAAACAATTTCCAATACAACTAGCATGTGCTTGTACAATTCATAGATCACAAGGCCTTACAATGCAAGCATTAACATTTGATCCATTAGGCATAAAAAAACATGAATTGGCATATACGACACTGTCACATACACAAACAATTGACACATTGTTTTTGTTAGGACCTCTTACACAAAACCATTTCAAAGTGAAAAAAAAGTGATTACCAAAATGTCACGCCTACAATCAACAACAATTTGGGAATTTGAAAATGAACAACTTAGAAGCATTAGCAACAAACATTAACTACTAACCACATTTAATACTCATAACCTGCTTGTACATATCGAAGACATACTTAATGACCACGAAATGTTGTCATTTGATATTATTTGTCTACAAGAAAAACATATGCAACTATCTAAACATAATAATCAATTCCAAAGTTTTAATCATTTCTCAACAAATCACATACATGGTGTAACAACATTTACTAGAAATAATCTATTAATTTCAAAAACAGTGCAACATAAAACAACAAATGTAGAAGCTATAACAGTAACAATAAATTTGCCAAATGATGAGACCAACATATGTAATCTATATGCAAGACCCAACACACCAGTAACATAAATTATAACAATCACAAATGAAGTATTTTCCTGTGTCAATTTACCATCGACTTTGTATATTGTAGGCGACTTCAACATTGACATGTCGATGGATAATGGACAAAAGAACTTGCTATCAAACCACATGCACAATTGCAAAATGCATTTTATGCTATATAAATTAAACTACATCGAAAAACCATTAATTGACCATATTTGGTGTAACATAAACACACAACCATATTGCATTTACAAATCAAAAGCATATTGGAGTGATCATCATCCAATTTATATAATGTTGAGACAAATGCCAAATTCAAACCCACTTAATACTTTTAAAAATATTAACAATTTTAGTCTTTCTTTTAGCTAACAATGTCTAGTCAAGCAAGATAACGAAAACAAGCTAGAAAACCATACAACAAATATCAAAAAGGTGAAAAGCATTGTCTATGTTCAATTATAGTATCCAAATTAGTCTTGAAAACAATAAATTCAATTTCTATCATCATTGCAGGTCTAAAAGCAAGAAGAAAAATACAGTATCAATTGAAGAACTTCACTCCCACAGGGGAGGAAATATATTTGAAGGAGATATAATTGTCGTCTACAAAACAAGTCTCAACAAACAAAACAATACAAAAGAAGTTCTTTGTGTGGATTTAACTAATGTAAAAGGTGAAATGACAATGACTATCAATATAATTGGTGTCCTTGTAAAACAACATGAAGCAAAAATAGTTCCTGGGATAGCTATATGCATTAAAAATTTCCAATCTGCAACAAAGACAGACTATGACCGAGGTGATTGCAACTACATCTTGATTTTCACAAACACAACAACAGTCGAAGTCATACCGTGCATGCACGATGATTACAAATTCATACCAACTAGCACAATTAGACAACTTCTTACAAATGAAGAAAACTATGCAATTGGATCTGTAGGGGCACTTGTGGTCGGCACAAAAGAACTTCTTTCCAGTTTGTTGTTGAAATAAAAGATGGACATCCTGAATTGGACAAAGCTCAGGTATAAATATTAGATTCTAATTCTTTATTTCATTGCAATTTACAACAATTACTGCTTACCATATTTTTTTAACTAAAGATAAATGTTAAAATAAAAAATATGCATCCATAATATAGGTACAAATACATGAGAGTTTGCAACACCATTTCTCTTCAATGGAAGAACAAATTCGTCTCGAACAATATCCAATAATGTTATTCAGAAACATTGCAAAGAAGTGAGAATCAAAATACAACACTATACAAACAACACAATCAACATACATCAGCAAATTGAATAACAAGAGGGCTTTCGAGTATCTCAACAATTTGCTACATTCAAAAATTGAGGTAAGTAGGGCCTTTGATTATGTCAACAATTTGTTGTACCCAACATTTGAGATAAGCAAATTTGCACCTATGCATATTATACACTATAAGAAAATGCTGAATAAAAAAGGATATACATCTTCACTGTATTTTGCAGATTCAAGGAACCATAAAAATAGCTAATGCATTTTCAAATCCATTCCATGCTTTATGTCCAAATTGCAACTATAAATTTGATACATATGGAGAACTACAAGAACAAACTGCTTACTGTATTAAATGCAAACAACAAGTTGCATATATCTACTCTCACTACCTGAAAGTGACTTTGACGACCAAGAAAAAGAAAACAATAGAGTGTTCCATGGACAAATCTGTGATCCATTTGCTTCTTGAATATTTCCTTTGAAGAATACATTGATGATAAATCATCAATTGTTTTCATCCTAAGAGACTTCTACAAAAAAGGATATTTCAATTTGAATCAAAACAACCTTATAAGTAGTGCACAATGTATGGAAGACTAATCTATAGATCTTATGGCTAGGTACGCTTATATTTCACAACCACTTAGCTTCATTTAAATGATAACTTTCTATAATGCATTATCTGTTCAAAGATTATCACATAAAACAAAAACAATGTCCTCATAACCATTTGAAAATAATTTTTTGCAGGAAGGAATGTCCAAAAGCACATGGTGTCATCTTCAACAAGCAAAATCACTAGCACATCTTGAACAAGGACAAAAATTATGAAAAAATTCACTATGTTATATATGATTTTCATTTCAAAATTAATGCCTGCAACAAACAATTATATAATTATCTACTACCATTTGTAATGTATTGATCAAAATGGTCAATAAAGAGACAAATGTATATTGTTTACTTTTTAATGCTTTTACACTCATAAATATTTCTTACTAAATGTAATGATTACTACTATTTTAAGCAAATCTTAAACAAACAAGTTACAAATCCTACCGACAGAAATCAGACGCAATGCGTCTCTTGTTTTCATGAAGAGCAGAAATAGAAAGCTATTTGTGCAAATCTATGAGACATATATGATAAGGTTTATAGCAACAATTTAATGAGAAGGAAATAAAAATAAAGCAAGATCATGACATCTTTATGAGTAGAATTATTGAAGACTATATTGTTGATTTATGAATTGGAATAAAGGACGTTTTGTTTTGAATAAAACTGTAGAAACCTGAATACAAGTCAATTATAGGTTGGACGATGTGGAAGATGTTTTGCAAATTTTGGGTTTTAAATAAATGTGGCTTTTTTTTGCTTCATACAGGCACGATTATACTATACATGTAGACTACAAACCATTTTTCTTGAATGGTTTTTCTTTAGTTTTGGAAGGATGACGAAGCCTCAAGGAAAAAATTCCTCTTTTGGAAGAAAATTAAGGAAAGTTAAACTAAACAATGCAAGAAGCTTTTTCACGGAAACATGTAGTTCTAGATTTGCACAAGATATTCAGATAATGTGCTGAATTTTAGTGAGGAAGTCAGAATTCCCCAATATCATTCAGTGTTCATAATTTAAATTATTTTCCTCATAATAAGTGCGTTAGATCTTGTTGGTTCAAGTTATTTAGCATTTATGCCAATGGACATACACAATATGTTGGATGAGAAATAAATGTTCACGTAACAATAATGTAGAAGAACTTTTTTCAAATATTTAACTAGAATAACTGGTTTCGGAAGAAAACCCCCATAGATACATTCTAGCCTTTATTTTTATGATTATTCAAGTCTTTAAGGCATGCTTTGTGAATCCTATGTATAATTTTATGAAATTTGATGAATATTTGTGATAACTACAGAGAAGAAGAGGACCAATTTCACTTCCACGTACAGTCTTCAGAATAGATGCAACTTTGGTATTCTTCTAACTGAAATACCGAAGATATATATTCTTTGAAGTATAAGTCTAATTAATGTTGTCACATTTAAGTGATTAGAGGAACAACACATGGAGGTTTTATGTAAGTTTAGATTAAACTACAATATGATCCATTTTTACTCATTTTTTTTTAGACTATACATTCTTTAATTGTACATTATATACCCAAAAAAGTTGATAAAGAGAAACTAAGAAATGCTTGGTTTTAGCCTTATTCCTTGGCACTATTATCCACTAGTTATTAACACTCTACTAGTAAACAATCTTTTCAATTTTGAAATTATTTAATTTATATTGCAATTAATTTTTAAAAATTATTCTTATTCTTCAACAAATGATAATATAATCTATTATATAATATATATTATAATTTTTTTTTTTATTATATGTATAATGTGTAGAATATAATATATATCATATTATATCTAAGTATATATTATTATTTAAATTATATAATATTATATATATTAAAGGACAGTTTATATATGTATATATTTAATTATATATATTATATAGTATTTTATATAATCATTAATATTATTGGCGGGGGGCTTAGCTTAATTGGCTAAAACATCTTGTTATAGGAAAGAGGTCACGAGGTCTAGTCACTCCCCAAACCTGTGGTACTAGAGGGCGTGTTGTTTGTTGTTTATAAGGGGGTGGATACCTAACCGATTCTTGTAGTCTAAAAAAAAATAAAAATGACAACAATTCATTCATTGCATTAACATTTTTTAATATATATTTCCAAAACTTTGAATTTTTTTTGCAAAAGAATAATTTGATTTTTGATAATAAAAATGAGTGAAAATTATTTTTTGTAAAAAACATTCAAAGTTTTGAAAATATATATTAAAAAATGTTAATGCCATTAATTTATGATAATATATATTTGATTATTTTATTCTATTATTAATATAAAATATACATTATAATAATATATCTACTAGCAAGTGGTGAATTTGCCTCATGCCATTATTAATTTATGATAATATACATTTGATTATTTTATTTTATTATTAATATAAAATCTACATTATAATAATATATCTACTAGCAAGTGCACCGTGGTGTGCAATGGGTATGCCAAATAGGTGTGGAAGGTCAATTAGGGAAAAATTCTTGGTTTGTTTTTTCATTCATTTTTTAAGTACATGAGGTCAATTGGTGGGCCATTTATCAAAAGATGTTTGTCAACAAAGGTCTCAACGGAGAAATGATAGCATAAAAAAACTATATATCCACTTACAAGGATTCAATTAGCAAGATAACCAGGGTCCATTACTATAGGCTCATGTTATGTTTGCAATAGGGAGAAAGAGAGGGGGGAGTGAGTGAGAGAGAAGGGTAAGGAGATAGAGATAGAGATGGAGAGGGATATGGAGAGAAAGAGAGGTAGATATAAAGAGAAGGATAGATAGAGATGGAAGATATATATATAAGGTGAGAGAGGTAGAGATAGAAAGATAAAGATAAAGATAGAGATGGGAAGTGATATATAGAGAGAGGTATAGAGAGGGAGAGAGATACATACAAATAGATAGAGAGGGGGGGAGAGAGGGAGAGAAACAAAGAGAGGATAGAGGTAAAGTAGAGATATATATAAAGACGTAATGATAAGGAGAGAGGGAGAGTTAGGGATAGGAAGAGGGAGAGATAGAGAGATATATTTAGTGGAAAATATAGAGGGGGAGAGAGAGATTTAGGGAGATGTAAGGAGATAGAGATAAGGGAGAGAGATAGTTATCTTTGAATCTATCTCCCTCTCTTTGTCATACTTCTCTTTATATTTGTCTTCCCTTCTCTCTTTCTCTCTCTCTATCACTTTTCTATCTCCATTTATTTGTTCCTCTTTAGGTCCTATTTATTCTCCCCTTCTCTCGATTAGTAAAACTATTAGATTCTTTATATGGTAATTTAATTTGTACTATAAAAAATATATTATATATTATAATTAATATTTTGTATTATAAAATAAAATATATAAATATAATATTAGTTTTAAAATAAATTTAATAATTTCTCTCCCTCTCTCTCACTCCCTCTTTATCCTTCAATCTCCCTACCTTTATAAATATTTTCCTCCCTCCATTTCTCTTTATCAGTCTCCCTCTCTTTATGTGACTTTATCTCTATCTCTATCTCTATCCTCTTATGTCTTTCCCTTTTCCTTTCTCTCTTTCCTTGTGTATCACTTATATTTCTCTCATGCTCTATCTCTCTATATATTCCTCTCTTTCAATCTTATCTCCATGTATATCTCTCTATTTATTTATCTCTATCCCTCTTTATCTCTCTACCTCTATATCTCTTTTTATCTCTCTCCCTCTTTGTCTCTTTCTACCTTTTTCTCTCTCTCTCTCTCTCTCACTACCTATCTATCTATCTATCTAAATATCTCTTTCTCTATCTTTATATATATACACCTCTTTGTATAGATTTGTCTCCCCCTCTATCTCTATTTCTTTTCTCTCCTCTCTCTTGCTCTCTCCGAAGGTAGTTAAATTGTTATATTTTTTATATGTGATTTTTTTTTTTAAAAGGGTGAAAATTTTATTGATAAAAAGGGTGAAAATTTTATTGATAGAAAAGCCAAGAATACAAACAAGGGGACATGAGGCCCCAAAATTTTAGAGAAATATCAAGAACATGACCAAAGGAGATATCCCAAATATCCACAAAGACATCCCTTTAGCCATCATCCCAACACCAAAGGGAAAACAACCAAACCAACCCAACACATCTACTCATGTCGATCCTCATGAAGAAACTGAGCCAATTGCTAACATTTTTACTAGTCAAGCTGACCCCAGCCCCAAACAGATCAAGCACCCATCTCATCAAAATCCCATTTTGCAAGATAATCAACCACTTTGTTCCACTCCCTTGGAATATGCACAAAGGAAATCAAAACAAAATTTGAGGCCAAATTGAGAATTTGTCTAGCAATCACACCTAGTCTCCAGGAACAATTCTGAAAATCTTGGTTGTTTAGCAAATAAACAAGAATCATCGAGTCCATCTCGAAAATCACCTTCCTCCAACCCAACTCACAAGATTTCTCAAAAGCTTTGAAAAGAGCCCAGGCCTCCATTTGGTTACTAGACTGTTCACCCATATAAATAGAAAAGAAAAATTGGGCCTGACCCCTGCTATCCCATCCCACTTCGCCAATGCCAACAACACCAGGATTACCACAAGTGGAACCATCCATGTTTATTTTATAAACATCCATTGGAGGCGAACACCACTTACCCACACGATTTACCTTCATGGACATCTTCTTCAAAGACCCACGTCGAGGTTGAGCCATAGAGGTCCTAGAAAGCTCCAAAAGGGAAAATAACCTAGCATCATTCAAGTTCAAAGGTTCATCCAGGTTGAACTTAGCCTCTATAGTATCCTTCAGCATACTCTTAATCAAACCAAATTTGTAGGTCCACCTACCTACGATCCTAAAAATCCGCCTATTTCTCTCTAGCTAAATCTACTAGATAATTAGGGAAGGACCCAAATCCCAAGCCGCCACTAGGAAGGAAGCAAAAGTCGGAGGAATGCCCAAGTTCACCCAAAGATCATATAGAGATGAGGCTCGAACAAATGATCGCTTCCATAAATGCCACCACCATCTCCAAATTTTTGTCAAGAAAGAGCATTGGAAGAACATATGACTAGAGATTTCCTCACTGTTTCCACAAAGAAAGAAAATTGAAGGACCACAAAATCCCCTTTTCCTGATGTTCTCCCAAGTCAGGCACTTATTCAAACTCAAAAGCCACATTTAAAATAGATTACACTTGGGCCAACCAATCTTGTTCCACATACATCTCCACCAAGGACTCTCCTGCAAGTCATAATGTCAACCAAGCAAAACATCGTAACCTTGAGCCATCGTGTAACTCCCTTTGAGAATATTACCCTAGGCTAATCCATCCTCCACCTCCAAAGAACTACAAGGACACTTGGCAAGGATCGACACTGTAGACAATGATTTTGGCAAACCAAATGCTCTCTTGCACTTCTAGGGTTTTTCACCTAAAAGGAGAGAGATGTGGGCCAAAATGCTAATGTCTACACTCAAGATTAATGTAAAAGGGATGAAATGTATTTAAATGTGATGTCTAAATGAAATAAACTAAAAGAAAGATGACTTATTGATGTTAAATCTAAGAAATGTGAAGTGATGGAAAACACAGTGTTGTATGCAAACATGTTATAAATGACCTAGAAATGCAAAAAAAACTAGATAGAAAGCTATGAAACAAAATGTGTGCACCTAGAAACTAATGAAGGGAAGAATGGAGATTGCAGAGAGCTCTGAAATTATGAAAAATCTGACTTTTGAGCCAACTCGGACACTTATGCCAAGCTGAGAGACTTAGTCCCATATTAGGGAAACTGCTTCGGAGTCCATTTCAACCAAATGGGTATCCAAATCTACAAAAAAATTTGAAAAATAAGTTTAGTGAGACTAATTCGCCACTAGTGGCGACTTAGTCCACTTCTGAATTTTTGATAATTCAAAAGTGGAAATGGATGCCCTAGGTCTACACTCTGGTTTCCCACAGGTGTCCGCTTCTGAAACTCTAATTTTTGGGCTTGAAAGTGAATTTTTATTGATACTTTGATTTTTTCAACAAGGAGATGTCTTCAATGAATCTTCAACCTAATCTTCAATGATCTTCAAGGGTAAAAGCACAAAGGCTGTGTCACACTTTATAAAAAAAGCGATGTGATCCAATTTTTAAACTTGAATCACTAAAAGTGGCATATATGTTTTGAATTTTGAAATGATGTAAACTAGTAAAATATGTATATTTTAGTATATTTTATGTTTGTATTTTTTTAAAAAAATAAAAATTATTTTAAACTAGTTTTTAATAAATTAAAACTATAATTTAGTTGCTAATAAAATGCTGAAAAATGAAGTTGCATGGGACGTCAAACTTTTTATAGTAAATTTTATTTTTTTCTTCAAATTTTTTCTTGTGTATTTATAACTTGAAATTTTAGTGCATGGATATATTTTTTTCCAATTTTGATAAATATATATTTTTAAATAAATATTAAAATGTGTGTGAATAAAAAAATAACTGTTTTCCTCGGACGTCAACTTTCATATTAAATATTTATCTAAAATGGAAACAAAACTATACCATCTTAAAATAGATTCTTTTATCTAGTGCATCATATTTTTTTCAATTTTTTTTAATAAGTTTTAGTATTTTTCCTTGGCATAGTAATCAACCTTATATTTTGTGCTGAAAACCTACTTTTAGTAAAAATAAAAATAAAATATAAAAAATAATTAAACTATTAAAATAAATATATTTTTGAAAACTACACTTATGGATCTACAAAAGGGTATTTTTATATTTTTTTAAAAATGTTGTTTACATTAGCAAGAGTTATTGAAACTTCAAGATTTTCAAATAATTTAATTTTTTTGGTAAATTGGACTCAAAGTGATGCTCCATACATTTTTAGCCAACAATTTTAGTTGAAAAAGTTGTGGAAGCATCTAACTTAGCTAGAATGAATCTTACTAGATCATATGTTTGACCAAAATTGATTTTTAGTTAGAAATAATTAAATTGAGTTATCTTGATAAGTTGGTGAAAGTGTAACACAACTTTGTGCTTTTACCCTCAAACCCTTAAAGTTCCTAAATCTGCAAGCACAAAAGACAAGAAGGAGAAATGTTGAATGTTAGGGCATGGAGGTTTGCCTTGGTCAAACCCATTTATAGGTAATTAAACCAAAATGAAGAAATGATATAATGAAGCATGAAACAATGGAGTTAGTGCCTTGCCATGGTGATAGATCTTGAATTTCTGCAGCAATAGTTGAAGAATTTTCCCTTGAATGTCTTAGGAAGCTATCTTGATGTCTTGCAATGATAAAAACCTAGCTTGCTTGACTTGAGAACATGATGAGTGATGAATGATAAAGAGTTATGAATTAAGATGAGTTAGGAGATTGAAAAATGAGGGGAAAAACCCTTATTTATACATAATTATGCCTAAATTCTCGAAAATACCTTATCACAGGCCAACCTTAGGTCTTAAAGAATAAAAACCCGAAAGAAATTTGAATTAATTTTGATTTTTGTGCCACATGGGACTAAGTCGCCCAAGGTGGAAACTTAGTCCATTGGGAAATTTTGAGTGGATGTTGGAGATTAAGATGTATTAAATGTTGTTTATCGGGTTCTTCTTCAACAAGACACTTAATTAAGGCCTGTAAGTGCATAAAGGGGCCATTTAAAGCATAAGAAAGGTGTAAATATTGATGAAAAGCCTAGGAAAGTGTGAAATTTTGTTACAAGACTTTACAACATTTTGAAATAGGTCTTGGTAAGGTTATTTAGGTGAATTATAACATTATGTTCCTAGAAAAGTGTGAAGATGTGTTACAACACCTTACAACACTCTTGCAAGACATCAATAAATGCATTTTATTTAATTTGCAAGGGTTCAAGACCTAGTGTGGATGTGTAAACACCTCTCAACACTAAATCAAGGCCTCATTAAGTTTAATTTATCATCAATTATTCCCATATCAAGCAAAGTATACACTTTTTGGCAACACGAACACCAAAGTGTTGCTCTCCTCCAGATAACCCCCATTAGGCCAAGAACCAGAGTGACACCACTAATACACCAAAAAGGTCCCCACAGAAGAAGAGACCTTAAAGCTATCAACATTTGACTAGCCTGCCTCCATAAAAGATTCACTTAAAGCTTGAAGTTGAGGGTGAGACGAAAGTATAGGAAAATGGCCATCCCAAGAGTCCAACCAAAAATGAGCAAGATTACCTCTATTAATGATCCAAAAGAGACCCTCCTTGATGAGGGTGGAACCTCATTTTATAATATTCTAGATCATAGAGCCCTTACCAGTTAATGCCATACGAGGGATGTCCACATCAACCACACCACCAAGATATTTGAAATTTAGAATATAGGCGCATGACTGGTCAGAAAGAGTACACCACCTCTAATAAAGTTTCGCCACAAGAGCCAAACTATTGTGCCTTGACTGTCGAAGACCCAAACCACCACACTCCTTGGGTTTACACACCTAGTCCCAACTCACCAAGCTCCACTTTTGATTCTCAAAATTTCCAGCCCATATGAATTTCCTAGAAAGAGAATCATATTCCTTAAGAAAACCCTTAGGAGTAGACAAGGCCATGAACCTGTAAAAAGGGAGAGCTTGCAAAATACATTTTAAAAGAGTCAACCTGCCAACAAAGGATAACCAGTGAAAATTACAATGATTGAAATTTGATCAAAATTTGTCCAAGATGTGCTACCAATGCCTCTTATTCATATTGCCAACATAGAGGGGGATACCCAAATAATCCCAAGGTAGGATCCCAATTTGAAAATGAAGAATATGGGCAATCCTTTTCTGGATTAGTTTAGGGGTATTGAAGAAAATGATACTAGACTTCCCCTCATTAATCCTTTGACCATAAGCAACCATATAAATATCAAGAGCCTTCTTGAAATTAGTTGCCTCATCAATTCTTTCCATCCCCATTAAAGCAGTACCATCAACAAACTGGAGGTGGGATTGGGAGTCTATACCTTGGTTCTAGCTCCAACCTTTAATAAGATCACGGTCCTTGTATCATCTCAACAATCTGCTAAGACCTTCAACCAAATAAATGAAGATATACGAAGATAAAGGATCACCTTTCCTGTGTCCCCTTGAAGTAGAAAAGGTAGGGGAAGGTGAGTCATTAATCAAAATGGATAATGAGGACGCAGTCACACAACTCATGACCCAAGAAATCCAGTCAAGATGAAACCCAAAGGTCACAAGCATATGCTGAAGAAATGACCATAGAACCTTGTCATAAGCCTTAGACATATCCAATTTTATAAACATTGCTTTCTCCTTAGAAGAGGACATGGAATGCAAAAATTCCATTGCCACTACAATCCCATCCACAATCTGATGACCTTTGACAAAAAACCCTTGCTCCAAAGAAATCAAGGAAGCCAAACAAGTTTTCAATCTTTCTGCAATCAGCTTAGTGATAATCTTAAAAGCAACATTACATAAAGCAATAGGCCTAAAAGAATCAAAGGAGTTTACACCTTATTTTTTAGGAATCAAAGCCAGGAAGGTTGAATTAAATGCCTTAAGTATCTGCTTGTTTTCTTGAGACTCTCTAACCACCTCCAACAAATCAAGTTTCAGGATATCCCAGAACTCTTGAAAAAAATCTATCGGGAAGCCATAAGGACTAGGAGCTTTGCCTTTCTTCATTTTGAAAACAATGCTCTCAACCTCCTCCAGGGAAATAGGCATTAGAAGGAAGTTATTCATTTCCTTGGAAACAACCTGGGGGATACAATCAAGGAATAAATCCTCCTTAGCCACTGCCATTAGGTTTTCCTTTGTGAAAAGGAAAGAAAAGAAATTAACAACTTCCTTTGTAATGGCTTGATAAGAAGATAGAAGATCCCCATGCCCTAAAATTTTAGAAGTGACCAAATTACTATAACTTCTCTCCTTTACAGAGTTATAAAAAAAGTGGTGTTCTTATCCCCCTCCTAAAGCAAGTCAATACGAGACTTCTGTTTCCAAAAAATATCCTCCTGTAACTCCCATTCAACAAGATCTCTAGAAAGTTTAGACTCTTTCTGAAGAAAATCCACTGTCATACCTTCTTCCTTAATTTTGAAAGTGATGCTATCCGATTGTGCCTGAATCTACTTTTTCTCAAGGAAAATATTCAAATGAAGTTCTATTCCATCTTTTAAGCTTATACTTAACAAACTGAAGCCTCTTGAAAAAAGAGAGCATAGCAATACCAAAAGCAATTTTCCCCAATGCCCACCATCTCTCAACCAATAGGTGCAAAATAGGATCATGAAGCCACATGAGCTAGAATTTAAAAGGAGGGATTTTGGACAAAGAGAACTAAAGGGATGAGAATTTGATAGGCCAATAGTTTGATCCTTTCCAACCCAAGATTTCAGAAGATGAAGCCTAACAATCTCCAAGCCAATGATTAGAGACCAAGAATCTATCAATCCTCTTTGAAATAGAGCCCTCCCCACATCTTCTGTTATTTTAGGTGAAAGTACCATTAATAAGATTCACATCCACCAACTTGAGAAAAGAGATATTATCACACATCAAGGATGAAGTAGGACCCAACCGGCCTACTCCTTTAGATTTTTCCTCCAGGTAGCAAATAGAATTGAACTCGCCTGCAAGGATCCAAGGGAAAAAAGGATACAAATACCTAATGAATCTGATATGGGACCATAACATTATCTTACCTAGTAGATAATTAGGCACGTAAACATTTGAAGTAAGAGAAACCACTCTAGAATCAAAATAGGATGCAAGCACTAAAAGGGAATTCATGTAAGCCACCCACCAAAGAGGAGTTATCCTATAGGGATTCCAAAGGCAAGCAACACCACTAGCCATTCCTTAAGCTCCAACACACTGACATTGACCTCTCCTCCAAACTTTGGAAGAAACATTACTCATTTCGTCCACAAAAAGTTTAGTTTCTTGGATGAAAATAATATCAGGACTATGATCATAGATCAAATTATGGGTAGCCTTTTGTCTAGGGATGCTACCCAAACCCCTTGCATTCCATGAGAGCACAACATTTCTGGGATGAAGTGAAGTGAGAGTCCAAAGTCTTAACAATACTCGATTCCACTAGGGACTCACCCATAATCTTCATCTTTTTCATATCCTTTTTCCTACCCACCTTGCTTGCCTTATCCGTTGTCCCCTTCTTTAAGTTCTTTTGATTAATTCCTTGGTGAGGTATATTTTTATTTTTACCATCTTCCTTTGTTCTAGAGTCTGTAGCCAAGTCAGTATATACCTCATTATCATCCAATACCGGATGGTTCTCACATAGAGGATTCACCACCATGACAACCCCGGGTACTCCACCAAGCTCTTGATCAATATCTCCTAATGTCTCAACTAGATCTGGTGACTTTGGTCTTCCATCCTTTAAAACCTCAAGCGAAGCTACTCAATGCATAGGAATTTGGGATATATGGGCAAACAAGTCCACACCCTGCATTCCTTGACCTTCTAGATAAAGATCATGCTCCATTGAATCCAAGTCCTCAAAATTTTCAAGGACATCAAACTTGTTACCAAAACCTCCTTTCTACACAAACTTATTTTGTCGGATTACCCCTTAGCTTTGGATCGACCTTTCATAGGAATAAACCCCTTTTAATCATTTTACTCATTTTCAATTGGAGCTTTTCTCTTTGCTTTGGAATTAGAAACCTAGCGCTCAGGCTGAGATTACTGAAAGTTACCTCCTGATTTAGGACAAGTTCTTTGCAAGTGTCCATGCTCATGACACAACCTACAACGAAAGGGAAGGGCTTCATAATCCACTTGTTAAATCCAACTCATACTTGAGCCCAATTTAATCTCCATGGATTCTGGCAATAGAATGTTCAGATTAATTTCAACACAAAGCTAAGAAAGGAGGTCAACCTATGATGAAAGGTTTGATGAGAAGGACCTAAGGGCTTCCCCAAAGCTGCAAGAATAAAATGCATCACATCTTTCTGCCAAAACTCCATTGGAAGCCGATGCAATTGAACCCACACTGGAATCTTCGCGGGAGCTCCTTAGAGGGATTAAACCCCAAATGCCATGGTTTAATAAAGAGCCCAGTCTAATTATGGAAATAGGAGCCACCTTTAAAAACCATATGTCGATCTGCTAGCCTAGAGAACACAACAAAGAAATAACCATTCACACTAGGATAATCTCCATATCACCCTCTGGGTTCCAATTTCTCTGAGCCCATGCCTCCAAAAATAGCAATGAAATACAAAATCCCATGAAATTTCAAATTAAAGTGTGTTCCACTAAATACATGACATCTTTTGTAACAACTTTAGGATTGATCACCACAATCAGGTGATCTTTGCTCCTTTCCAGCCAACCAATTGGTTTTGATTTCAATTTTGAAGAATGATTTATTTGTGACTCCTCCACAGCCTACAGTAGGAAGTTAATAGCATCTCCATGCCTTGATGAAGATGAATCACCTTTCATGGTAACTGATTTAAAAGATAAATGAGATGGGTCTTCGAAGCTCCTAGAGGGTGCCATGGAAAAACACCCACCCAACACCTAAAACACAAACCCCACATAGCAAGAGAAGCAAAAAACAAAAATATAAAAGAGTTTGATCCAAGAGAAAAAACACCCGACTGGCCTTGCACACAATTGCCAATCTCCAAATGCGTTGAAACAATGCCCAAGAGGGGCATGCACAACACACAGAGTAGGAAAAAATGTAGGCTGCTTAAGCCTGTGTGACCTGCACATCGCCCTTACTAGAAACCTTCATCGTCGTCCCCGTCTTTATATGTGATTTTAATTTGTACTATATTTAAATATATTAATTATTAATTAAAATAATTTAATAGTTATATTCAATAATTTTTATTGTAGAATATAATATATAATAACAACAATAATAATATAATTTGTAGATATAGTAATAAATATAATTATATTATATACAATTTAATTTGTATATCAAATATATATTATATATTATATTATATTTATATGTTAATTTAATTTGTACAATATAAAAATATTTAAATATAATAATTTATATTTGTATTTAATAGTTTTTATTATAAAATATTATATATATTATTAATAATAATATAATTCATATATAAAATATTATATATAATAATAAGTATATTATTAAAGTTAAAAGAAATTTAGTATAAATAATTTATGCTTAGCAATTAAAAATATCAATGAGAATTTTTTTTGCTAGGTTTCTAATGTTTTGATCGATCAAGTTGGTACTAGTCTTCATCTAAAACCTCACAACCAAATATATTTCCACAAAATAGTTCATGTGCCTTGTCTTTGCTTCCACATTTTGCATACATGCCTATGAACAAATGGCAAGAAAATCTTATTAGAGAACTATGCATGTGTCATTCTTCCTCTTCATCACTTTCTTTTGAGCTCAATTAGTACATCGATACATTTCCCTCCCAGATGAACTTAGATGGCATTTTGCATTATTTCTGCATTCTTTTAAGAATTCATTTCAATCCGCAAAATGGGTATTTAAATTAATCAGGGGTTGAGATGTTCATCTTTAAAGAAATTAAGTTTCATGGCATGGGTGTGCATCTACTATGGAAGCTACAGGTATTAGAGACAAAATGAATACTTATCCTTCTCGTAACGTTGTCACACTCACCATTGTGACATGTCTTGACAACAATACCTTTTTAGCTGAGTGCTACAGAGTGTAAGAATAAATAATATGATCAATCAAGTTTTGGATCTATACAAGTAATGATCTGTAACTTTGATTATTATGACTATGGAAAGTATATAAATATTATATCTACTTGTTTGTGATATGCATTTTTAAATTATTACTCATATTCAATAATTTATGCAGTTTTATTCATGGAAGATTGTGTACACTAAACTAGATCCAATGTTGAAGAAAATATTATTAAGCATGCCTCAACAAAGCACTTGTGACATTTGTACAAAATGTTGGGGGTGCTCATTTGAGGTTCCTAATTTGTATAGATGATTAGATCATTTTGAGCAATTAGATGCTCTAGTAGGATGGGATATTGGGGACAATAGTACTAGTAGTTTTATTATGCGACAAATTGTGATGAGAGGGTTCTAATACGAGTAGTAGTTAGTGCTTGCAACAATTAGTTTTAACTAATATTGGAGGGAAAAGGATAAATAACGAATTAACTAAATAATTAAAAATTATTTAATTAATATAGATATGTTAAAATAATTAAGATAATTGAGTAATTAAATTATTATGGATGAAACGAAGGAAATATTAGCTTAATTAAATAATTAAAAATTATTTAATTAATATAGATAAAATAAATGATAAGGATAATGATGAAATGACAAGATGAAAATGTATTAGTCACTTTTAGGTCTCTACATTTTGCCCCTCTTTGAGAAAACGTGTTTTATAACATTGTTTCAAAGAAAACAATTAATGATATGCCCCAACATGCCCTAATGGACCCATGGGATGGTGATAGGATTCCTCCTTGAGAGATCAACTAAAGAAAATACTTTCTTGGTCGAGCTTAGGATGAGAAGGATAGGCTAGAAATAAGATAGGTTGACGACAAGAGATTGACAAAAGGCTAGAAAAAAGAAACTAGGTTGGAAAAAGACACTGCTAAAGAGGACATGGGAGGAAACCCTAGGGCTAGAAAGGCTAGATATAGGGATGGGAAGGGGAAAAAGACTCATTTTCACTCTCACACTCTCTAGAATCTAGAGCCTTCAAAGCACTCTAGAGCAAAGTAGTAGACAAGATGGCAGACATTTCGAGGAATACACTCTGAGTAGAGCACATTTGAGCATTCAGATGACTAGTTGGCACAAGACCAATGGTGAGTACTAATCTTTGGGAACTTGAAAAGTAGGCTTAGGGTCATTACTGAAGCGTAGAACTAGGAAAAAATATAAGTGAACTTTTGGGCCAACATCATGTATATGGTGTGATGTGCAATTGGTTAAAAGCACTACACAAATGACTTGGTGCAACATGTTTGGTAGGAAACATGGTGTTAATGGCTTGCAACACAAATGGTTAAAACCACAACATAATTGGATGCTAAAGCTATGCATCTAGTTATAGAGCATAAATGGTTGGAAATGTGACACATTTGGCTAGAAATGTGGCACATCTAGCAAAGTTGTGCAAATGTAAAATATTATAGTTCAAATGGAACATAAAATTGCACAATTGGTAGAATTGCACAACTGGATAGAAATGCAATGCTAATGGAAAAAAAATGTAACACAATTGGAAAAATTGTACAAATAGATGAAAATGCAATATAATTGGCAAGAAGCTGCACAATTAGCTAGGGTTAGGCTAGGGAGCTAGAATGAATGCAATTTTTTTTTTATCCAAAGGATAATGATGTGTGACTAATGGATGTAGGATGAGGGTGACCAACTACAATGATGAGAGACATCTCATTACCATGTAGTTAGTATCACGATTTACTGAGATGGAGGAGGCTTTCCTAAGAGTAGTGGGCCTATGACACATTGCACACATGCCAAAGATTAGAGCCAATAGGGTGATGATGACTGCACTAGTGGAGAGGTGGCATAGCGATCATAGTACATTTATGGTACCCACAAGAGAGGCAACTATTAGATGGGAGGATTTCTGGAGGATACTCTAGATTTCAATCTGAGGAGAGCGAGTGAATTAAGTTGAGTGTTCCTAGAAGATGACTTAGGCATAGAGAACAAAGAGATGGATCTTCAATGGAATATAGGTCTCTTTGACCCACTTCCACTAGTGTTGACAGGGATTATCGATGTGTTCTTAGTACCCAATAGGATGTCTCGAGGCTTCTCCATTGGTTGGGGGAGGGTATTAGAGTGAATGATGGTAGAGGGGATAGTCTATTCTTGTGGACCATGTGTCTTAACATATATATACCATGACATGCACTAGGTGGTCTACAAATATGGAGCAAGTTTGGAATGTGAGGTCACATTGCTACACATTTGGGCATGGGAACACATGGTAATGATGAGACTAATCACATATAGGGTTCAAGGTGCAAGCTACCTTGTGTTTACATGTATTCAATCATGGCGATATATAGGTGGCTAGGGGATATGTGGTATTGGAGGAGAGAGATTGATGATCTCGATGCCTTTATTGGAGAGGCTCAAGAGGAGATGAGGAGCAGCTACCATACTACCAACAACCATGGTACCTAATTGGGAGGACCTTGCACATTATAGAGTGATACATGCCTAAGCATGTAGGAGAAAATTTAGATAGAGGTAGGGAGTGACCATTGGAGAGGAAATATTTTCCAAGACATGAAGGGAGATAGTGGACTGGGTGCCTATGATCATGACTAATACAACTATAAAAAATCTAGATGCAATGATACTAGAGGCATGGAATATGAGGGAAGACACTACAAATGCATGTACCACACTAAAGTATGATATATGGTGGGAACAACACAAGCCAGTCATATTGACAATACTAGGATATAGAGTGGGATAGCCACCAACATGAACAAATGAAGTATAGAGAGTCAACCATCAAAGGGATCCTATCGTAGGGAGAGTAGGGTAGCAGCATTAGTAGGGAGAGAGAGATGGTGGACAAGAAGATTGAGATGACCAACCAATGGAGGTTTAGGGACCTTCACAAGTTTAGACACATGTGGAGGTGAAAGATGAGGCTAAGAGGGGAGAGGGGGAGGAGGATTCATAGGTGCAAATAGCCACTGCATGATCAAAAAGGGATGAAGTGAGAAAATAGTTGGAGAGGGCCAGAGGAGACAAATATCAAGCCAAAGTTGAGAGGGATAACCTGTATACATAGGATACATAGATGAATGCAAAGAGATGAGCTACATGCCCAATTAGCTCAGATGTAAGGACAATTGGCCTAGGTGATAAGAGAGGGCTAGGAAAAAAAAACTAGAGGTACAACTAACTCAGGTAATTGTGGAGAGGGATATCAAGAAGGAACAATGAATACAAGTAAAGGAAAGTGTGGGTATCCCAACTTAGAAAGGTATGATAGAGGTAAGGAGGATCACTAAGGAGGCTACATACTATAAAAATATCTATGAGAGATACATGTGTAGGAGTAGCAACATCCACCCTACTCTTTGCACATGCAAATCCAGAGCCAGTCTGGGGCTAGATCAAAATGATTGAGTGGGGATCATGGGGTCACTGCAACCATGACCAATTTTAAGATCAGAAGGGGGTGGCGATCTCCATCTCATTCAGGCATAGGGAGCTTAGGACAGGGCACACACCCTTGTAAAATGTACTTATGATGTATATATTTGATCCTCATGTACATTATTGATATAGAAACCTTGTCTATGGACAATTATATATTTTTGTATCAATATGGCTTATGCAGTCCATTTATAAAAAATGTATTGTAAGATGGGATTTGATGACATTGATGACTTATGATGGACATTGTATATATGATTATACTTTGATTTATGAGATGCTTATTGTAGTGTCGCAAATTGATACCCTTGACATTTTCACACTATGCTTTGCTTCCCCTTAAGAAATTGGACCTAATTGTACACCTAATACCCCAAATTATGCATTACATAGCCCATTTAAATATTTATTGATAAATTGCATATAGAAAAATAATGCATACATTTAATATTTTTCCCTTGAAACCTTAAGACCCACAAAATAGGTTCAAGACCTAGTCGCCTTAGGCGACTTGGTCCCCCTATTTTTCCTCCAAATTTTAATATGTTGGAGTTGGAATTTTATTATTTGAATTTCAAATGTCCAATGTTGGCTATCGAGATTTAATTTGTTGGAAATTAGATTAATTGCATATAATACCTAGTCATTTTACCATTTGAAAACCAACAAAGAGAATCTAGCATTAAGAGGAAATTTTGGAGATCAAGAACATTATCAAGCAAGTCAAGAGTAGCATTTCAAAGATTTATTGCAACCATTCAATATCAAAGCATCATGGGTGATCCCACAATAGTGGTTTACAATTTTTGGCCAAACTGGACACTGAAATTATTATTTTTAACTAAATATTCACATTCGGGCACCTATAGCAGCTAAACCATGAAGGATTTGAAGATGATGCAAACAAGAGTCTCGTCACATTTTTTCTGTATATTCTAAAAATATATTTTTTAAAATTTTGGAATTAGATTGCACTTCTTTTTCCATCTCCCACGAAAACTGATTTTTTTTAGAAAACAACATTTTAAAAAAGTGATGCACATCGTATAATGCATAAAATTTTTTCCATGAAGGATGAAATTCTAATTCTTTCAAATTTAGATTCGTAACTTTGATATCTAGTACTTCCACTTGGTTAGACAGTTTTTTATTGAATATTTTTTCTTTAATCAAGTTTTGAAGTCAAACCAATTACAATTCAGACATAGAGCGACTATATAACACATAATTTTTTTTGTATATATCAAAATTCAATTTATTTTTTGTCGGATCAAAGAATTCAATATCTGGTGCACTCATATTTTTCAATTTTTTTTTGATAATCTGCTATTTTTCCACATGTGCAAAACAAAGAACTTCGTTTTCAATGAAAAACCTATGTTTAATAAAACTAAAAAAACAAATACATAATAAAACCAAAACATATTAAAATTATATTCATTGGATAGCTCGTTTTGAGGACTACCTGATTCCAGTTGGGTTTTTGAGGATTCCTCCATTTTCATCCTCAACCTGAGCTTCGAAGTGCCAAAATTTAGCTCTTTTGTGTGTCTTAGGGAGGGGATGAGGATTTAGGGGGGTTCGTATGAACCCCCAGGGATTCATTCGAACCAGGGTTCACTCGAACCTTGGTTTGAGAAAACCTCTTCAAGGGGGTTCGCTCGAACCCCTTTCATATGCATTTTTTTTTTTGGCGGAAAAAAGTTTAAGGTGTTCGCTCGAACCCAAGTTCGGTTGAACCCCTTTTTGGTTTGGTTGAACTTCTAGGTTCGTACGAACCCCCAAAATCACTTTTTTTCCCATGGGGTCATTTTTTCTTAGTTTTTCTTCCTCCATCAAATTGTAAACCACTATTGTGGCTTCACCTTCATGTCAAATTGGGTGTGAGTTTGTTCATGTTTATGTTATCATTGTGTTTGTGAGATCTAACCCTTATAGGTCTTCACACAAATCAAGCAATCACAAATCAAGCCTTGAGGAGATTTGTATGACTCTAGTCCTTCAAGGAAGCCATTTTTGAGTGTTGAGTTGCAATACATTGGTGATTCATCATTCATTTTATCATTTATCCTTATCCTTCAAAAGGATGGGATCTCTTTCATTGACATTGCCATTGTGGAAGTAGAAACACTAACATAGGGTTGACTAAGGCAAGCCCCTATATGGCACAACCCTTCTCTCTTTGAATGTGTAGGTTTTAGGTTTAAATAAGATTGGGAGAAGTTTTGAAGGTTAAGTATTCATTGTTGCATGAAAATCCTACATCTTGAAAACATACAAAAACTAAAATATCTCAACATTTGAAAAATATTCGAGAGTGCAACACGAAGGAAAAGAAGGCTTTGATTTGGCTACAGAAATCAGATCTAAAGTTCAACTACTGGGATATAGTCACCTTGGGTGACTTGGTCCTCCATTTTCAGCCCCAAATTTAAATCATAGGTGGACAAAACTCTGCTTAGTCTGAACTTCCTAAGTCTAAATTTATCTATGACTTTCTGGATTTGTTGTTTTTGCATCAGAATGGTTATTTGCATCATTAGCCTAGTCAAATCATTGCATTTCATTCATAAATCTATTCTAAATTTAGTCAAGGGAAGGTTGACTCACCTCTCAGGGTGTAAGTCAGTCCTATATCTTGTCCAAATCTATCAAACCTCGATGACCTCAATTCTAAATGAAATGGAGTAGGAAAAGTTCCTAGAACCCTAAAGTGAAAATTTCTTAGGGCCTCCTACCTTTCTCTTCTTTACATTTTGGTGAACCCAATGTATTAACATCACAAACCTTCTAAAATATAACACAATTCATCCTAGATCTAAGTTTAACATTACATTGTTTAGCATTGATCATCTTGGCATTTATTTTTGCATCATCAAGGCATAAAAATTCAAAAATGTGTATATCATATTGCATCATAAGTTGAAATAGGGTTAATTTTAGTTATCATAGGTTAGGTATACATTCAAATTGCATTTAAAAATCTGCATTAGGTCATTTAAATCTTGAGTAAAATTTAAAAGTGTTTATTGCATCTTGAATATGGCTCAAAAAGTGAAAAATTGCATTGTTTTGTTTCAAAAAAGGCATTAATATCATCATTTTCAGATTTGGCATATTAAAATCAGTCAATTGTTGCATCTTAGATCTGGAAATTGTATTTACAATTGTCTTTTGTTGCTTGAAAATTTTGTAAATTGTTGCAAACTTGCATTTTGAATTACATAAACATAAATTGGGCAGATTCTAGTAAAATATTCATTGTCACACCTATATACACACACAAACAAGAACTTTAATCAGTATTGTACATGGTCAAATTTTGAATTTTTCAAAAATATATGTAGGAAAAAGTCACCTTGGGTGACCTTGCCCAACTAAATTGAGCCCAAATTTTATGTGCATAACCTTGTCTCTAGTCTCTGCCTAGATCTAGCCTCAATCTTTGAATATTAGTCCTGTAATTATCTGTTTTGCTAAAAACATTGCTAGCATGATCCATAAGAAATAACACAATGTTCTCATTGCAAAAATATTTTTTTGTCATAGTTCATGTTCTATTGTCAGATCTTGTTGGGCATTTAAAAAAAAATGATACAAGCATGTGAAAATGAATTTATTTCTCCTCTTTTGTTATTTTTCATTGATCCCTCTCCCATTATCTCTCCTATGTGTGAGGTTAGCTTGGTGCAAGAGAATGAAGTCATTGACAATCATGGAAATCATGTTTTTTTTACTCCCGATACCTCACCTACTTGTGAAGAAGGTATCACAATGTTAGAGGATCCAATCATTGAACGTCATGAGAATCTTGTTTGTTTCTTTCCCAATGCTTCTACTTGGGAAGATATTGTGGGAAAAGAGAATTACATCATTGATACATGTATTTCAAAATACAATAAGATGGATTACATAGATGAAGATGTTAAGGTGACATTAGACCCCCCCTCGACAAAAGATCATCAATAATTAGACAACTCAATTG
The DNA here is from genome assembly GCA_007258455.2 of Sequoia sempervirens. NCBI lineage: Eukaryota > Viridiplantae > Streptophyta > Pinopsida > Cupressales > Cupressaceae > Sequoia > Sequoia sempervirens. The sequence goes on along the minus strand of VDFB02000003.1, from coordinate 659,059,680 downwards.
AGGTTATGAATGCACAATTGGCTATTAGATCCCCTTTAATTATTGGACCTCTTAGAACTCCTTTAATTTTTGGACCTCTTAAAATTCCTCTAATTATTGGGATTCCTAAGTCACCTATCATTATAGGACCTCCTAAACCTCATGGCCATATCCTAAATTTTGCAAAACAACTCACTAGTAATCATGTGTTGTAACAACCAAGTTATCATGCAGTTGCTCACACACATAACACTACAAATAATAAGAAAGAAAAGAAAATGCAAACATCCTTCCCATTACCTCAGCCATACCTTCCACCCACACCTAATATTCCTCAATGTAATGGCAAAGAATATTATCTCGTTGAGAGACTTCATAATACTCTAGCAAAAATCTCCCTTTAGGACTTGATTCAAATATCACCTACATACATCAAGATGCTCCAAGAGGCTTTGGAGAAGATTGATGTCCCAAATTATTTTAAACTAAATGATGTAGCTACCTTGTTTGATTATATGCAAGTGACAAAGTTGGATATTACATTCCATCAACATGAATTATCCTTGCTTGAGATCCAAAACAAAAATGAAGCCTTAATGATAATGGTGGTCATTAATAAAACTAGGGTTTAGCGTACTCTCATAGATAATGGATTAGGTCTTAATGTTTGTAGCATTGGTATCTTAGAAAAGGTTGGTGTGGATAAGAATCTTATGAAACCTAATGATGTTAATATTCATGGATTTGATAATATTAGTAAGCAACCATTAGGAGTTGTCACAATACCCATTAAAGTAGGACTCATGATTTTATAAACACTTTTCCATGTCATCCCAGGACCTCTTTCATATAATCTTCTCCTAGGTAGACTGTGGATCCATGCCATGAAAAGAGTCTTGGATCTAATCTTCATTGTGAGATGAAGTATGAATATTATAACAAGATATACACGGTTAGGGAAAATGAAAAAAATATAGTTTACAATCCAAAGCCAAATGTAATACTTCCAACTCTCTTAATACTTTTATTCGAGCTTCAAAAGTAGAACCCATACATGTTGAACACAAAGAAGAATGTTTTTTACCCATGATGAAATCTTTGGATGATGATTGGGGTCGTTAAATTTTACACCTTGTTTCAAAGGGGAGACTAAAATTTCACCATCAAAGTCCAAAGAACCTATAAAAATTGATGATCTAATCTTGATTGTATGTCATTTATAACAAAACTCTTAGATGATGATTGGGATTCATTATATTTTACACCCTCCTTTATGGGAGAGTAAAAAATCTCACAATCTAAACCTAAAGATTATTGTGTTGTATTTGGTTCTACATTAAAAAATTAAAAATTTCACCCCATTATGGTGATGGGGGCTCTTTAACTTCCGTTCATCATGAGTATAAGATCTACCTAACTTTAAAAAAATTGAAAATGATTTGCGTGCTCAGGAAAAATCCAATTCTTCTTAGGAGCATGTATATCTGATCTCTTCATCTGAGTTGGAAGAATTTTATGGCCTTGGATACAAAATTCTTTATAAAAATGGATATAATTCAAACATGGAACAAAATGATAGGAATCAAGTTATGTCTATACCATACTTTTCTAAATAGGGTTTGGGTTTTCAACCTTCATCCCCATCTTCATCTAATTCTTTATCATTTATTGTATGTATGAAATCTTGTCATAAGCGAGAAAGCTTTTCTCCACAAAAGAGAGGAATGTCTCCTACTATTGATCAAGAGAATATTTTTTTGAGGCTTCTCAAAGCCTACTTGATATCTCTCCCTCCAAAAACATGATTATAACAAAAACTCATTTTTTGCATATCATCGAGTGCATGGTCATTCTACCAATGAATGCCATGCCTTGCGTAATAAAATTCAATAGCTTAATGATTATGGTACTCTCCCATGTGATGATTCACCTAATCACTCTAAACAATGATGATCTTTATCCTATGGTGTTGTTCCTCACTATGTAGCATTTATAGCTTTGTGTTTGCTCATTTGCATTCATGGTGGTACAATCTTAAGTGCAACCATGTTTCCCATGGTAGCAACATGATAGTATTTTGTGTGGTTTTTCTTGTCTCTACACTTGGGGGGAAGGGATAACTAGTTTTGGGAGGTGTGCATTCTCCTTAAGGGATCCCCTCTTCCCCTCTTCTTCCTTTAAATACCAACATAGCAAGTATGTTAACATTTTAAGGTGGAGGAATATATTACCCCTATCCATTTCATTCATGTCTTGTGAGATTTGACTTATTGACATACCCCTTCATTGGTGGTCTTGTTATAGCACCCCTTGAGGTGTGGTTACCAATTTGTACCCTTGGACATTAAAATTTTATGCATCTTCTTAGGCGAGTCTTGTTTTCCCCCTTGGAGGTTTATGCACCTTCTTAGGTGATTCTTGTTCATCCCCTTGGATGTTTATGCACCTTCTTAGGTGAGTTTTTCATTCATCCTCTTCGACGTTAAAATTTATGTACTTCATAAAGTGAGACTTTGTAGATCATAATTAATTTTACATCCTTGTGAGAGTATCATTTTGTTATATAGCACATTCAATGGATGACGTTTGGTATTGGAGACAAATTTAAGACTGAGGTCTCCCTACCTTATCAACTTGAATCCCTTTTAGTACTAACCTTGTGTTTTGTTGTGTGTCTTCTTCATGTTTGCATCATGTTTTTTTTCATTTTGACGTCATCTTTATGTTAGGTTATGTCACTTGTCTTCATCGTGTTTTTGTCATGTATGTTTTGTGTTGACTTGTCAAGCATTACATACATGTGTGTGTTCCTTTGTGCTTATGTTGTTTTTCCATGGGATCTTGAATCTTGGGGGCTTGTGCACTCCCCCTAGATTTTTTTTCATCCCATCTCTTCAAAATTTGGACAATTAGATCCCTCGTGGAATATTTTTCTACTTTTGTGTGGGTTTGAGCGTAAGTTCATACTCTCACTAAAGTGGGGGCTAAATGTAGCATCGTAAATTGTCACCCTTGACAATTTCACACTATGTTTTGCTCCCCCCCAGGAAATTGGACCTAATTGTATACCTAATGTCCCAACTTATTCATTACATAGCCCATTTAAACATTTACCAAAAAATTGTATATAGAAAAAAATGCATATATTTAATATTTTTCCCTTGACACCTTAAGTCCTGCAAAATAGGGACATGACCTAGTCACCCTAGGTGACTTGGTCCCCCTATTTTGCCTCCAAATTTTAGCATGTCGGAGTTGGAATTTTATTACTTGAATTTCAAATGTCCAATGTTGTCTATCACTATTTAATTTATGGGAAATTAGATTAATTGCATATAAATACCTAGTCATTTCACCATTTGAAAACCAACAAAGAGAATCTAGCATTAAGAGGCAATTTTGGAGATCAAGAGAACTATCAAGCAAGTCAAGATCAACATTCTAGAGGTTTATTGCAGACATTGAATATCAAAGCATCATGTCAAATTGTGTGTGAGTTTTTTCATGTTTATGTTATCATTGTGTTTATGAGATCTAACCCTTGTAGGTCTTCAAGAAAATAAATAAATAAATAAATAAATAATCAAGCCTTGAGGAGATTTGTATGACTTCAGTGCTTCAAGGAAGCCTTTTTTGAGTGGTGAGTTGCAGTACATTGGTGATTCATCATTCATTTTATCATTTATCCTTATCCCTCAAAATGATAGGCTCTCTTTCATTGACATTTCCATTGTGGAAGTGGAAACACTAACATAGGGTTTGACTAAGGCAAGCCTGTTAGGGTTAGAAGGAAAATATCTAACAGTTAAATGTAGATTTGATCAATAAAACAAATAAATAAAATACACATAAAATTATAGTAGGAACAAAACAACACAAAGAGTTTAACGTGGTTCACCCAATCCAGGCTACATCCACAAAACCGCAACCATCCAATGATTTTATTATCTAATGTAAAACATATTACAATCTCGCTAATAATGCCCTTTTGCAACCCCCATCCCAACCGCTTATAACAAGCTTTTAGAAACTTCTAGAATTAGGGTTTTACAAAGATGGTTTTTTTCTCTTTCGGTGATGACATGAAAAAAAAATGGGAATTTGTTTTTCTCAGGGGTTGCTGCCCTCGAAACCCTACTCGGGGCCTATCCTAGCCTCAGACCCTAGCAAGGATACATGAAGAGAGTATAGTATAGCATGATTAGTTGCCACATACCAACAATCTCCCACTTGGAGACTGATCCTGAATGACACCACTGCACTTACAACTCCCACTAGAAATAAGCATCTTGGGCCATGCTGCCTTGTTATACTTTTAACCATGAAGCCCAACTGAAGTTGAAGAGGATCTCAACTTCTCCCTTGTCACTACCTTTGTAAACATATCTATTGGATTGGCATTTGTATGTATCTTTTCCAGCTTGATCTGTCCATCCTCCAACATTGACCTAATGAAATGATATCTCAACTGTATGTGTTTGGTTTTAGAATGCAAGGAAAAATTCTTTGCAAGATGTATAGCATTCTGGCTGCCCGTAAACAAGTAATTTTCATCCTATTTTTTTCCCAAATCTTCCATGAAAATTTGAAGCCATATCATCTCCTTTGTCACTTTTGTTGCATCAACATACTCTGCCTTTGTGCTGGATAAAGCAGCCACCTTTTGCAACTAAGAAATCCAACTCACTGTTGTCCCACCAACTATAAATACATAACCTGTGGCACTCCACCTGGTATCAATATCCCCTACCAAATTTGAGTCAACATAGCCTTTTAAATTAGTATTAGAGCCCCCAAAACATGAACATTTATTGGATGTACCTCTCAAATACCTGAGAATCCATTTTACTACATTCCAATGCTCAACACCTGGATGACTCATATACCTGCTAACAACTCCTACAACATGTGCAATATCTGGTCTTGTGCATACCATGGCATACATTAAACTACCTACAGCTGAAGCATATGGTACCTTGGACATTTTTTCTTCCTCCTCTTGTGTCTTTGGATACATATCCTTAGTCAATTTAACATGACTAGGAAAAGGTGTGTTGACAACTTTTGCATTCTCCATATGAAATCTCTGCAACACCTTTTCAACATAATCAGACTGAGATAAATTTTTTTTTCTATTTTTCGTATCTCTTGTAATCTTCATACCAATGATTAGCTTTGCTGCCCCCAAATCCTTCATAGCAAATGAATTTGTAGCCATGCTCAACCAGAAAGCTATCAAATTTAATATACCATTGCCGAGGTGCTTGCTTCAAGCCATATAAACTTTTCTTCAATCTGCACACCAATTTCTCTTGACCTTTGACCTCAAATCCTTGTGATTGTTCCATGTATATTTGCTCTTCTAAATAACCATGGAGAAAGGTTGTAACATCAAGCTATTCTAAATGCAAATCTTCAGCAACCACAATACTTAAAACAATACAAATAGAAGTCATTTTAACAATTGGAGAAAAAAATTCATCAAAATCAATACCCTTTTTCTATGCAAATCCCTTTACAACTAATTTGGATTTAATTTTTTTCTTACCTCCATCCTCCTCTTTCAGCTTATAAACCCATTTGTTTGGTAAAGCATTTTTTCCTACAGACAACTTACATAATTCCCAAGTTTTATTTTTTCAGCAAGGAGTCCATTTCTTCTTCCATTCCATGCTCCCACTGAACCTTGGTATCCACCTACATAACTTCATCATGACATTCCGGTTCACCAACATCAGTTAATAAAATAGAATACAAAGAGGGAGAAAATATTTCTGGAGGTCTACTTATCCTTGAAGATTGTCTAACATTCATTGGAGTTTGTGGTATTTTTTGTTGTTGCGAAGCATGAGAAACCACTGGAACATCGTTATTTGGTGTATCATCCAGCACTACATAATAAATTTCTTTCTTCTCGTGCTACTACAACTGATCTTTGTACAACACTTTCTCATTGAATATGACATCCCTGCTTCTCACAATTTTTTTATTTTAAAAATCCCATAGCCTATAACCAAATTCATCATTTCCATATCCAACAAATATACATTTCTTTGATTTTGCAACAAGCTTGGTTCTATTTTCAAAATCTACATGTGCAAATGCTTCACAACTAAAGATCTGGAGAAAAGAATAACTCACCTTCTTACCTATCCATGCTTCCTCTAGAATACCACAACCCAAAGGATTATAGGTACCTCTATTGATTAAATAAACAACAGTGTTTACAACATCTTCCCACATGTTTAAAGGTAGCCCAACATGCAATCTCATAGTCTGTGCACACTCCATTATTGTTATGTTCATGCGCTCAACCACTCCATTTTCCTGTGGAGTCCTTGGAACCATTTTCTACCTACGAATACCATTAGAGGAACAATAATATTCAAACTCTTTGCTACAATACTCACCACCATTATGAGATTTGAGACTTTTTAAATTTTTACCTATCTCATTCTCAACCAAACTTCTCCATTTCTTAAATTTTTTCAGTACATCATATTTTTGCCTAAGGAAATAAATCCATACCTTCCTTGTTGCATCATCAATAAAAGTGACATAATATCGAGAGCCACTGGGAGAAGATACTTGAGCTGGTACCCATACATCCATATGCACAAGCTCCAATTTCTCATCTTTCTTTTGCTTCCCATCATTGAGAAAACTAACTCTCTTTTGTTTTCCATACACAAAAATTTCACATAAATCCATATTAACACATTTTAGACCTGATAAAACATTCTTTGAAGGAATTATTTTCATACCTTTTGCACTTATATGCCCAAGTCTATTATGCCATAGTGTTGATTCAGAATCCACAACAACTATTTGATTTTCTGCCTTATGAACTACAACAACTGTTCCTGAACATTGATTTTTATTTGCAATAGCTAAAGTAGAAGGAATGGTATGACCTATATAAAGATAAAAGGTGCCTACTTTCACACCTTTTTCTACCACTAAGGAATCTTTTGTAACCTTCCAATTTTTATCACTAAATGTAACAACATAACATTCATCATCTAGTTGCCTTGCTGAAATTAAATTTCTCTTTAACTTTGGAACGTGCCTTACCTCATGTAGTAGCCAATGATTCCCATTCTACAACTTAATCTTGATTCTTCCCTTTCCAATAATCTGACAAGGTTCATTATCTCCCAAATAAACCAACCCAAAATCCCCTTGGAAATAATCAAGAAAATAACTTCTATGGGGCATAGCATGAAATGAAGGCCTTGAATCTAACACCCAAGAATCATCAACATTATCAAGTGAAAGAATCAAAGCATCCTCATCAGATTTATTACTTACCACATTTGCCTCTTTATAGCCTTCCTTTTTGTCTCTTTTATTTTTCCGAGACCAACAATCTTTCTTTAAATGACCCGACTTACCACAGTACCAACAATCCTTCTTATCTCTAGATTGGGACCTTTTGTCCTTTGATTTTCCTCATGACTTCCCACGATTTCCATAATTGTTTCCTCTCTCCTTTGTTCTGCCCTTGCTTTCTACATTCAAAGCACTGCCTGATGTGGATGTTCCATATAAGCTTTTCCTACGAATTTCCTCGCTCAAAATAACACCAACAACATCATCAAATTTCAATGTAGTCAAACCAGAAATAGAATTGCTAACAACCATTACCAAGCTATTCTAGCTTTCAAGAAAAAGAAAAAAGAATCAAAAGATCCCTAACTTCATCAAAGTTTAAATTTATAGAATTTAATTGATTGGTAACCGTATTAAAATCATTTAAATGATCAGTAATCGACCCACCTTCTACCATTTTCATATTAACTAAATGCTTCATAAGAAATACCTTATTCGAAGCAGAAGGATTTTCATATAACTTCTCCAAGGTTTCCATCAACTCTTGAGTTATTTTTGTTGTAATATTGAATGCCACCAATTGTGCCAGGCATAAATGAATGGCTCCCAGTGCCTTTCTGTCCAAAAGATTCAAATCCTCATCACTCATTGTTATTAGTTTCTTGGCTATTCCTTCCAATGGACTCCATAAATCCTTCTGATAGAGATAATCCTCCACCTGCATCTTCCATAACTGATACTTCTTCCCATTGAATTTATCTACCTTCAATTTACTCTCGTTTTCCATTGCTCCCACTTAACCGTGATACTCCCACTCAACCGTGAGACTTTCCTATAGATGATAAAAAAAAACAACCCACTCTGATACCACTTGTTAGGGTTAGAAGGAAAATATCTAAAAGTTAAATGTAGATTTGATCAATAAAATAGAGAAATAAAACACAAATAATTTAACGTGGTTCACCCAATCTAGGCTACATCCACAAAACCAAAAACCATCCAATGATTTTATTATCTAGTGTAAAACATATTGCAATCTCGCTAATAATTCCCTTCTGCAACCCCCATCCCAACTGCTTATAAAAATCTTTTAGAAGCTTCTAGAATTAGGGTTTTACAAAGACAATTTTTTTCTTTTTCGGTGATGACGTGAAAAAAAATGGATTTTTTTTTTCTCGAGGTGTCGCCCTCGAATCCCCGCCTAGGGCCCAGCCCAGCCCTAGACTTTGACGAGGATACATGAAGAGTGTACAGTATAGCATGATCAATCACCACATACCAACAAAGCCCCTATATGGCACAATCCTTCTTCTCTCTTTGAATGTGCAGGTTTCAAGTATAAAGAAGATTGGGAGAAGTTTTAAGGTCAATTATGCATTGTTGCATGCAAACCCTACATATTGAAAACATACAAAGAATAAATTATCTCGGCATTCGAAAAAGATCTGACAATCCGACATGGAGGAAAATAAGGCTTTGATCTGGCTCTAGAGGACTATGAAATCATATTTGAAGTTCAACTACTGGGACATGGTTGCCCTGGGTGACTTATTCCTCCATTTTCAACCCCAAATTCAAATCACAGGTGCACAAATATTTTCTCAGTCTATTTTCGAAGTCTGAATTTATGTGCGAATTTCCAGATCTATTGTTTTTGCATTAGAATAGTTATTTGCGTCATTAACCTGGTCAAATCATTTCTTTTAATTCCTAAATCCATTGCAAGTTTGGTCAAGGTCAAGTTGAATCACCTCTCTGATTGTTAGTCAGTCCTATATCTTGTCCTAATCCATCAAACCCTCACTGCCTCAATTCTAAATGAAATGAAATAGGAAAAGTGCATATGATCCTAAATTTAAAATCTCGTAGGGCCTCCTACCCTTTTCTTCATTACACTTATGATTCATGATAATGGTTATCTTATGTTATGATGTGATTATTTAACATGTTATGATGTTATTATGGGAAATGATGTTATTTATGTTGACTTTCTCTTTGTGTTATATTGTCCTTGATGTCAAAACTGATTGGTGATTGGCATTATGATACTTGGTGCTCTTTGTATTCAGTTTGGCATATTCAGTATTTTGTGGACAGTGACATTGTGGACAATGATTTACATTCAGTTTTGGTATTCATTACTGATCATGGTGAATTTATGTACAGAGGAATTCATGTGCAGAGGTCTTTCGTATCTCAGATAATCTTTTCAGATTTGTGAATGGATTTTGTTTTCAATTGATTATGATTTTTGTCTTGTGATAAAGTACAGGTTGGATTTCTTTAACATATTCCACATGGCATTCATCAACGTCATATTTATGGCATTGTCACCTTGACATGTTCAAGTATATTGGTTCAAAAGTTATTTTATTTCAGGTTGATCTTGGAATATGATATTAAATTATCAGTGAGCTTCCACATGATATTTGCCACACGTGGCTTTGACTTGGCATTATTAGTATTCAGGTTCTTCAAAGTAACATTTTATGATTTAAAAGTGAACACTTGCATTTTACATGGAATGATCTTGGTTTCACTTTGGTGTTAAAATATACACAAGGGGATATACTTTATTTTCCCTTGATAGTTATCGGGTCTCTATTGTTTCTAATGGAAAGTGTTTATTTTAAAGGGAAATCAAATGATATTGGGCTTACCATATGATATATAGTTCATATTACTTTTATTATGTATCGACCTTTGTATCATTTTAAAGTCATTTAACACATGACTATCGACCTCATCACCAGACTTATTTGACTGTCGGCCTTATCATGTTTTATTTGCATTGACAATGTTGTAGACACATCATCATTGTGGTTGATTTGGCAACGACATCATCATTATGGGTTGACTTGGTAGTGTCTGTAGTGTTTGTCGGTGGACTTCAAAATTCATTATGATGTTTTTTGGACTTCAAATGGTATGGAATATCATTGCATTCATATTTGACATCATTATACACTTGATTTTTGTATTCAATGGAGTGAAGGAATAGGGAAAAATGAGTTTTGTAACTATCATTTTGCTGAAGGCGAAACCCTAGCCGCCTGGAGTAGACATGGAAGAGAGATTTGATCGATAGTCTGGAAGAGCTCAAAGTCGGGTATTTCATTTCTGGTTTTTGTATTTGTTAACAGGTATTATTGAGCCTTTTTATGATTTGTTTCAAGTAAGAATGATTTGTTATTGGGCTCAAATGTGAATAGCTTCATTTAGTTTGTTTTTTATAAACTGCTCAGAATTAAAATGTATTATTTATGAATCAGGATTTGAGAATTGTTTTGAGATTAAGATGGCATTTGATGTTTGGAACCCTAACTACATTCGTTGCTTTGAGAATCAATTTGAGAAAGTTGGTTGATTAACGAATAAAGTTTCATTGTTCAACAAAGATCCTTCAATTATTCCTTTTTGGAACCCATTGTTAATTGTATTGTATTGTATAAACGTATGGCTGAGAGCAAGGGTTTTTGTTGCTATTAATGTGATATTTTTGAAAATAAAAAGAGTGAAAAGAGGGTCTGAAAGATTTGTATCTTTGATTTGATCATAGAGATTTCATGAAATTATTTTGTATTGTTTCATTCAGTACACATTTAGTGGGCATTGTTGAAAATTATATATTATTATCTAAAACTCTAAAACAAAGGAGTTGATGCTCCTATGAAGTTGGTGCTTCAAAAATTGATGTTTAGTTGTTGCTCCACCATTATGACAGAGTTGGTGCTCTAAAATTCATTGTAAAGCAGATTTGATTTAAGCCTATAAGGCATTTTTGGAGTGGTTTTTCTTCCCTGAAAGGGTTTTCCACTCAGAAATATCTCTCTTTTTGTGTGGATTGAGTCTATATTGATTTTTTTTTTCTCTAGTAATTTATGTTGAGTTTCATGCAGTGCTCTGATACTTTATCATTGTTCAAGGTTATCTAGATGTTCATGGTTTAGTTGTAAATGTGTAAAATCTGAAAGTTAATGGCTGTCATTTGAAAGTTCAGTTTGAGTTGTTTGATATTCATGCTGCATTTGATTGAATTATTATGTTGATCATTCAAAGCTCAGTTATTACATTGCATATTTAAATTCACAACCAGTTCAAGTTGAAAAAGAGTTCAAATTTGCATTTTATGTCATAATTTTTTAAAAATTATATCACTTTGATTCACCCCCCCTCTCAGAGTGAATCCACTTCCAACAATTTATTATGAGCATGCACATATATGATGATGAATGTTATGATTTATGATATATGACTTATGATTATGATACTATGATGCAAACTAAAAACTTGTGAATGCAGTGAAATCAATCTCCACCAAGGATCAAATATTAAAATGAAACCCATAAAGAGGAAATACAACAAAATATGGTATGCAAAAAAAACAAGCAGCAAACATAAACAAGAAATTTTGTTACTTTGAAGACGAACCATAGAAAATGGTTGTCACTTTTCATTTACCCATCTTACATACACAACACACATAAAAACATAAAAACAAATAAAATTATGTCTAAACCCAAGCTACTCTAAGCACATTAACATATAGGCATTCATCAAGTAAATGGGAGACAAAAGAAAGTAAAATATTCCAAAGAAGACACAAAAGCTATAACCAAATCTATTCTAAGCATATTATGATAGGATTTCATTGAGAAAATAGGATAGAAAAGATAAAACCAAGAAAGAAAAAATAAAAGCAACTGAGAAATACAATCAACAACCAACATATCTCTTGCCAAAAGATAATCTCAGATTTGATAGATAGGGTCTATTATAGGAAGGATGCATATGTTAGGACCTTAGATTTGTTTTGAAAATGCTCATCATGGGAAAAATAATTTTATTAAGACATGAAAGCATTTTGATAGTGGTAGAAAAAGATAGGCAACAAGCTATGCAAGACAAATATTTAGCTCAACAATTGATATTTATTTTGATCATGATTTTTGTGAAAGCTCAATGTTTTTAAATTTGCATATGATCTCAAGATACAATAATCCATCCAAAAATCATGGTCAAGGCACAAGGTTCCCTCAACTAGGCAAAGGAAAGTTGACATGGATAAAAGACATGAAAATGAAAAATATGAACATCCAAGCTATAGCAGACAAGGAAAAGGACATGTAAATGGTTTATGATATGTGAGTGAAATGCAAATGATACATGTGATGAGGCCAAAATATGCTCATCATTTGGATATCATGGTGTACTTTTAATACTTTTACTTTTGTTGTTTATGGTTGTTTAACTCTCTTGAAACCTTTTATTGGGGGATATCCTGTAGCAATACACTTTCATGTTCCTATAGCCAATCATGTTGACATGTTTATATTTATTACCCTATTGACTTCCCAAATGACTGATATAACGCATGTAGTTTTTGAATGATGAAATAGATTTAAATATGTGATTAATGAATGGATATTGTGTATGTGTCGTGCGCCTTTTCTTTCGTATCTGTTACCTTGTGTTTCGCAGGTTGGTGAAGAAAGTTTGATCGAGTCAAGCACAACCAATCTTGGCCTTGCAGTAAAGTCCATTTCCTGCATGACTTTGAGGAAGCTCTGGCGAAGAATCTTTGACCAAAACTGTTGGGAAAGATTTTAAATGACATTTAATCTAGAAAGAGTGGAGTGATAGGTTCTCTTTGGATCGGGTTGAACGGATAAACTCATTTATGAAGTATGTTCCTCGATTTTGTGATACATTTTATATCCACGTCTTTCTTTGTTGAGTTAGTTAGTTAGTTGTTCTCCTGTTTTAAAAATAAGTGTTCCTCCTGCGCGGGTAAATAGAGAAGGAGATAGATAGATAGATAGAGAAGCAAATTATGTAAGAGTTAGAGTTATAATATGAATCAAAGTTTTTGTTAGTTTTCTGAAGTAGAATAGTCAATGTAAATGATTTCACGTTATGAATAAAAGTTGATGGAGTTCTGAACACAATCTTCTGTGTCAATTAGTTGATGCTTGCTAAGGGGGCCCACTTAGTAAGTATCTATAGGAGCGTAGTTGTTTATCCTTTGTTAATTCAAGTTAGATTTCATTTTAGAAGTTTCAGCACAAGCTTAGTCTTATACTATTCCTGCAGCATCGAGAATCCATCCATGTGTTTGTTCCTGCAGCATAAGGCCAGTTTATAGTTTGTCTCTCAATTGTAGCTATTGTGATTTCTACTTTGGTTAGATTATGATTGAGTTAAGAAAACTTTGCATTACCTTCCTGTAGCGTAGGTAGAATTTCTTTCCAAGTATTTATTTTTCAATAGATTGTGACTGAAACCGGTTCTTAGTGCACATATAGTGCCGCTCCATTTAAAGTTTACATTCCCTGGTTTGACAAGTAAATGAACGACCATGAAGAGGTATTAGTCACCTGCTGGAATGTCCAATTCCTAGAATAGGTTTTTCCATGATTTTCATATCCTTTTATGGTCGTGACCATTTTTGGTGCCGTTGCCGGGGATGGTGTCAATCTAAGAACCTGCTATAGTCATTGTTTGCAGTAGTTTTTCAAGTATTTTCAAAATCTTTTAAAATACCATTCATTTTCATTACATGCATAGAAGGAGAGACGCTCAGGGGAGATTTCTCCCCAACTTGCCATTCATTGCTAAGAAAATTGAACCAGCTTATAGCCTATTTGAGGACGAAGGAGACTTAGATATTGACCCATTTGCTGAAGGTTTGTGTGTTGATTTTCTATTTGGCCCATTTGACGAAGAACCTGAAGAAAATCCATTTGCTCCTATACTAGGTCAGGTGAACATGGCACGTAATCCACCGAATCAACCTCCTGCTTTTGAATTCCCCATTATTCCTCAACAAAACAATGAAAACCTTAATAATATTCCTTCTTCATTACTTCCCAAGTTCTATGGCTTAGTTATAGAAGACCCTGAGACCTTCTTGTTCGAGTTTGATATCCTTTGTCGCAGTTATGACTACACTTTAGATGCTCACAAACTGAAATTATTTCCTACTACCTTGAAGGAGGGAGCTCTCAGATGGTTCATGAGTCTGGGAAGGGGTGTTGTCGATAGTTGGGCAGCCATGCAAACAAAATTTCTTGAGAAATATAAGGAATATTGTAAGAGTGGCAGTAAAGGTGATGATATATTCTGAATTCAACAGAAGGAAGATGAAAGTTTGGAGGATTATATATCAAGATTCCTGTTTTCTCTAAAAAAGAATTCAAACCATACTCTTAATGAAGAATCTCAGAAATTGCTTTTTCTAAGGGGAATCAATGATACTTGTATAGATGCCTTGGACCTGATGGGAGGCAGAGATATCACTCAAGCGTCTTGGGATGATATCATGAAGATATGTCTCAATTACTCCTGAGCAAATGTGAAGAAGGGTAGAGGCCATCAAGCTACAGTGGGAAAGTCTTCTTCCAGCGGAGTTTCCCAGATGGAGATCACAAACTTGCTGTCTGATTTCAAGCAGGACATCATAAACAACATGGCTACACAGTTGGATACCATGCAAGCTCGCAAGAAACATGAGGAGGCTGAGGCAATCCTGGCTGAGTTTTGTCTACATTGTAGACAGAAGAAACGTGACTGCAGATGCAAGTTGGTGGCCAATATGGAGGCTAAACAATTACCTACTGATTTTAAGATGATAGAAGGTGATGATGACCAAGTCTTCTTTGTTGCACAAAGAAGACCATGGGCTCCAAGACAAGGTATGCCTCAATATCCTTTGACTTTTGGTAATCCTTACTCCAATTATAATAACCAATGGCAACCTACATATGGCCCATCTCCACTATGGAATGCTCCTCAACCATACTGGCCTAACTATTAGAGCCCTCAATGGCAACCCCCTCAAGGAGGTTGGCAGCACCCACAAGGATAATGGACTCCACCTCCAGGGAATTGGCAGCAGAACCCTCAATGGAGAGGTCCTTAGCAATGACAGAACCAACCCCTTGGATTCCTGCAGTCTCAGTAGCCACAACCTCCAGCCCTTATGCCACCTCCTGCAGCTCCTGCAGCACCTATAGCAAATACTTGCCCTCCAAAACAAATGCCTATGCCTGCTCAACCATTGCCAAATCCCAATAATAAGCAGCAGCAATAACAACAACCTATGTATTCTGTAGAAGCCAACCAGTATCCAACTTATGCCCTGAATATCAATAATATCCATCTTAGGTCTGGAACCACTCTCCCTGCTCCACAACCACCTATAATAACAGAGATTCTAGACTCTGTTGTTGAACAACCTATTGATCATGCAGAAGATATACCTGTATCAGCTACTGCCTCCAAGGAACCTATCCTGCAGCCTCAGGCTACACCACCTTTTCCTCAAAGATTGTAGATTACTACACCCAAGACCATTGAAGAACCCACCTTTAATATTTTGGAGCAGCTAAAGAATGTACAAGTTCAAATTCCTCTTTTTCAAGCTATTAAAGATGTTCCAGTTTATGGGAAAGCCATTAAAGAGGCTTGTTTAAAGAAAACAAGGAAGAAAGAAAAAGGATCCCCAAACTATCCATGTCCTAAGACAGTTAGCCGATATTATGTTGGGGAAGGTTGTCATTCCAAAATATACTGACCCTAGAAGTCCCGTAGTAAAAATAAATATCAATGGTCAAGTAGTAAGAAATGTTTTGGTTGACCTTGGTGCAGCCATTAATGTGATGACCAAGCACACTATGGAGTGTTTGAATATTCCAAATATTCAGTCTACACGGACTGTCCTGTAGCTTGCTGATAGTTCTACGATTACACCTGAATATCCTAGGAATACGCTGCTGATTTCACCATATTGTCCACTAAGGCAACCTTAAAAGGATATCCTATTATTCTAAGCCGACTTTGGTTAGCTACATTTGATGCCCTTATAGGATGTCATTCAGGAGACATGACAATTTCTGATGGTCAGTCAAGGAAGAAATTGGTTTTATACCCACTTGCACAACCTTTGCCAGATTTGTCTCAACCAGTTTGGCCAGATCTAGGAGAGGAATCTAAAGAAGTCAATTCATTAGCTCAGTTAATGATGCTATGAACTGATCCATTTTCCCAGCTTTAGAGTGAAGATAACTTGCTTCTACACATTCTACAGTTTAGTTCTGGTTTGAATAGCCCATCTACTTTGGACAGCCGTTCTCAGCAATGTTTCCTGCAGCAACTGGATCCTGAGAGCCATCATGATTTGCTATTATGTGATATACAAGCACCACCTTTATCAGCAACCTCAATAAATGATCTCACCAAACATATAGAAGTATCTCCAAGCCGCTGTCTGCATATCAATAATAAGTTGCCTCCGTCACAACAAACTGCCCTAGCCACAATGTTGCAAGCCCACCAAAGAGATTTTGCATGGGACTATGGGGATATGAGGGGTTTAGACCCAAAACTCTGCACACATCACATATATATTGACAGTGACTTCAAACCTATCAGGCAGCCTCAAAGAAGAATTAATCCAGCTTTGAGAGAAATTGTTAAAGAAGAATTACAGAAAATGTTAGCAGTTGGCTTTATCTACCCAATCTCCGATAGCCAGTGGGTTTCCCCATTGGTCATTGTTCCTAAGAAAGGAGAAAAATAGAGGGTATGTGTAGATTACAGAGAGCTCAACTTGGCAACAAAGAAAGATTACTTTCCTCTTCCATTCATTGATCAAGTGCTAGATAATTTAGTAGGGAAAGAGTACTTCTCATTCTTGGATGGCTTCAGTGGGTACAATCAAATCAAGATTGCTCCTGAGGATCAAGAAAAGACTACTTTTACATGCCCTTGGGGAACATTTTCCTATTCAGTTTTGCCTTTTGGTCTCTATAATGCTCCTGCAACTTTCCAGAGGGCAGTCATAAGTATCTTCTCAGACATCTCATATGATTGCATGGAAATATACATGGATGACTTTACTGTTTATGGTACGACATTTGAGGAAGCTCAAGCCAACTTGGAGAAAGTACTACAAAGATGTGAAGATCACAACCTATCATTGAATAATAAAAAGTGCTTCATGATGATGCAGGAGGGAATAGTACTTGGTCACTATATCTCTGCTGCAGGAATTCAGGTTGATCCTACTAAGATTGAAGTCATCTCTAAGCTACCCTCTCCTACCAAGCAAAAAGAGGTATGGAGCTTTCTAGGCTATGCTGGATACTACAGAAGATTCATCAAGGACTTCAGTCAAACAACATGCCCTTTATACAGTCTGCTGAAGAAAGATGTAGATTTTTCCTGGACAGAGGAATGTGAAAAATCATTCCTTGACTTAAAAGTCGCCCTTGCACATGCACCTATTCTGAAAGGACCTGATTGGTCACTTCCATTTCATATTCATACTGATGCATTATATTATGCCATTGGTGCAGTGTTAGGGCAGAAGGATGGTTCAATAGAACATGCACTCTATTACATAAGCAAAAATCTGCAAGGGGCTGAATTGAACTACACTGTTACAGAAAAAGAAATGTTCGCAATCATTTACGCCCTCAATAAATTTAGGCATTATATCACTGGTTATCAGATATTTGTTCATACTGATCATTCCGCAATCCAGTATCTTATGAACAAAGCTGCAATATCCGGGAGACTGGCAAGATGGTTATTACTGATGCAGGAATTTGACATTACAATTGTGGACAAGCCAGGTAAAGCCAACATGGTTGCCAATTTCCTTTCTAGACTTCAAAGGCAAGATGACTCTGCAACTATTGAAGACTCCTTTCCTGATGAGCACCTATTTGCAATCAAGGTTATTCACCCATGGTATGCTGATATAGCAAATTATCTGGCCACAGGAAGAACTCCTCCTCAATTCTCCCCTAAGGAAAAGAGATTATTGGTAGAGAAAAGCTTTAACTTTTCTTGGATTGTAGATTTCATGTTTTATATAGGGCCAAATCAAGTTATGAGGAGATGTGTACCAGAGGAGGACACTCATGATATACTGCATGCCAGCCATGATGAGCCGTGTGGTGGACATTTTGCTGCCAAAAGGACAGCGATGAAAATTTTAAATACTGGTTACTATTGGCCAACTTTGCATAGAGATGCAGCCAAATATACTAGGAGGTGTGACAGATGCTAGAGGATGGGAAGACCAACTCGATCTGATGAGATGCCTCTATTTCCACAAGTTGTAGTTGCTCCCTTCGACAAATGGGGACTGGATTTTGTAGGACCAATTGATTCACCTTCCAATGGTAAGTCCTACATCCTTGTATGCACAGACTATGTCACAAAATGGGTAGAGGCTAAGCCTATGAAACATGCTAGGGACAATAAAGTGGCTGAATTTCTCTATGAGGAAATATTTACTAGGTTTGGTGTCCCTAGGGAAATAGTGACAGATCAAGGAACACAATTTACTTCTACACTTATCACAGCTTTAGTCAATGAATATAATATGCGACACAGGAAATCAACTCCTTATCACCCCTAGGCCAATGGCTAGGTTGAGGTCACAAATAGGGATATAGAGGCCATTTTGACAAAAACTATAGATTTGCATAGGAAGGACTAGGCCACAAGGTTACCAGAAGTTGTATGGGCCTACCGTACTACCTGGAAGACTGCTACAGGATATACACCTTTTGAAATGGTGTATGGTAAAACAACTGTGATGCCAATAGAGTTTGAACATAAGACTCTAAGAACAACACTGGAGATGGACATGGATTTAACAAATGCACAAAAGGACAGAATCATGCAGCTCAATGCTCTGGATGAGCTCTGAAAGAATGCCCTGTAGCACACTGAGATGATACAAAATTAGTGAATAAGGTGGCATGATAAATACATTAAGGAGAAGAAATTCAAAGTAGGAGATTGGGCTCTGCTTTATGACTCATGATATAAGGACAGTCCAGGCAAATTACAAACCAGATGGTTGGGCCCATATGAAATTGAGAATGTATTTGCTAATGGTTCAGTGCAACTTGTTACAATTGATCCTGTTAGATTCAAGCTGTTAGTTAATGGACATCGCTTTTGGTTGTACCACAAACCAGTTTCAAAAGAAGAATTCATGCAGCAATTCGTTCAGGATCCTGCCACTAATTCTCCTGCAGCTGAAGGCTTTAGCCTTTCTCCTACAACTTCTCCATGATTTTCTAATGCATGCTCATAATAAAGGTTTTCTTTTAAGGGAACCCCTTTTTCTTCGTTTCCACTTGTCGCCACATTTCACTTCTTTATCTTCCATACCATCCATCCATTCCATTCATTCATCTCGACCGTCCACATCATCCATCCATCTCATCCATCCGCACCACCCCTAATTGTGATCTCATTCCCAACTGTCATCTCATGCTGAAGCCGTCAACTTTCTCAGCACGTACAAACATTTAATGAAAGGTACGCAATATCTTTTGATTATCACATTTTTGATTTATTTCATTTTATTCATTTACTGCACTGTCTGTATCAATCATTATTACTCAATTTTTGCCTATTCCCTAGTACATGTGAGGACACATGTCATACTCTAAGTAGGGGGCGGGATAATCCACTTTTTAAACTTGTCCTTTCCCCGCTGTCACAACTGCTTAGATAATCTTTCTTTATTATTTTTCTGGTACTTTCCAAATATGATTGCATGTCTTTTTCATTGCATGTTTTTCATTGAAAATCACATTCAAAACTGCTTGTTTAAAAAAGTTCATTTTTGGAAAAGAAGAGAAAAGTGACGGTGGAACAGAAAAAAAAAAAGAGCAGAACAGGGAAATTTTTGATTTTCAGAAAGGAGTTGAGTTCAGTTAAGGAAAAACTGTGAACATGGGTGGTCAGTTGGTTAGGCATGAGCCTGTAGCTCATGAGTTAATGCAAAATCCTCAAACGGCCCAAACATTCAGCCTCTGTGGTTGGCTGAATTACTTTTTGAGTTTAGATGCTTTTAATGAGGAGGCTGTAGGCAAATTTTTGAGAATCCTTTCTGAAGGGGAGGCTACTGTATGGGGTCTAAGAGTTGTTGTAACTGAAGAAAGAATTACAGAAGTAACCGGGCTCCCAGCCGTTGGAGAAAATTTTTCTTCGGATGCTGCCTCTGCAAGGGCAGAATTTTCAATACCCACTAATGGACCTTTGGAGGTCTCAAAGCAGGGATGCAAGTGAGTGTCGTTGCCTCCTCCATACCAAGAATACGCTGCTTTCATAATCAGGTATTTAACTTATGAAGGTCGTTTCTCCTACCTGCATTCTTACCACTTCAAATTGCTAAGTCATATGAGGCATAGATTAGCTGTTAATGTTTTGAACTTTTTGTTAAAATTCCTGGAAGAATGTGCCCACAAAACCCAACAGGGGAAAGATAATTCTATTGCTCACCATGGCCTCATAAAATTGTTGATTACATGCTCCTTGAGAGATGTATCACCTCTTTCCTGGCAAGAATTTGTTGCCCATAAGAGCCTGCAACGTCTAGAACCCCCTAGAGCACTTACCCCACGGCCTCGAAAAAAGAAAGAGGAAATAGCGTCCACCAGTAGGAGAATAGGGCAAGCATCATCTGCTCTTGTAGCACCTTGTCCTGCAACTCTCACACTAGAGCCCTCTGCTCGGGTGCAAACTAGGGCTTCCAGTAGGAGAGAGAGGAAAAACTAAGGTCGGAGAGTCATCTGGGACAGAACAAACCCCAGAATCTGACCCTCGTTCTCAGAAAAGGCAACGTTCTTCTCCTACAACTTCTTCCCCTACAGCATTGTCTCCTACAACAACACCGGTTGCCGTCACTAGTTCACCATCATCCTCTGACAAGGCAGAACCTTCTAGGAAATTCAAAAAGAGGAAGGCTACGAGAGCACCTCCTGCAGCCACAACACTGCCAAGAAGAGTTTCTACAAGAACACAATGTAAAGTATCCCCTGCTTCACCTCAACCTGAGGTTATTATAATTTCAGAAGAATCTAGAGAGTCTGAATGTGATGTTTCTCAGAATGTGTCTGAAAGTGTCGCACAAAGTTCATTTGTTATTCTTGAAGAAGAACAAGTTGAGACAAGGGAAGTTGAGCATAATGAAAGGGGAGTACCCAGTCTTGATGACTTGGCTGCTGCGGCTATGCAGATTTTAGAGGAAGCACAGTCTTCTCCACTACAGCAACAGGAATTTATCTTGCAGCAAGAGGAAGAATAGACTAGACCATTGGAAGTAGCCAATGAAGCCTCAATTCCCCTTGCAACTTGTCAAGCCATTGTTATTTATAAGAAAACATTTTTAATTGAATTTTTGGAATATGTCAAAGCTACATGGAAACCGGTTACATTACAAACCCTGACTTTCTGCCACCTGGCCAAGACTGAAATGCAACAGAGTCTTTGGGAGGAGGAAAATAAGAAATTGAAAAAGAAAATTGAAGAGCAAAAACTGGAAATTCAGGAGTTAAAAGAGAAAATGGATGAAATGCTGAAGGTAACTGGTCAGATTATGGAATGCAGACCACCACCCAGAGTTTATGTTCTGTGCCTCAAAGAACAGTTCTTATGGTTCCAACTAATGAGAATTTCCAGAAATCAGGATCATAGTCTTCACACTGCTAAAGAGTTTTACGATGCATATCAGGCAGCCCCTAATTGGCTCAAAAATTCTTTGTGTGAATTTTACTTACATGGCTTCTTAATTCCATTTGAAATAGAGTGGAATCCCCTTCTGTATATTGGCGACATCCATATGAGATCACTTATGTCTTGGGCAGCAAATGAAGCAAATTATGGTAGGCAATGAGAAACATACAAAGAAGCCAAAAGGAATGAGCCTGTTCCATTGCGTTCTGAGAGTTCAGACCACCGCACAATGCTGAAAACTTGGCTTACTCTGACATATGGTCTTAATAATGATACAACCAAAATGAAAATATTTGATCTTAGGAAACAGGTATATGATGAATTTCAGGAACAATCATACTCGTTTTAGAGACTGTCATACTCCAGAATTGAAAAGAGGTAGGAAAGATTAACTATTGGGTTAAGAAAGTCTGAACCTCACAGTCCACTAAATTTTATAGCAGCTCTTAAACGGTCAAGCAAATACATACAGCTAGGACTCCAAAAGAGGTTTGAATTGTGGTTGCCATTAACATTTAGACCTCCTGTGCTAATGTGGCCCCTTTATTCTTACCAGGCTACAAATCTTAATGAAGACACAAAAGCCCGTAGGTATGAAAGGTGGCAGAGTTACATAGGCTTTTGTTACAAATTTGGAATTCCATTTTAGGGTCATTCCTCAGCCATTGATTTCAGAGAGACCACCAGGAAGTTTAATGCTGGAGGACCAGCATTGGGTTAAGTAGGGGGCAAAATGATGAGCCCAAAATATGCTCATCATTTGGATATCATGGTGTACTTTTAATACCTTTACTTTTGTTGTTTATGGTTGTTTAACTCTCTTGAAACCTTTTATTGGGGGATATCCTGTAGCAATACACTTTCATGTTCCTATAGCTGATCATGTTGACATGTTTATATTTATTACCCTGTTGACTTCCCAAATGACTGGTATAACGCATGTAGTTTTTGAATGATGAAATAGATTTAAATATGTGATTAATGAATGGATATTGTGTATGTGTCATGCGCCTTTTCTTTCGTATCTGTTACCTTGTGTTTCGCAGGTTGTTGAAGAAAGTTTGATCGAGTCAAGCGCAACCAATCTCGGCCTTGCAATAAATTCCATTTCTTGCACGACTTTAATGAAGCTCTGGCGAAGACTCTTTGACCAAAATTCTTGGGAAAGATTTTAAATGACATTTAATCTAGAAAGAGTGGAGTGCTAGGTTCTCTCTGGATCAGGTTGAACAGATAAACTCATTTATGAAGTCTGTTCCTCAATTTCGGGATACATTTTATATCCACGTCTTTCGTTGTTGAGTTAGTTAGTTAGTTGTTCTCCTGTTTTAAAAATAAGTGTTCCTCCTGCGCGGGTGAACAGAGAAGGAGATAGATAGATAGATAGAGAAGTAGATTATGTAAGAGTTAGAGTTATAATATGAATCAGAGTTTTTGTTAGTTTTCTGAAGCAGAACAGTCAATGTAAATGATTTCACGTTATGAATAAAAGTTGATGGAGTTCTGAGCACAATCTTCTGTGTCAATTAGTTGATGCTTGCTAAGGGGGCCCACTTAGTAAGTATCTGTAGGAGCGTAGTTGTTTATCCTTTGTTAATTCAAGTTAGATTTCATTTTAGAAGTTTCAGCACAAGCTCAGTCTTATACTGTTCCTGCAGCATCGGGAATCCATCCCTGTGTTTGTTCCTGCAGCATAAGGCCAGTTTATAGTTTGTCTCTCAATTGTAGCTATTGTGATTTCTGCTTTGGTTAGATTATGATTGAGTTAAGAAAACTTTGCATTACCTTCTTGTAGCGTAGGTAGAATTTCTTTCCAAGTATTTATTTTTCAATAGATTGTGACTGAAACCGGTTCTTAGTGCACATATAGTGCCGCTCCATTTAAAGTTTACATTCCCTGGTTTGACAAGTAAATGAACGACCACGAAGAGGTATTAGTCACCTGCTGGAATGTCCAATTCCTAGGATAGGTTTTGCCGTGATTTTCATATCCTTTTGTGGGCGTGACCAACATGGATGAGAAGGATTACAACAATGAAACTAGTATGTACAAACTACCAGGATACCTTGAGGGTCAAGCATAAAACTTCTTAAGATGAATATTGTTAATAGGTTTTTCCAAAGGTTCTCGTTCAAGTGTAGCAATTTTATAAGCTCTAGAACCATACTTTGCTATGATGATAACATGTCCCAACCAATTAGGTTCAAACTTTCCTTTGTGGTCTCTATCTTTTTTATTCTTTTGATTATCTTTTAGGACCATGTCTCCAATTTGAAACCTCTGAATTTTGATCCTCTTGTTATAGATACGACAAAGGTGGTTTTGATAAGCTTGTAAGTGATTTAATGCATTAAGATGTCTTCCATCTAATAAATCAAGCTCATGCAATCTAGATACTTGATACTCTTCATCATCAATTACATGCTTTAAAGACACCTTTAAGGAGGAGATCTCAACATCGATAGAAAAATGGCTTTGGTTCCAAAGACTAGGGAATACAAAGTGACTCCAGTAGGTGGTGTAGATACTAGTGTGATAGTCTTGTTTGAGGCCTTGTCTTGAGCATTAACTTGTGGGTAATAAGGAGTGGAAAAATGATGCTAGATGTGAATTGGTGACAAAGATCACAAAAATCTTGATTTTGAAAGGGCTTACCAATGTCTGTAATGATAACATGAGGGATACCATAGCAGAAAATGATAGTTTAGGATAATTTTTTCTATTTTTTTTCTGTAATATTGGATAATGGAATGACTTCATCCCACTTCATAAAACAGTCAAGGGTGTTGATAATGAACTTATGGACATTGTATGAAGGGGTATGGATTTTTCCTAAGATGTCAAGTCCCCATTGTGAAAAAGGTTGAGTAGTTATTGGTTGTAACTCCTGCATGGGTACATGAATCGAGTCCCCATGTTGTTGACATTGATGAAATTTATTAACAAATTATTGTGCATCTTATTCCTTAGTTGGCCAACAATATCTAGTTCTCAACAACTTTTTGACAAGCTTAGTTCCACTAGAATGAGCTCCAAAAATTCCTTGATGTACCTCAAATAAGGAAGTTTTAGATTCTTTTAAGTTTATATACCTAAGAAGGACACCATCAAGACTCCTTTGATAAAGGGTATCACCAAGGATGACAAAATGGGAAGATCAAAAAATGAATTTTTTTGAGTACTAGAAAAGTTAGATGGAAGGGCATTTTCATAAAGGTGAGTATAAACATCATGAGATTAAGAGAAATTAGGATCAACAAGCTCACACACCTATTTAGATTCATGAACATTAAATTTTTTTCTACCAATAACTCCCAATGATGAGTGATATGAGGCATGTCCCAGAGAGATGCAATAGTAGCCATAGCATCAACAACTTTGTTATTTAACCTTGATATTTTCTCAAAGATGATAGTTGAAAAGTATTTTTTAAAACTATCTACCATAATTTACTTGCCTTATAACCAATTGTGAATCTTCATAAATGTGAAGTTCCTTTATTTATCGATGAATTGTCATTCTAAGACTAGTGATTAAAGCTTCATATTCTATAATGTTTTTTATACATGGGAAAGCAAGTCTATGTAATTTTGGGATAAAATAAACTTGTGGAGTGATTAAAATAATTCCAACCCTAAATCCATGTTGAGTATGAGAGTCATTAAAAACTAACTTCCACAGGTGTAAAGAGCTAATGTTAAAATTAATCTAGAAATTTTGAAATAAGGGGATGATCCACATCTAAAGGTGCATCTCACAATTGATCTATAATTATTTTCCCCTTAATATCCCTATGAACCACATTCTAAATGTCAAATTAAATTAGGATCATAACCCACTTTATTATATGACTAATTAGAGTGGCCTTAGATAAAAGGTACTTCAAAGAATCTACCTTAGAGATAAGTTTTGTTTGATGATTAAGCATGTAATGTCTAAATTTTTATGATGTAAAAATAACAGTTAGACATTCCCTATCTATTAGAGTGTAATTAATCTCATATCCCACCAATGTATGAATAATATAATAAATAGTTCTCTCCTTGGATCATCATGTTGTGTGATGAGAACAACTATGTAGTTGTAGTAGCCAATATGTGTAATAAAAAAGGTTTCCCCTAAATAAGTTGCATTAAAACTAGAGGTGAAGCCAAATAATATATTTAATTCTTGAAACGTTTGTTGACACTTCTCATCCCACTTAAATGTGACATTTTTATGTAAAGTATGAGTGAAAGGTTGACACTTATCTTCCAATTGATCTATAATGATTTTCCCCTTAATAGCCTTATGATCCACATACTAAATGTCAAATTCACTTATGATCATGACTCACTTTTCTATTCAAGGTTAGTTAGAGTAGCCTTAGAAAAAAGCCACTTCAAAGGATCTACCTTAGAGATGAGATTTTTTTAATAATTAAGTATGCAATGTCTCAATTTTTGTGATCAAAAAAAAAACTAGACATGCCCTCTCTATTGGAGTGTAATTAATCTCATCTCCCACCAATGTACGAATAATATAATAGATAGCTCTCTCTTTTCCTATATCATCATGTTATGCGAGGAGTGCACCTAATGCAACTGTAGCAACCAATATGTATAATAACAAATTTTTACCCTGAATAGGTGGCATTAAAACTAGAGGTGAAGCTAAATAATATTTTAATTGTTGAAAGGCTTGTTGACACTTCTCATCCCACTTAAATGTGGCAATTTTATGTAAAATATGAGTGAAAGGTTGACTCTTATCTGTGAATTGAGATATGGAACACCTAATTTATTGATTTTTTCCTTGAATGTTATGCAATTGCTTTAGATTAGTTGGAGGATGCATATCAATTATAGCTTTGAATTTAGTGGGATCCACTCCAATGCCTCTACAAGACACAATATACCCAAGAAATTTCCCAAAGGTTACACCAAAGACATTTTTTTTGGTTTAATCTCACTCAATATTCTTCTAATCTATCAAAAATTATTGTAAGGATAGCCAAGTGGGAATCTCTTGTGACCGATTTTGCTAATAAATCATCTATATAATCTTCCATGATATTGTGACAAAGGTCATGAAATATTTTTGTCATTCCTCTTTGATAGGTAGCCCCTACATTGTTTAAACTAAAAGGCATAACATTCCAACAAAAGGTTCCCAAAGGGAAAGTAAAAGTTATTAATGTTGATCTTTAGTGGTGATACGGATTTGACTATAACTAGAGAATCCTTACATTAAGGACATTTCATGCCCATTTTTTAGATCCATAATCATGTCTATGTTGGGTAGAGGAAAATAATCTTTAGGACATGCTTTGTTTATATCTTTGAAGTTTGTACATATGCATATGCCCCTAGTGGGTTTGTTAAATAGAACTAGGTTGGAAAATCGCATAAGATAATCAATAGGTCTAATTATCTAGAAAATTTTGAAGCTCAACCTTCACTAATAAGGATACTTAAGGATGCAGCTTCCAAATTTTTTGTTTTATTGGTTTTACATCGACAAAAATTATCAAATGATAAACCACTAACTCAAGGTGAAGGCCTAACATGTCCATATAAGACCATACAAAGTTTATAGTTGTATTTTAAAATAATTTTGTGAATTATTCATTCTCTTGTCATGATAAAGATGTTTCAAAATACGTGATCTTAGGATTTTTTTAGTTGTACTCAAATTTGCTTCTTGTGACTCTTCTATCGAAATGGAGGATTTTTATTGATACATAGGCATGATAGGTAGATCAAGATTTCTATTTTCTTCCTCAAATAATTGTAGAGAATGCTTTCCCTTAGAGGTTTTATTTATGATGTTCAATTGTTTGTGTCGAGGGAGAGGTTTTGAAACTTCACCAAAATATATGTTTTCATCAAGCTCAACGATAAAACCAGCCCTATGAATTCCCAAAGGTATAGTTTCTCTTAATCCCATGAATTCTACAATGACCTCATCATTTTGGAATATATCTAGAATTGCATACCTTATTGATCCCAATATATAAGCTAAGGATAAATAAGTGAAAGCTCTTTAGATTTTGATGATGGGGAAGTAAATGATACATTAGATAAGGTGAAAATGGAATTTTCTTGAAATAGATTAGTGATATACATGGAGTCTTGAAAGGTATCCTGATTAGGAGTTTCAACAATGGGAGAAGTCATATATCCTTTAGTAAAATTGGATTTTAGTTTAAAATGTACCTTATTATGGGAATTATATACAATCCCTTAATTATTCCTTTTTGTGATAGATATAGGCTCAATGGTTCCTTGTTCTTTATGGCCTATGCCTTTACCTTGATAACCCACATTCTTAATTATGCAAAGGACTTTAGGATAGTTTTCCACAATTACATTATCTTATTCATCCTTATATAACCATGTTGAGATATCATCTTCAGTGTTTTCTTTTCCCAATTCACCTCAATGAAAAAATGTGGTAGATTTGGATTTGATAATTGTAGACACATAAAATGTATTGATTGGCATTACACACTTGATCCTGATTTACTAACACAGTTTCACCCTGAATCATCCTCTTAGCTTGTCATCACTCTTCGTCCCTTAATTAAATAAATAATCATTTATCTGATTAAGTCATTCTCTCTTGTTAATTAAATTAATCAATCTAATCTAATTAACCCTATATCTCTATTTAATTAAATAATTCATTTTATTTTATTAAATCTCTAAAGTCACTCTATTAAATTAAATAAATTAAACCTTATTTGATTTAATCTAACATCATCCCCTTTAATTAAATAAATCAAAATATTTATTTAATTAGTCTCTAAATCACATTCTTCTCATTTTGATTTAAATCAACCCATAAATCTAAATCAATTAGCCATATCATCTAATCCCTCATTAAATTAATTAAATCCTTGATTAATTTAATTCTAATCCATGTCCCATCCTCTAGATTTTTCCACTTGCACATGAAAATACATTTAATTCATTTATTAAATCCTTATTTTCTCTCAACTTGGCATCTTTTGAGGAATAT
Source organism: Sequoia sempervirens (assembly GCA_007258455.2). Classification (NCBI taxonomy): domain Eukaryota; kingdom Viridiplantae; phylum Streptophyta; class Pinopsida; order Cupressales; family Cupressaceae; genus Sequoia; species Sequoia sempervirens. The sequence goes on along the minus strand of VDFB02000003.1, from coordinate 659,030,819 downwards.
TCTTCCAAATTTGAAATCCATCCAAGTGGATTTGTCCTTCCAATATGAAATTTATGCCTTCTTTCATGTCCTTATGCATTGAGCCAAGTGGAATTTAAGACATTCTTTTTCCCTCTTACATGTCATTTCATTATTTTCAAATTCCACCTAATTGAATTTATGGGCACATTCATCAAAATATGCACATCCTTTTCCCATTCACATCTTGACAAGTGGCATTTGGCCATTGGTTGAAAGTTAGTCTCACATTGCTTCATTTTGGGCATTTTTCCATCTTGTTTTTCTATAAATATGAGGTTTCTCTCCTCATTTGATCATCCACAATTTGAGTAAACTTACTAGACTCAATTTCATCTTCAAGCACATCCATCTTCATCCATTTTATGAATTTTATAGCTAGGTTATGCAGATTTTTCATCATGGAGCTCAAGTGAATCTTCAACAAAGTGGATCAACCTTCATCATTCATCAAAATTTCATCATAGGAGTTGGGAAAGGGTCAATTTTCACATCAAATTGGCACCAATTCCCCCATGGGATCAAGAGTTTTCTTGCTTAATTAGGATTTCATTGCTTTCTCATTGTGTTCTTCAATTTTATTTCCTATTTTGAGCATTGCTAATGGATTTCATGGGGATTCTTGATTCTAACTTGAATATGATCTAACTATGTGTTTTTTCTTATTTTTTGCAGGTGCTAGGATTGGGGTTCTACATTTGGCGCTATAAGGAGGGAAAATCTCAAGTTTAAATCACATTTTTTAACAAAAAATTCATGCTTTTTCTCTATTTTTTGTGTCTACAGGAAACTGCACCGCTACCAGTTCAACGGTGCCATACAACATTGCTATCAGTCCAAAAATTCTATACAACATCGCTGCAAACTACAAACTGCAACGCTTGGTCTCTCCCGCCTAGAATTCAAATTTCTAAACTCCACCGCTGGTTCAATTCTCAAGCGTTGGAATTCTCAAATTTCAAACAACACCACTAGGAAAAACTCTGATGCAATCACCCTCTCTATTTTGCTACAAAGCGATGCTTGTAGAATTAGTGGCGCTATACAACACCGTTGGGTCCCTCAAACTATACCACCTATGTAGACTCCACCGCTGGAGTGAAGTACAAAGTGAAATTTTAGTTTTTTATAACATGTGCTCTTTTTAATTTGGATCATTTGGGTTATTAATTATTTTCCTGACCTCTATTTTGCAATTCTAATTAGTTTTTGTAGGTTGGTCTAATCAAAGTGAAGGAGAAAAATGAGGTTGAAAGAAGCATTATGATATCATTCTCTTATTACACCAAGTGTTTTTGAACACTTTAGTGTTTTTTTAACACTCTTAGAGAATTAATAATTTCTCTTAAAAAATTTGTATCTTTCATGTGCTTAGGATATACTAAATTTCTTTTGGGTTCTAAAAAGAACATTTCAATTTTTGCTACAAGGGTTTTAAAAATAACTTTAGGGAAAACTTACTAGATTTGGTTTGAGGATTAACAATTGAACAAGGCAATCTCCATATTTCATTTTTGGTGCTCTAAAATGAATCAAATCATTGATTTGTGGATTTAAAATGAACAAGTGCTTCTTTGTTTTGTAATTATCTAGTTAAAGAAATATCATTGAAAGGATGTGTGTGCTTCTCTCGCGCCTTACGACAATCTTGAGAATCAAAAGGCCTTTTGGTGACATTAATTTGCATAAGTAATTACCCATACACTTCAATTTGGACTTTAAAATTGAACAAATCTTGCGAGTGTGAGTGGAGCATATTGCGCACATTCTCTCTCTTTGGTTCACAACAAAGATTGATCGAGTTACATATATGTTTTCTTGCTTTTGTTTATCTTAGAGGGCCTACCTTGTGGGAAAAATTAATCACCCAAGGGAATGACCCAACCAGGAACTCGCTAAAGCCAAGTGACTTCCACCTGGGATATAAGTGTGGATATTGGAACAAAGGCCAATATCAAGAGGATCATTCTAACAAGAAGGGAAACAATGGTCTCTTTCCACATGGATGGTCCCCCAAGAATGAAATTCCCGCATTAAAACCCTTGTTTAGGAAAGGCCAAAATCCTTGATCTATTTTTTGGTGCAAGAACAGTCGTTCTGAAGCCACCCCACACTTTTATGGCTTTTAGTAGAAATGGAAAGTATGCCATGGGAGATTCATGGGTACTGATGCTTGGTTGACCCGAGAAGCAAGTGCATTGTAAGGGGGAGCCTGTGTGGTCAAGCATCTAACCATTTGTTGAAAGTAGGCGTAGCTGAACTTGTCCAAGTGGGGATTCAACAAATACAATCTCTCATAGCTATAGGGTTGTGCATGTTCTTGGAAACAAAATACTTTTCTTGTTGATAAACATTGGGAAAACAAACATTCAACATGGGCATCAAAATTCAAACCCTTTAGGAAGAAAATATCTTTGACAAAATTCAAGTGTTATTGCTTGCCCTAAGGATTATATCCTTAGAGGTTTCTAAACATTTAGATTTACATCTCTATTTTCTTACTAAAGTCAACAATAGGTAACTTTTCCTTGACTTCATTGAATTTCCACATAATATACTTTGTGGGATAAAAAGAAGTTAAGACATTAGACACATAGCTCAAAGACCTAATCAAGAATTGCTTGTGGTAAAAAGAACTCACTACGCAAAGCTAAGAACAATTGAACCCCACACATGTGTCTAAAATGATTTCACACAAAATCAAAATCCAGAAACCAAAGTCAAAGTTGTTAGTCCAAAAGATCATCAAAAACGTCTCTCAACGCTTTACAAATTTAGAAAAAGATTGATTTTTAACTTTTACAGAAAAGCCTCAAGTAACAATCCTAGTTTGTACTCGTTCCATTATTGTCAAAATCAAAATATTTTTTAGGAATTTGAACACCTTGTCTAGAGTAAAGCATGTTCTTCAAAACTGAGGTCTTGTAAACAAGAGTCTTTTTAGGTACACATAATATCAAAATCAATCTTATTAGTTTAATTATCATCAAATCATCTTGTTTGGTTAGGTGTGGGTAGATGCATCCTTCTCCCTACACTTAGCCAAATTATCATCTTGTGAGAAAATATATCCTATAGATAACATCCAACATCTTGGGATCCATTTGTTCATTATCCAAAGTCAAAACAATCCAAAAAACCAAATCACGGTCAAAATCAAAATCCAAAATCCAAAATTCCCAAAATTCTAGCATTCCCCTCAAGATCTTCTAAAAGTTTAAACATCCATATCATCCACCTTTCACACATTTCACCATCACACCTTTGATCCTTAATCATCCTAGATCTTCTCTTTTGAGCCTCATTTTATGGTTCAAACAAGGTCACAAAACAAGAATTACATGGAGATCAACAAAGAAACATCAACTTCAAGTGACCTAAGCCAAACCAATACCAAAATGAATCCCATTCAATCAAGCAATCCTCTAACTAATTTTCCTTAATCATCACAAAATCTGCAAGAGGAAGCTCAAGTGGAGGATATCACCAATAATTTATTTGGGCTGACACAAGATGAGATCACCGAAATGGTCCAAAATCTCGAGAATCATAGAATTGTCAACATCATGATGAAGCTCCATCCCTCACAATACATGCTTGAATTAGCAAAAGAAGGGGCTAAACTCCCTTCTCATTTTGATGTGAACACCATTGTGGAACAACCTTTTGGGGTCATGCCTCCAATTTCATCTATGCCCCCAATCTCATCTACACCTCCATTCCAAAGCATCACTCAACCCTTCCCCTAAATTAAATCATCCATTGCTCCAACTCAACCTATTGTTAACAAAGGGAGTACATTTCTCAATGAACTACAAACTCACCCCCTCGTAAGTAACCAATATTTGGATGCAAACATGATCTTGATGCAATCTATACCCCAAAATCCATCACATCCATATGTCGCCCTCACCTTTCATGATCCAAATGACCCAGCATCATCATTTCACACAACACCGACATACCCATTAAGTACACAAACCTCTCTCCCTATGACCTCACAAGGAGAAGGAGACTTATTTGGACCAAGGGGCATCTTTGACCCTACATCTTCATCATTTCCCCAAGGAAGTATTCCACTCACTTTTCCACCACTTCCACCCTTACCACCAACATCAACTCTTAGTTTGGCGTTACCACCATTGTTGCCACTCATTCAAAACAATCCCCCAATCATCAATCAAAACATCATACCAAATCCTCCCATCTTTCCATCGATATCACAACAACAGATGAAATCCATACCAATAACACAATCAACCACCACATCATCAACCATTCCCCAAAACATGGTCTCTCAAGGACCAATCATATCAATCACACCATCCACTACAATCCCAATCATCAATACAACAGTGCCTCTCATCACGACAACAAACACTATATAAAATCTGCCGCCACCACCACCACCACCTCCACCACCAAACAAAAATACATCAATCCAATATAGCATTGCATTACAAGCTGCTCAACAAGCTACTTATGAAAAGGCACTTCGATAAATCCAGAATCAACAAGTTGCACAACTAGCCACTCAGCAAGCGCAAATACAATTAGTTGCACAACAAGCAACACAAGCAGCATAAGCCGCACAAGCCGCTCAAGCTGCACAAGTCGCTCAAGCCGCTCAAGATGCACAACAAGCACAACAAGCACAAAAGGCTACTCAAGCCTAAGCCCTATTACAACAACAACAAACCACTCAAGCCACACAGGCTACATAGGCTGCACAAGCCACACAAATTGCACAAGCTTCCCAACAAGCACAAGCCCAAGCTCAAGCACAACTGCAAGCTCGAGCCCAATACCAAGCTCAGTAGGTGCAGGCACAAGCAAAAGCATAGGCGCAAGCACAATACCTCACACAACAACAAGAAACCCAACAACAAGCATACTAGAAAGCATTGAAGCAACACGAAGAACAATAAGAAGCAGCCCAACAAAAAGCATTGTTGGTGCAACAACAACAAGAAGCTCAACAACAAGCACTATTAGCACAACAACAATAGGACCAACAACAAGCGTTGTTGATACAACAACAAGTACAAGCATACTTGGCACTGAAAAATGTGCAAGCACCATCCAACAACACACCAACCAATCCATCCATCCCTCCAACAAGTGAACCACCAAATAACACCTTCATCCCACCCCTTGATCCTCAAAATGACGTAACAACGCAAATCAAGTTACTTTCGCAACAAGTGCTTGATTTTCAATCAACGAAAACCACAAAAACACCTAGCAACTTGTGTCCCTATCTGTTTGACAGGAGTCTTGTAATGAAACTATTCCCAAAGGGATTTGAGATCCCAAAATTTGATAAATACCAAGGGACGGGAAACCCTTAAGATCACATCAAGGAATTCCAAGTTCATTGCATGGAAGTCATATATGATGATACATATTTGATGTGGCTATTTCCTAGAAGTTTGACTGACCAGGACATGGAGTGGTTCTCTCACCTTCCTCCAGGCATCAAAAAGTTCCAAGAGATAGTAGACACATTAATAAAAAATTATGCATTCAATATTGATATGGATGTCAGTCTAGAGGAACTATTAGCTCTCAAACAAGGAAAGAACAAATCATTTGCTTCATTCCTACAATGATGGCGATCCAAGGCCATTAAGGGCAAATAGGTCATGCCAGAAGAACAAGTTTGCACCATCATCTCCAATCTCAAAGTAGCCTTGGAATTTCATCTCAAGGTGCAAGGAATCACCACATGCGATCAATTGATCTCCAAGGTGCTTAACATTGAACAAGCCCTTATAGCACAAGGAGGGACACCCACATATCTTGAACAAAAAAAAATCTCCCATCCACCAGCTATAATGACAAACCTTGCACATGGTAAAAAAATAGAAACATTACCAACGATGGTGTTGTTGACGCCAAAGTTGTCATCAATGCTCCTCAAAAAAACACACCAACACCCCAACAACAACCCCAAAACAACAATCAAAACAATCGCCAAGCTAACATAGTGAATCAACAACCAAGCAATAAAAAAATCAACAAGGTGAATGATCAAAGAGGGCCACCCAATGAAACAAAAAATCCCCCCAAGTGGAAGTACACAACCCTTGGGGAATCAGCTGAATCCATCATGAAGCGACTGGTAGCGAAAAAACTCATCACAATCCCCACCTATGACAATTATCAAGAGCCCTTGGCCAAATCATTGTGGTACAATGAAAATCACCTCTGTGATTTCCATAAAATCAAAGGACACACAACTGCCAATTGTATGAGGTTGAAAAACTTAATTCAAGACCTCATTGATAAAAAAAATCATAAATGTAGAGCAACCAGTGGGAAATCAGAATCTCAAAATCTACATGAATCTGATGCCCAATCATTACAACAAAGGGAACAATAACAATGATAAGGGGAAAGGTGCATTCAAAAATTTCAATCATGTATATGACCATGTCATCGCATCCCTAGATGAGTATTGCATGGTTATCACCATCAAAGGAGCCCAAGTTGATTGTGGAGTCACCACAAGAGGTGGAAAAATCACCATCCCAGGGTCATCTCAACCTCCTAGAGCACCTACTTCCACCCTAATATCCGTTCCCAATTTCTATAATGTCCTTGATCAGTTGAAAAGAACCCCATCTCAGATCTCTATCATGGAGTTACTGAAGATATCATTGACCCACAAAAATATCCTTGAAGAAGTATTGGCTACATCCACTATCTCTACAGATCTTGATGCTGACCAGTTCCAAGCTATGGTTGGAAACATCATTACCCAAAATATTCTTACATTCTCCAATCAAGACTTTCCTACCCAACCATCTCATAATCGTGCACTCCATCTAGAGGTCTTAGTGCATAAGAACAAAGTCAAGAGAGTCTTGGTGGATGGAGGTGCAGGTTTAAACATTTGTTCCCTCAAGCTCATAAAGAATCTAGGAATCTTAGAGGATTCCATTGAAAAAGGAAAAGGAATCATAATCAGGGCTTACGATGATCAAGAAAGAGTGTCTCAAGGCACTATCCAACTTCCTATTCAAGTAGGGCCAACAATTATGGAAACCACCTGTCAGTTCTTTGACCTTGATTTACCTTACAACATTCTCCTGGGGTGTCTGTGGATCCATGCTTTGCAAGCAGTGGCATCAACCTTCCACCAATGTGTCAAGTTCACATACCAAGGCCAAGAGGTCACTATACATGGGGATCCCAAACCATTTTCTTACTGCAAGAGCCTAGAAGCCAACTATTACAAAATACCCCAAGTGCCAAAGAATGATGAAGGCCCATCAACTCCATACATTGATCTAGCTACCCTCGCCTCCACTTCTACGATAGAGACACCCGCCATCCCTGTCATCCCCGACATCAAGTTCATTATCCAGGACAATGGGTTTGGACACTATACAATCCCAAAAAAATCTTTTATGGTAGGAGAGATACCACAATCTTCCAGGTCATGAGGACGACCACAATCAAATGATGCTTCCTCATCCCAAACCTTCACAATAGGCTCCTCCAGCTTCAGAAGTTGGGGAGATCTCAGCCAAGAAGTAATAGAAGATCCATCCCATCTCCTATACGAAGACAATAGACTAGAAACCAATCTACCTATGGATGATAGCAGTAAAGGCTTACGAATGATGCTCGCCATGGGCTATGAAAAACTAGAGGCTTGGAAAAAATGACAACTGGCTTCTAATATCCATCATTCCTGAGATGCAGATTAAAAATATTGGCCTCGGATGTACCCCTCTGAGTATAACCATATGTGGCCAAAATCCCCCAGTTAAGAAGGTCAAAACTCCTCAGCAATCAGCAGCCGAACTTTGCTTACCCGTATCTATAGGTCGAGTCATAGACAACTTCACATTTGACATAACAAATGTCTGTAGTAGTAGTGATGAAGAAGATCCCATAACCAACCTACCTATGATTTTTGAGGGCGCCACCCTTCTCATGATTAGTACCATGTCATTTGAGTCAACCAGTCAAACCATGAAATTAACCTAATTTACCCCTAGCTCATCGATTACAACCAACGAGGACTGCCAATTCTAGAAACTTTCTAAAATGATGAAGCACTCTCATAATTCATGGGACTGCGGAATAATATTCCATGTGGGGATCATAAAGAAGTATTTATCATTGAGTTGGACACACATGCATACTATGGGGAAACAATTGAATCCCTCAGTCACAAAAGCAAAAAACCGAGAATAATCTCTAGGTCCTTGAGTGAAAACCACACCTTGGCATTCTCTGACCCAAAAATAGTAAAAAGGAAGGATGCATCTGACCAAGAAAACCTCTCTGAGGCACTCAAGGATGGGGGATTCAATCTTCCTCTCAGAGCTCTACAACATGAAAAGTCAACGGTTCTAGCCAAAAAGTGCAACCCAGTCAACTTAGGAACATAGCAAACCTCGTACATCACATTCTATGTTGAGTCATTACTATCAAAGGAACAAGAGCTCCTAGCAGCCTTCTTAAAGGAGAGAAAGGTCAAATTTACATGGAGCTATGCCAACATGCCCAGGCTTGATCCAAAGATTGTGGTCTATTATCTAGTTGTCTACCCCGAAGCAAAGCCAGTTAGAAAAAATCTCAGGAAAATGCATCCTCAAATTGCTTTGTTAGTCAAAATGGAATTAAAGAAGCTACTTGATGCAGGGTTCATATGACCAATCAACTACCTGGAGTGGGTATCAAATCTGATACCTGTTTCAAAACCTAATGGGGGAATCTGAATCTGCACTGATTTTAGAGACCTAAACAAAGCATTTCTGAAAGATGATTTCCCATTGCCTAACATTGACATGATTGTAGACATGAAAACGAGACATGAAATGCTTTCTCTAATGGACGGTTTCTCTAGGTACAACCAAATAATGATTGCCAAAGAAGACCAACACAAAACGACCTTCACTTGTCCATGGGGGACCTACTGTTGGAACATGATGCCATTCAGCCTAAAGAATGTTGGGGCCACCTACCAAAGGTCCATGGTATTAATCTTTCATGACATGATCCATAAAGTTGTGGAAGATTACGTTGATGACATACTAGAAAAATCTAGAAAGAGGAGAGATCACATAGCAACCTTGAGTGCTATTTTCAACAAGTTGGAGGAATACAACGTCTGTTTAAATCCAAAGAAGTGTGTCTTCGACGTATAGTCAAAAAATATGTTGGGATACATAGTGTCAATGAGGTGTATTGAAATAGATCTCACCAAGGTAAAAGTAATCCTCGAGATGGAGGCACCCAAAACATTGAAACAACTAAGAGGCCTACAAGGCAGGCTTCAATCCATTCGTAGGTTCATAGCACAACTGGCAGACAAGCAAATCCATTATTCTCACCTAGTCCACAAGGGGGTAGCATACAAGTGGGATAAAAAGTGTGATGAAGCCTTCAACAAAATAAAAGAATATCTGCTCACACCTCCGGTCCTCATGCCACCAATCCTAAGAAAGCCACTAATCCTGTATGTATCAGCAACAACAACAGCCCTCAGTGCTCTCCTAGCTCAACACAATGAAAATGGGATAGAGAGGGCCATCTATTACATCAGTCGCACAATGGTCAGGCATGAGTTAAACTACTCATTCATCAAAAATGCTTGTTTACCAGTAGTGTTTGCTTCACAAAAATTCAGACACTACATGTTGGCACACAAAGTCAAACTCATCACCAAGATAGACCCCCTAAGGTACCTATTGTCAAAGGAAATGCTCATAGGAAGGATGGCCAAGTGGGTCATGATTCTATCTGAATACGAAATCAAGTACGTGGAACAAAAAGCAATCAAAGGCCTGGTGATCACAGATCAACTTGCATAAGCACCCATGTATTCAAAGAATCCACTTATATCAGAGTTTCCTGATGAATCCATCTTCAATCTCAGTATAGCTGACCATTGGAAACTCTACTTTGATGGTTCCTACATGCAACATGGATCAGGAGTCGGTGTCTTCTTCATCACCCCACAAGGGGACTGTGTATCTAGATCCTACAAGTTGGCATTCCCCTGCACTAACAATATTGCAAAATACGAGGCTTTAACCATAGGTCTCAAAATAGTAGTGCAATGGCACATCATGGCCCTTAGGGTATATGGAGACTCCCAGCTAATAATAAATCAAGTGAATGATGAGTACCAAACAAAGGATGATAAGATGACTCCATACAAGAAATTGGTGGAGAGTCTTAAGGAATCATTCATTGATATCACATTTGAGCAGATTTCCAAAGTAAACAAGAGAGCGAAAAATGCCATGGTGACAATTGGATCCCTATTGGATATCCCTCGCAATGTTCCAAAACATGAGTTCTTGGTAGAGCAGCTTCTTATTCCCGTATTCGAGATACCAGACTCAGAATTTTTGTGTGAAATCGTTGGTCCCGGTGATCCCTGGTACCATGAAATTTATACCTACTTACGAATAAGGGTCCTACTTATTGACTTACCCTCAAGCCTAAAAAAAACCTTTGTCAAGAAAGCATCTCAGTTTTTCATCCTAGGAAATAACCTTTTTCGTAGGAGCATAGAAGGAACCCTATTACGTTGCTTAAACGTTGAGGAGGCATTAACTACCTTAACTGAGGTACATAACGATATTTGTTGTTCACACTCAAGCAGAATGACCTTGGCCAAGAAATTGCTGAGGACGGGGTACTATTGGCCCACTATGGAAAGAGAAGCACATGATTATGTCAAAAGGTGTCTACAATGCCAACATGGGGACCTCATCTATGCACCAACTCAAGAGCTTCATCCTATTATCACACCATGGCCCTTTCCATAGTGGGGGCTTGATCTCATTGGAAAAATCACTCCCACCTCATCCAGTAGCCACAAGCTTATCATTACCGCCACTGAGTACTTTACCAAGTGGGTGGAAGCCATCCCCATGACATACATAACTAGAAAGCATCTAAGTTCATCTTGAACTACTTAATATTCCAATATAGTGTTCCCCAAGCTATTATCTCAAATAATGGGACACCATTCAAAAATCAAGATGTTTGTGACCTATGCAAAAAATTCAAAATACATCACTTTTACACTCCATATTATCCCCAAGGCAATGGCCAAAAATAAGCTACCAAAAAAACCATTCTAAAAATCCTCAAAAAGAAAATCAATGACGTAGGTTATGATTGGCATCTGCAGCTAAATCCCGCCCTCTACGCATATCGAACCAGCATCCGCACACAAACAGGTGCCACTCCCTTTTCCCTGGTCTACGTATTAGAGGTTGTATTACCCATCGAGATCAAGCTCCCGTCATTGAGAATATCACTACAAAACCTCATCACGGATGAAGAATACCAAGTATCAAGACTGAATGAACCAAAATTACTAGATGAGTGGCGTATGGAAGCATTGAACCATTTACAAGTCTATCAGAACTGACTCAAGAGGAGCTATAATAAAAAGATCAGGAGCAAAACCTTCTAGGTCAGAGAACTTGTAGTAAAGGAGAACCAAAAGAACTTCCCAAACCCAAATGAAAAAGGTAAATTTGAACCCAACTAGTTGGGACCATTCATCATCACAGCGAGTTACAAGTTAGGGGCATATCAATTATCAACACCTGAAGGTGAGCCTTTGCAGGAGCCCATGAACATCTCCCATCTCAAAAATTTCTATGCCTAAATCTTTCAAGGTATAGAACCAAAAAATCAAAAAGATCAGAAAATGTCTTGAAAAAATGGTCACCCTGATGAAAACCTAGCAAACAAACATCATGGTGACAACAAAAAAATTCAAAAAAATAAAAATAAAAAAAAATAGAAAAAGGATTAAAAATAGTAAAGAGAAAAATCGTCCTCTTGTGAAAACCACTTCGGTGGCGCTTTGGGCAAGTACCTTGGTGAAAACCTGGCAAACAGGCGCCTTGTGTAAATAAGTAGTTTTCATCCACCAGGATCTTCACGGCTTGTTCTACATCATCCATCCATTATGCTTCCATCATCCATCACATTCCATATCACCATCCATTATCCGTTCGATATTCACATCATAGCTTGGCTTTGTGTTTGTGTCATGATCCCTCCTGGTACTACTCGGCCCATTCTCAAGGTCAGTTTTTTTATCAGAGTAGTTTATTGCATCACACTGGGGGAATGTTCTCATCGGATTAGATTCGTGTATGTTCTTGAGATCCCAAAATTAGAAAAGCCAAAAATATTAGAAAATTAGAAAATCCAAAAACATCTCAAAATCCCAAAACAAGTCAAAAAAATAGTCGTTTTGTCGAACTACGAGTCTCTGAGCCTTGAACATTGGCAAGGTTTATCTTTGATCATCCCCTGAGACACTTACGTCAATCCTTTAGGAGTCTTTTATAATAATCTGGCAGTCCATTTGTTTATATCTCATCAATAATTGAGTATGTTTCAGTTGAACTATAGGGTCTTTGCGTGTATAACGTAAGCAAGGATAATCTATTGATCAGCCCCCGAGGCCCCTAGGATAGGTCTTTAGGTTAGTCTCTTGGTCAAAATATCAGAAAACCCCAAAACATTTAAAAATCGAATATCAAAACATTTTTTAAATCTTCAAAATACCAAGAACAGCCTCAAAACAATTAAGAAAACTCCAAAAACATTCAAATATTTGAAAAAATCCATCCATCCCCATCTCACTTTCATCCACAATAAACATCATTCATAATAAGTCAATCATCACCCCCAACCTTTGGTGAAACAATCAGAAACAAGCCTAGCATTTCAAAAAGTGAAAACTAAAAATGTCAAAGTCTAAAGTCTAGGTCAGTAAGTAAACAAGTTGGTCAACTCTTTGTGTCAATAGCCTATCATCCAATCAATCTCATATCAAATCATCTAGTATCGTCATGTCCTAGGATGTATCCTTCCTACAATGGACATCAATATCAAGCATCACCATAGTTTAGTCTTGGCTAGCAGTATTGAAGAAAATCAACTTCTTTGTTTACTTTATCTTTCTCTTTGGATTTATCTTATTTTGCTCATTCCAAGGACCTCTTGATGATGTCCAAATGAAGGATTTAGAGAGATAGGAATGGGGCAACGATCATTATCTTTTATCTGCTATGCTTCTTGGATATTTTTGTAATATAACCTTGATCATGCGTGCTTTGTTTAGGTGTAGGAAGGGTATTTTAAGTATCTTTTTGACCACATAGGAAGGCTTGCTTTTCTATGTTTTGGCCTGAGATGTTTGGAATATCTAAACTACATTTTGAATAAGGTTTTGTATGCTAGGTGTGAACAAGAATACTCATATCTAATTGTCGAGTCAAATTCCATCACACTAAGAACAACACCATCTTGGTTCTTTATACCTTGATGCATTGTACCTATGTGTGTAATCAAACATAAGGTAATTGGACCTTTGAAAATACCAACTCCTCGGCAAAAAAAATCACCATCATCTCGTGTCTTGTTGGAATCTCTTGCTTTCTTCTATCTTCTTTCACACTAACATGGAACCATGAAAATTAATCACAAATCATTATCGTTATTGCATTCATCTTGCATCCACAAAACCGTTAGCATATTGCATACTACATATCATATTACATAGAAAACATTAATCATAAAACCATGCGTTGCATTTATGTCCATGTATAATATAGATTAGTTATTCTAAGCATCTCATAAATCATACATATGCATCCATTATATAAACATAAAAGTAATCATCCCATAGAATTATAAGCATCATGCACCATTACCATAACATATGCATCATCATAGCATCATTTGCATTCATCATATCATAAAATTTCATAACCATCCCATATTAGATATAAGCATCCATTACACCATCATACATCATATATCAAAAGCATCCATTTGCATATCATAAACATCATATCATAACACATACATATATCATTTCATAAAACATCATTTCAACATATCATATCATCACGTCATCATCATAACATCATAAGTGCATATCATACATGAGAAAATTACACACATCTTATCAATCCATCATAGCATAAAAATATAGATCCATTAGTCTAAGCATTTACATACCATAACATTTTGCATACATCATGAAAAGTGCATAAGAAAAGGTATGGAAAAATAAATTCATCCATACATCATTTACATTCATCATATCATATCATCATCATAGTATACATCACCATATAGTGCATGAGAAAATATAATGAAAAGATAAAAATATTGCATTTGCATCATCACATAGAACATAATGCACATCATATAATCATTGCATCACATCATAAAGTCACACATCACATAGCATCATCATCATCATAAGCATCATATAAGTATCATCGTCATAACATCATAACATAGAACATCATTGCATCACATATAGAAATAAGATCCATCCACAAAGCATAAATTAAAGATAGGACATATCGCATCATATCAAATAAATATCACCTCATATATCATCAAAATAAATACACTATCATAGTACAAAAATTAGATCAATGTACATGTGTATGTCAGTAGAGTACAATGGCCCATGGGGCTATCAAAAAACAAGCCCATGGGGCGCAAAAAGAATCCTGTCTCTGATAAAAATGACCTAACCTTACTAGTTTTTGTCCTCACCACCTGCTCTCTCTCCATGATCCTCTCTAGGTCTATGGCCAATCCTCTGTGAAAAATATGGCACTCAAGATGCTCACAACATGACTTGATAATAATGCAACCTGTAATAATCAACCTCTAGGATGGCCTCCCTGTATGATCAAAGTGATACTATGCTCCGAGAGGAGGATGCAGACATACTCTCAGTCTGTTGTCATTTTCCCATCTCTGCTATTTCTTGTAGCTTCACAGCCTGTCTTCGCTAGACCACCTACTCCCACTCTGCCCATAGCTGATCTCTCTCAGCTGTAAGTGCCTATACCTAGTCTTGTAACTGCAAAATCTGACCGTCTCTGGGGTCTAGCTAGAGAGGTGGTTGTACAGGTGGCTGATCATGGCCCTCGTCCCTAGGTGGTTGGAACCCTATCCTGTCATCCCGGGTCCTTATCCTATCTCTGCTCACCCACCTACAGATCTGGGAGTGGCTGATCCTAAGGCCCCCTATCATGAACTGGTTGGACCGATGGTGGCCCACCACCTCCCTGATCTTGGTCTTTGTCCCTTCGGCCCTGTCCTACTCCCCTGCCTTTGGCTCTACGTCAAGAAAATGTTGTCCCTAGCACTATAAGTCTAAGCGACGGCTGAAACGAGTCTCTGTATGCATGCATGGTCCCTGCATCTACCTGACCTTGGTCATATGGCCATGGCCTGGCCACCAGCTACATGAAACTCTACACTGCCTCATGTGTAGGTATATAATGGCCCTAGGAGCTTTGGCTCGTCGTTCATGTAAAAATGGCCACATATTGATCATTTGGCCTATCCTATGCCTCGTCGAACTACCTCTAAACCTTGTCTAGCTGGTACATCTCGTGAATCATGTGCTCCTTGCCCTGCATCAATTTTTCCTGGCGGGTGAAGAAAATTTGCTACACATTGTTGAACCATGCGGGCCATCCAAGATATGGCAACCATGTGAAAACACACATATCATCAAGGACTCTCCTCCAGTGAGGAATCCCATGCTATCCTATATGTGTAAAGGAAACACCTTCGCGGTACTGCCAAACAACAGGATCATCTGGCTCCATGGTAACAGGAATAACCCTCAGACATAACACATAAATGTGCTCCCAAGCCTAGATGTGTAGCAATGTAACGCTAGCCCCAAGTTCTCAGTCATCCAGGTAGGAAGAATCTTGCATATCTTTGTACAATGAGGCTAGAAGAATTTCCCCCCACACAAACAATGTTTTTCGCCGAACCATACACTCCCAAGTGAGCCCCCATCCAAGACTGAAGTATTGGCCTCGCCGATCTGGTGCAACGAGACCCGATATGATGGTTGTAATAACAAGGAGGAAGGGTGACACAAAGATCCTCTAACGCTCTAACTTTATTTGACCCTCACAGAAAACAATCTCATCAAGACCCATAATATTGTATCACACCTCCCTCCCAACATCCATATCATAAATCACTTACTCTCCGTGGATGGGAAATCTATGGATCTGCCACACGTCCTCTAGTGTGATCGTCATCTCACCTATCGGGAGGTGGAAACAAGATGTCTCGTTGTGCCATCTCTTAGCGAGTGCCATTAGCATACCCAAGTGTGTCCTCATGGGAGGTGCATAAGTAATGTACCAAAGATAGATTTTCCCTAGATATTCTTGTTGTCACTCGGGCAGATCATCAAAAATGCTGAAAAGATCTCAGGACCTATGCTCACGTGAGTAAAGTATCATCACCTCCTCCTGCATTAGGAAAGCCACTGCATTAAAAAATTGTGATCTCGATTTGTTTCAATGTACCCCAGACAACCTCAGTGTCATTTTCTATGGGTGTGTTGTAGTTTGCAAACTCCAAACTATGCTGCTATGGGTCTTTGAACCTCAAACTCTACCGCGACATCACAATTTTGACATGCAGCCCAATTTGATCTAAACCCTAATTTACAAAGGGAATCATGGCAGGGCACTTTGCATATGCAACTAGGTTTGGAATTTAAACCCTAATTCCAAACTATGTCGTGGTGTTGCTACTCGTGACTGCAACGTAGTTTCAAAATTTTCAGCGGTGCTATATTGGACTGCTCCTAAAAGCTAAGTTTCCTAGCCTAATAAAAGTGCACATAAATTCAAAAACGAAGTTAGTTCAAGTTGACTCACTAGTGGTCCAGTGCCAGGAAGCCTCTAGTGTGTCTGTACTTTGTCAAAAATGTGTCAGGGAAGTTGTCGTTGCGACATCTTGCGAAGGTGTCAAAGCTCAAGATTGCAAAATCTCTAAAAGATGAATGTGAAAATCAATTGGAAGTGGCCCCTCAAGGCCTATTTAAGCCTAAAAATTAGGGTTTTTTGACCCCATTTAGCCGTCCTACTAGGGTTTTGGTCCCCTAATCCTGTTTTTTCCCAACTTAGGGCTTTTTCACATCATTTTTTGCATTTTATCTCATTTTTGACCTTCTGGAGCCTTTCTGGACCCATCGGGCACCTTGTCCTCTTTTTTCACGAGATCACCCAAAAATTCAAACTTTTCATCTGATCTCTCGAGGGGGCAGTATGTCAACACATTTTTCCTACTAAGGAAGTAATGGGTAAAGTTTTGAAATCAAAATTTTTTTGGCTTTTGATTGAGACAATTTATTCTTTGAACCAACACAAAAAGTGCATCGCTTCAAAGAGGGCCAAAATATAGACACGTAAAATGTATTGATTGGCATTACACACTTGATCTTGATTTACTAACACTGTTTCAACCTGAATCATCCTCTTAGCTTGTCATCACTCTTCGTCCCTTAATTAAATAAATAATCATTTATCTGATTAAGCCATTCTCTCTTGTTAATTAATTAAATAAATCTAATCTAATTAACCCTATATCTCTATTTAATTAAATAATTCATTTTATTTTATTAAATCTCTAAAGTCACTTGCCGGTATTGGCATGGTGTGATGGTTTAAAGGTGGCATTGTTGTTCTTTCCACCAAGGTTCAAACCCCATTGGGGTGGTATTGTTGCATGGTTGTATTCCGGTTCATAGCTCCGGTCAAAAGCGTTTACCCCTTGAATAAAAAAAAAAATTTCTCTAAAGTCTCTATTAAATTAAATAAATTAAACTTTATTTGATTTAATCTAACATCAACCCCTTTAATTAAATAAATCAAAATCTTTATTTAATTAGTCTCTAAATCACATTCTTCTCATTTTGATTTAAATCAACCCATAAATCTAAATCAATTAGCCACATCATCTAATCCCTCATTAAATTAATTAAACCCTTGATTAATTTAATTCTAATCCATGTCCCATCCTCTAGCTTTTGCCACTTGCAAATGAAAATACATTTAATTCATTTATTAAATCCCTATTTTCTCTCAACTTGGCATCTTTTGAGCAATATTCTTCCAAATTTGAAATCCATCCAAGTGGATTTGTCCTTCCAATATGAAATTTATGCTTTCTTTCATGTCCTTATGCATTGAGCCAAGTGTCATTTAAGACATTATTTTTCCCTCTTACATGTCATTTCATTATTTTCAAATTCCACCTAATTGAATTTATGGGCACATTCATCAAAATATGCACATCCTTTTCCCATTCACATCTTGACAAATGGAATTTGGCCATTGGTTGAAAGTTAGTCCCATATTGCTTTATTTTGGGCATTTTTCCATCTTGTCTTTCTATAAATATGAGGTTTCTCTCCTCATTTGATCATCCACAATTTGAGTAAACTTACTATACTCAATTTTATCTTCAAGCACATCTATCTTCATCCATTTTATCAAGTTTATAGCTAGGTTATGCAGATTGTTCATCATGGAGCTCAAGTGAATCTTCAAAAAAGTGGATCAACCTTCACCATTCATCAACATTGCATCATAGGAGTTGGGGAAAGGGTCAATTTTCACATCAAATTGGCACCAATTCCCCCATAGGATCAAGATTTTGCTTGCTTAATTAGGATTTCATTGCTTTCTCATTGTGTTCTTCAATTTTATTTCCTATTTTGAGCATTGCTAATGGATTTCATGGGGAATCTTGATTCTCACTTGCATATGATCTAACTATGTGTTTGTTTCTAGTGTTTTTTGGGTGCTAGGATTGGGGTTATACAATAAACACAGTTGATATATCTTGAATAGATTTAGGTATATCATATGTTTTTGGTGAGAGTAGAAGTTGGCCCACAAAGAAAGCTTGTTTCATTTTATATTCTCCCAACCAATTATAATTAACTTGAACCTTTATCTTGAGAGAGTGGTCTGTGAATCAAAAGATAGGGATAAAGTAGATGAATCAACGTAAGATGATGAGGATGGAGTTGCTTGATTGTTAAGAACTTGGGTGGGTTTGCAATATTTTTCTTCCAAGGTTTTACAATACTCAAAATAGCAAATATCCCTAGGGATAGTGACTTCGGAACCCTCATAGGGAAATTTTAGGCATTGATGATATATAAAGGGGAAAAATTACAAGGAATGTGTCCATGGATGACCAAGACTGATATTATATAAGAGATCAAGGTTCAAGACTTGACAAATGGTATCTAGTATAGCGAGGCTAGCTTGAATTGGGAATTTTATTGTTCCTTTAGATTCACTCTCAACATCATCATAATCTTTTATGGTGATTTAATTTTGGGAATCAATGACACCATCGAAATATCCTAATTGTTTTACTAGTTGGAGGGTACAAATGTTTAGGCCTGTTCCACCATCAATTATAACTATTTTGATTTTATGCCTATGAATGAAGACTTCAAGGTATAGGCCCTCATTATGAGATAGATTATTGAGAGAAAGGTATTTTTTAATAAAACAATAATGATGAGGAGATAACATGTATCCAACCATGGCTTGAAATTGAGCAATATTGGGCATGAAAGACTCTTGAAGGGATTTCTCTAGGATTTCCTTGTGTGTTGGATATATTTTGAGTAGTTCTAGGATGTATATTTGTGTTAGGATTTTCTTTATATGATCCAAGAGGTTATAAATGGATTTGGAAGATGAAACAGATTGATCCCATTGAAGGGTTGGTTTAACTCTACATGTAGTTATGCCACATTCAATATTTTTCTTTAGAAGGGTTAAGGTAGAGACACAAGGAAAAACCTCCCCTAGATGGGTATGGTGCAATCATAAGGAATGAAAACATAGCTGGCTCCTTTAGAATTGTTATTTTTATTTGAAAGTTCCCCTTTTCCATGATCAAGGATATGATTCTTGAATATCTTGAGATCATCATTAGTTGAAGGTGTATTTTTTATTCCAACATCACCTTGATCTGTAAGATCTTGGATAAGATTTTTCAATCTAAATTAGTCAAAATTATTATGCCCTTTGATCCTATGGTACTCACAATATTATTTTTTTGTGTACCATGAAGGTTTAATTGTTAGTTCTTGATTCCTCACTTATGGTAAGGAGATAAGTTTAGATTGGATCAATTTTTTCAATGCAAATTCAAGAGATTCCCCTAAAGGATTGTATTTCCTTTTAGGAGCATTATTTTTCCTAGGTGGTCTCCTACAACCTTGATTATTTTGAGGATTTTTTGCTACCAATTGTAGGGTATGTTGAACATTTTGAGCTATTTTTGCATCTACCACACCACCATTGACAATTTTCTTGCTTTTGGTCCAATTCTTGGCTTGTCTTTAGATGTTGAAGGATTATCCTCATGGTATTTATAATTTTTCACAAAGCCCTTAGCAATGGGATATTTTTCAATTTCCATTCCTTTTTCAACGATCTCATCAAAGGTACTAGTACATTGAATTCTTAGGTCAAATGCCAATTGATTATTTAGGTTTTGGGTGAAAATTTGAATAAGTTGCTTTTCAAGAATATGATATGGGAATTTTCTTCCCATTTTTATCCGCCTTTGTAAAAAGGGCACAAAGGACTCTCCCTCATTTTGTTTTTTGTTACATAAACCAATCATGTATATTTTATGTTCAATGTTGTAAGAAAAATATGCAATGAATTTTTCTACCAACTCATGAAAGGTCTTGATCCCACAAGGTAAACACAAAAACCACTCAATAAATTGACCTCATAGGATTTTATGAAAGAGGTGCATTAGATATTTATCATTATAGGACACCTCAAGACAAGCTACGTAAAATTAACTTATGTGTTCTCTTGGATCACCTCTTCACATGCATTTGTCAAATCTAGGCATTTCAAAGTTTTGAGGGAAGGGTATCATGTTCAAAGAATTTTAAAAAGAATAAGGATATACATCTTCCAATGCATAGCTCTTCTTAGTGTGAATGTTTCCCATTTCCATTTTTTGGTGATCTAAATTGTTAGTCCCAAATCCCTAAATTTGATAAACTCCCATGTGCTAGGGTGTCAAACATGGAGAATTACCATAAACCTATATTAGGTTGGGAAGTTAAGGACCAATGGTTGAGGTGGGTAAGACCTTTACTTTTGTCTCTACAAGACCAAGGGGGTATTCCATAAGATGTTGATTTGATAATTTGCAAAACTATATGATACCTTACTACAAACTATACCCACTGCATAATGTATCCCAGTAGTGGTGTCACAATATAGCTATGTGCTAGTTAGGACAAGTAAGGTTGGTTGGGCATCTTACAAACATATACAACACAACTTAAAATAAAAATTTAAAAGGTTCCTTAATTTTATCTGTTTGGAGGATGCTCAAGATGGCAGGAAATTAAAACAACTACAGATCGACACCTGTATCCATTTGGTCCATGGAGTCCCTAGATTTTACCATATATGCAATAACTAAAACAAGGTGATGACTTAATCAATTCACCACAACATACTACACCCTTTTAATTACACAAGTAATCTAAGCTCTACATATGCACTTAGGAAGAACAATAGATGGTTGCATAATATAAATAAAATCTACTTATTAATCCTCAAACATATCCATACATTTCCTGTATTATATTGAAAAGAAACTTTGCAAAAGCTTTGTACAAATTTTACAAACTTCTAGCTGAAAAACTAATCAAAGATACATTAGGAAATGCATACTAAACATGAGGATACAATTTTCTAAGGTTTATTCTACCTATAATCATTTAATCTTCAAGTTTACAAATTCTATTACAAGCATATGATCCAATCAAGATCATTACAATATAAAATATCGATACCCAGAATTGAATATTTGAAACACAAAGTATCCTATGCATGCCTCTCTCCAGTGGTTCTGCAAATTTTTCTCTTTGGAACAATTTCTGAACAAAATCTCTAACCCTTAGAAAAACAACAAAACTTTCCTTTATAGTTTAGGCATAACTCAAAAACAAAACACCAAACCCTAACTCGACTAGGGTTTATAGTCAATAAAAATTTGATTAGATTGAGGGTAGAAGAGATGGCCATCAAATATCATGTCAAAATAGGCCTGGAAAACCTTGATGTGCATGCCATGCCTTTGCATTGAATGTTTTGTAAGTGCAGAGTAGAGAACTCCCACAAAATCTACCATGAAATCAGGTTTGCACCAGGGGAAATGTCCCTTCCACACATAAAAAATTATGGGTGTCACTTTTGGATTGAATATGGTGTGGAAATATTTGAAGAATATCCACTATAGTAGAAAAATGCAATCTTGGTAGATGAAAATGTCACTCGTCCATTACTGCAACCACTCCCATGAAATGGCGTCCCTAATCGCTAATAGATTTGAATTTTAGTTTTTGATCTCAAGATTGACGATTGTCTTGGAAATTTGAAATTTTCCTCGTGAAATGATACCCCTTTTATTGTTATGCAGACACATGTCATTTTAGAGACTCATAGGAGAAAGAGACGAAAAACATTAGAGCTTCATTTTTTTGAATCATGGGAAGAGACAAGTTGGCCCACCATTTCCTCGTGAAATCCTTAGCTTTAACAATGAGAATGAACATGTGCTATAATATGTGTCAATTTTTTTCTAACTCGCGCGGGTGAATGTGTCAGTAGGAAGAGGCTATATGAAGTGAAGAGCTTCTGCTATACATAAAGACCATTGATGCACATACCTTAAAAAAAATTAAGGTACTAGTGAGTGAGGGGACTAGTCATGAATGATGGAAAGGGGCTTTAAAAAAATAAGAAATAAACTTTAGCCCTTGAATTCGTGTTACTATTTTGAGGACTTGCAAAGGGAGAAAAAGACAAAACAAGAGCCTCTCGAACTGAAGCATCTATGTGATATGCCAATGTGTGTCTTGTGGGACTCGAGCGACTCAAAACCATAGAGTGAAAGGGTATGCTCAGTCACCTAGCACAAAGGGTTGGTAGAGGTATGAGGGAATAACCCTTGAGTGACAGCCTAAAGGAAAGTAACCTAATACTTGTGATCAATGCAAAAATATAACAAAAGTAACTATAGTGACACCTAAACTTAGGGTTTTAGTAGGTTTTAAGCATTGACAAACACTCTTATCAGAAAACCCTAATTAGGACACCAAAAATGAACAAAATGGAGGAAAAAAGACTAGAAACCAAGAGGGACCACAAATTTGCACCACCAATGACTCTAGTTGGGGATGCATGCTTTAGTGAAGGATGGTGAGAATCTAGATCTTTGGGCACTAGACCAAAAAGAGGAAAAAATAATGTACAAATACACTTCATCATGACAAACATGGATCATGACTGCACAAATAACACAACAAAAAATAACATATGATACAAATGTTTCATGAACCAACTAACTTAGGAGAAATAGTTCTTAAGATGTTCAGCATGAACTGGCATCTCCATGAAACTTCCATCCAAGCCTCTAAGATAAAAATTTTCTTGACCATATTCTTAAGCAATTTGATAGGGTCCAACCCATAAAGCATCAAATTTCCCATGCTTTCCTTTGTCTTCTAGCCTGGAATTCCACATGAGGACAAGATCCCCCACCTAAAACTCCCTTTTTATAGCCCTCTTATCAAATGTTGAGAAATGTGACTCAAATTTACTGGCTTGATTGACTTCCTGGAGTAGTTGTGTTTTCCTCCTTCATTAGCTTGAGTTAAGTCGTTGGTTTTCAAGTTTTTCTAACTAAAATTATGGGGTTCTAAGTTTCATAACCTCCTGACTTAGCAACTGTGAAGAAAAGTTTAATCCCTTTGTTGATAGCATTTCACGGGTTTTGCAAACTTTGCAACCTTTGACTTGAGGTTCAGAAGTTCAAGTTTTAAGTGACAAAGCGATCCCTTTGTTGTCGGCATGTTGCAAGTTTTGAAAAATTCACAACCTTCAACATGAGGTTCAGAAGTCCGAGTTTTGGGACAGGGTGATCCTTGTGTTGTTGGCAAGTCACAGGTTTAGGGATCTTCATAACCTCTGACATGAGGTTTTGAAGTTCAATTTTTCATCGATATAGCGACTTGGAGGCCGATAGATGTGGGAAATGATAGGATGGTGGATCATGATTGAAGGCCGATAGGTGGCAATGACATGGAGGATAGATGGTATGTGGGCCCATGTGCTTGGTTAACTTTGGTGAGATGGTAATGAATGTCTCTTCGACTAGGCGACATGGTGTTAGGTGGATAACCCTAAGTTCGACAATGGAGATTTGTTCGACTGCTTATCCAATGCCTATAAATATTGGATGATGGTGTGTGGATGGAGGTGTAACCCTAAAGGGGTGTGGTAGTTGAACAATTAGAGAGAGAGAAATACAATCTCAGAGCGGTGATAACTAGAGAGAGGTCGAGAGAGAGAGATGAATCTCACAGAAGGTGAATGTTGAGTGGCTATGTGACAAAGAGGCCGAGAGGCCAATGGTCGAGCCATGAGGTTGTGTAGCCAAATAAGATGTCTCTCATTGAGGGAGGTGGTCGAGGTGGGTCATGCTGCCGAATATTCTCCAAAATGGAACAAGATGTAAATCTCCTGTAAAGGTCATGAGCCTAATATTGTATTGTAATTGTATTTTGTTGTTGAATAATTCAATGGAAATTTGGGCTTTTGGAGTGTGGATTTTTTTACTCGAAAAGGTTTCCCCACGTATATCTATGTGTTCATGTCTTTTGTTTTATCTTTCATGGTTGTTGGTTTTGTATACTAAATTTGTTAATGGTATTAATGAAAATGGTTAGGCATGATTTTCTCTCAAAAGGATTAATGTGGGAAATGAACTATGTCTGATTCTACTTTATGGCATAGTAGTACGTGTCTTCTACCGAAGCCACTACTTATCTCAGATGTTTCTTTCTAAGATTCCTGACCACATTTCCTGATAATTCATATCAAAGCCTTCTTTTGGGATTTGTTTCTTCCTAGAGTGTTGTTGGTTCTAGGTATTCCTTCTATGAAGATTTCTTAGTCTGTGAGGGTTGAGGAATTTTTTTGGAATCGGCTGATGTATTGATCCTTTGGTAAGTGGAAATTCTTGCTATTCTATTTAAGTTTCTGAGACAACATGCAACATGGAAGATGGTGAAGATGGAGAAACTTGAACTAGTCATACTGGAATGTTGTGATCTAAGGTTCCTAGTTGGTAGCAGTATAACCTTGATGCATGGGGTGGCATATTTTTACTTCCTGGTTGTGTTGCAACAAAAGCTTTCATATTGGGTGTCTGTGTGAGAGGCTTCCTGATGATATGGAGAAGCTTGGGTTGTTTTTCAATCATGGAGTAATGTGCTTATGTTGAGTGTTTTTCCTAGTATTGGAAGGCACAGTCTTATGGTACCCTATTTGCAAGTAGGCTATGGAGTTGATCATTGGATGATCTAGAAGCTTCTAAAATAACTTGTCTCTCTCATATGTATGTGCATGTTGGTGGCTTTGGAGTTGGCTTGAAATGGGCCTAGAGTTCCTAAATTATTTTCCTTTTAAGGATGCTCTGTACTTGCATGGATCTGTGGTTTTCTAGGTTTTATATAGTCAAGAAGAACTTGTGGTTATGTGGAGCTACTATTAAGCTATTTTCTAGACCCTAGATTTTGGGGTGCGACTAGATGAGATAGTTGCAATTCAACATGGTTTGAGGAGGTGTGATGTATTCTTTGCATGGGCATGTTGGTAAGTGACTCATCACTTAGCATTTATGTGGTGGTGATTTTTGGGTTCGTAGACTATGGTGCTCAAGTTGTGGACATGATTGGCAAATCAGATCTGAGCTTGATCTAGTGTTTGAGTCAAGTTTTCTACGTGGTTATTCTCTTTGAGATCTCAATTTTGTAGTTTCCAGTGTGATGATGGGTTTGCATGTTTTTTTCAATGGATATATGGGTTGTGCAATGTTGTGGGTTGTCTTTACCTACATGTTTTTTGTGAGACAACTCAGAAGCGGACTGTCCATATCCACGAGGTTGATTCAGTGTTGGTGAAGACTTGTTAGTTGGCCTTGTTTATGGTCACTTTTGTATTGGTGTAGCTACTTTGAGATGTGAGGATGGATGGTGTTGAGTACCTGGATAGTCAGTTATGGGGACCTATAGCATGTGTATCATGATGCCATGGATAGCTTGGATACATAGTTTTGTGTAAGCTTTTTGCAGTGATGGTGTTGTCTTTTTGGTTTGGATATCTTGGTGTCACTTGGTATTGTTGTTAGAAATACATGTTGCTATGTGGACCTAAATGATTTCCAATTTAGAATATCTTTGGTAATGATGCTTGGAAACCTCGGTATCACGGTTCAGTGGGAGCTTTAGCAATGATTGTGGATTCATCACTTGTTGATGGATGGTCTTCTCTAGTGTTCCAGATGTTACTAGGAGGATCTCTTAGATCATGTTGTTGTAGAAGGGTTCTTTCGCATTTTCATGGACACTATTGGAAGATGTGTAACATCTCAAAACCATGGAATATTCTTAGAGTCTTTGGTTGAGGTGTTGGTGGTGCTTGATAGGTGACGTTGGTTTAGAGTTTGTGTTGTTTCATGTTATGGTATACTCTTGATTGCACATTAGAATTTTGGCATGATGAATTGCTCTTGAGACCATGTTATGCTCACTTGGAGCATGGAATATCCTAAGGGGGATGGTAGATCATGATGTCATGATAAGTTCCTGATTCGGATGATTGGAGCTTTGACAATGGTCTGGTGATTCTCTACTTTTTGGGTGCATTGGTCATATGCTTGAGAACTTCATGATGGTGCAATGATGGATTTGGAGTTTAGCATGATATGATCATTTGAAGGTGCCCATGGATACATGGGGAATAAGCTGATGTTGTTGGTAGACTTGTTATGCCTTGATCTTTCAGATTTGACATTACCCATGTAGTGGGAGTTCCTGGATGTGTTTTGTCTTCTTCGACTAGTTGGCACATGGAGCTTGTATTTACAATTGATGGGTTGGCTATGGAGAAGCATGAGTTTTTTGTTGTTGATACCTTGGAGGTATGTGTGATTGGATGGATTAGCAATTGTTGTGGGTGGTATTTGCAATCGCATGGGTTGATCAGTTGGATGGGAGTAGTTAGTTTTTTGGTTGTTGTTCTAGTTGATGTTCTATCTTGTTTCTAGAGGGTGACTTCATGGTTGTGTTATGGTTGGGCTTTGAAGTTGATATTGCTTATGTATAGCATGTGAGCACAGTGGAGTGGTGGTAATGTTGAAGGATTTTCCTTTGTAGGATCCTATGCTTATGTTCTTGAGACTAGTGCATGTACACATTGGCTCATTCATTTTCCTGTGGTGAATGGCTGGACCAATTGCCTAAGTTGGTGGAAATCTTGGATGTCATTGTAGGTGTCTTGGTTGGAGTACAAAAGCATTATTTAAGATTCTTGAGTTTTCTTTGGAAGGATCTAGTAAGTTCTTCGTCAAGTGGGAGAATGTTGAGAAATTTGACTCAAATTTACCGGATTGATTGATTTCCTAGAGTAGTTGTGTTTTCCTCCTTCATCAGCCTAAGTTAAGTAATTCGTTTTTAAGTTTTTCTAACTGAATTTGCAGGGTTCTAAATTTTCATAACCTCCCAATTTAGTGATTGTGAAGCGAAGGTTAATCCCTTTGTTGTCGGCGTGTCATGGGTTTTGTGAACTTCACAACCTCTAACATGAGGTTTGTAAGTTTTGGTTTTGAGCGACAGAGCATCCCTTTGTTGTCGGCATGTCGTGGGTTTTGAGAACTTCACAACCTCTGACATGAGGTTTAGAAGTTTAAGTTTTGGGTGACAGGGCGATCCCTGTGTTGTCGGTGAGTCATAGGTTTTGGGAACTTCACAACCTCTGACATGAGGTTTTGAAGTTTGGTTTTTTAATGATATAGTGACTTGGAGGCCGACAGATGTGTGACCCAATAGGATGGTGGATCGTGATCAAAGGTTGATAGGTGGCGATGACATGCAGGAAATATGGCATGTGGTCCCATGTGCTTGGTGAACTTTGGTGAGATGGTAATGAATGTCTCTTCAACTGGGCGGCATAGTGTTAGGTGGATAACCCTAAGTTCAATGATGGGGATTTTTTCAACTACTTATCCAATGGCCATAAATGTTGGATGATGGTGCGGGCTCGAGGTGTAACCCTAAAGGGGTGTGGTAGTTGAACAATTAGAGAGAGAGAAAGACAATCTCAAAGTGGTGGTAACTAGAGAGGGGCCGAGAGAGAGATGAATCTCGTAGAAGGTGAATGTTGAGCGGTTGTGTGACAGAGAGGCTAAGAGGCCAATAGTTGAGCCATTAGTCTGTGTAGCCGAATGAGATGTCTCTTGTTGAGGGAGGTGGTCAAGATGGGTCATGCTAATGAATATTCTCCAAAATGGAACAAGATGTAAATCTCCTATAAAGTTCATGAGCCTGATATTGTATTGTAATTGTATTTTTTTGCTAAATAATACAATTATGGGCTTTTGGAGTGTGGGTTTTTTTACTCGAAAGGGTTTTCCCCACGTATATATGTGTGTTCATGTCTTCTATTTCATCTTTCATGGTTGTTGGTTCTATTTGCTGAATCTATTAATGGTATTGTTGAAACCGGTTAAGCATGAGTTTCTCTCAAAAGGATTAATGTGGGAAATGAATTATGTCTAATTTTGCTTTATCGCATAGTAGTACGTGTCTTCTACCGAAGGCACTAGTGATCTCAGATGTTTCTTTCTGAGATTCCTGACCATATTTCTCGACATCAAAGAGCTACTTTACCTTTTGTTTCCTCAACAAATTTATGTAATGTGAACACCTCTTGGTTTCTTCTAATTCAATCAACTCATGAATTTTTTTGGAGACAACATTCTCTTCTTCTCCCTCAATTTGTTGTAGAAGTTTATATATTGGTAACTCAAGGCTAATCAATAATTTGGCCTCAACATCATACACTAATTCAAATGGAATTCATCCAATAGCCTTCTTTTATGTTACTCTATCTGCCCAAACAACAAATTTCAGCTTATCATCACATCTTTTCTTATTTGCATCTAATGTTGATTTTAGATGATTAGATTAGATAAGCAAAATTTAATTCAAAATCAGACACAATAACACAATAGATACCCTAGGAAAACCCTCCTCTTGAGGGAGAAAAACCCAACAACAATTATATCTCTTATATATATGAGCAATGGCAACAAGTTACATTACAATGAGGCCACACACAATGCCAAAGATCAACACTAGCAATGGTTGTAGCACAAAATAATAGTCTAATCTTCAATCTGCACTTGAACAAACTCTCAATCTGCTCCTATATTAATTCACACTATTCTTCTTGAGGAGCTCGCACTTAATGGAAAAGGAGATCGAACTTGCTTGATATGTAAATGAGAGAAAGTGACCTTCTATATATACATGTTGCTTAGAGGGGTCGTACCTTTTCAAGGACAAGGTCGTCCACCATAAAAATGATTACAAATAATAAATAATAATTACAAAGGAGGTCGACCATCTTAGAGATATATTACCATTAAATAATCACAAATAAATAAGGAAGTATGAAGTCCGAAGCTACAATAACATCAACAATCCCTCTCAGCTAGAGAGGAATACTTCTTACTGGACAAGACACATCACCTCATCATGATGCCAACCACAATGGCTACAACCATATGTGGAAAAGAAATGTTATCACCTCATCGTGATATCAACCATAATGGTTACAACCATGTATGGTATGTACAAGTGTTCATCACTTGTGTGATGTTGTCACCTCAACATGACTTTCACCATGGCTCTCCCAGAGGGTGAAAATACAAGTACAAGAGGAATCATTACGAACTCTCTCACGTAATGCTATCCTAGAGTCACACACATGACACCCACCATGGCTCTCCTAGAGGGTGGAATCAAGGGATTTCACCTTGAACTTCTCTTATAGAGAAGAACTCATTAATCAAGGGATTTCACCTCAAACTTCTCTCACAAAGAAGAACTCATTAATCAAGGGATTTCACCTTGAACTTCTCTCACAGAGAAGAACTCATTAATCAAGGGATTTCACCTCGAACTTCTCTCACAGAGAAGAACTCATTAATTAGGATCACTGATACTGAGAATCCTTCTCAATTAAGGTTGTATTCTCCACCATAAAAAGCTTATCTTGAAAGTACACAAACTTTATCCTGGAGAGAGGCTTGGTGAGAATGTCTGCCATCTACTCATCAATGTTGATATACATCAACTAAAATGCTTTCCTCAATAACATGTTTAGTTTTTTCATGAAACAATGTATTGATAGAAGGCTCCACATAGCTTAATTAACACAATGGATGAAAGTCGGCTCCAACGATTGTCCAACCAATCCTGTAAGGAGCTTCCGAAGCCACACTGCTTCTCAAAATGCCACACATGTTGCGATGTACATGACCTCTATGGTGCTCAGTGCCACTGAAGACTACTTCCTACTACATCAGGAGATCATCGCAAACCCCAAATTGGAATAACATCCAGAGGTGCTCTTTTGATTAGCAACACAACCTACCGAAACATAATTTGTATAACCATGCAGCTCCAGGATCACACTTGAAGAATATCTGAACCCATATCCAACTATCCCACACAAGTATCTCAGGACATGTTTCGCTACAACAAGATATACCTGCCTCAGTTCACACACGAACTAACTAAGTGCACTTACTGCATAGCAAATTTTAGGTCTAGTGTTAGCTAGATACATCAAGGATCTAATCAACTTCCTATACATCATGGGATCCACCAGGTCTGAACTAGTTGCAGCCTCCTTCAACTTGTGCAAGTTGGTTTCCATAAGTGTAGACATGGATTTGCAATCCATCATACCAAATCTCTTCAAAATATCAATAGTAGACTCCCTTTGAATCTTTAAGTACTTGCATCAACCTTCTGACCTCATCATCCAAGATTTCTTACAATGCTTGCCTTAGATAAATTTTTTCCAATGCACAACTCTAGTACTATAGAGAGTTCGGGGTTGACCTCCTCGACCTCACTGCAAATCACTCTATAGGTTTGCGGAGCTACCAATGACAAATCTAGATGATAGTTATGAGCAATTCTAATCTCAACAGCTGAAGGGATCCTCTAAGGTTTTAGCACCTAGCCTTGCAATACAGTAATCTTCACTTTTTCTCAGTGAGTTAAAAAGCTCCCTCTTGATCCCTTCTCTAGAGATTGCAAAGAATTCTTCTAGAAGTGAACTCCCTCTAGCCATCAACTCAATCTCATGGCTGCAAGTTGTGACTTCACACTTGATCATTTCTTTGGTCGGAATGACTTCCTCATAAGATGCCTCAAGCTTTTCATTACTAAGCAATCTCTCATCACTTTCTTGCCCCTAGAACTTTTTGGAAGCATTATAGAGAGAGATTACTAACTGTTTATAACTATGCAAAGAAATATCAAGACTAGAATCATACAAGGTTTATTATCTCAGGTTATAGCATGAATACATAAGAATTTATGAACAATATTAAACATGAATAAGTAAATCAACCTAAAGGGAAATATATCAAAGGATTAGAATGAAGGGATAAAGAAACTTATCTTTATTGAATTTTGATATAACTCTTCCTTCCATATTTTACTCCTCTCGAGAGTGCCAAACTCAACACAACAAAAAAAAAACAATCTGCACAACTTCAGATTTCTTGAATGCAATATGAAATTAGCATGTGTAACCAACTCTCTCCAAGAGTTCAAGGCTCTATCACAGTTCATGCATTAGAGAATGATATCGATGTGACCAACCAATCACCATCTAAATTATAGTTCTCTTTTTATTTCAGAGTTACACTCAAAAATATTCACAACCAACATGAAATAAATGAAACCACTATGCCAGTGAACACAATTCAAGAGAACCCACTATCTCTCTTTACTAATTACAAGATCCAATTAAATGATATAACTTAGAAAACAAAGAATACTTATCTCTTTAAATATTCAGATGGATGCAAATACTGGGTATAGTATGATTTTCTACTCTTGCGCTCAGATCAATCCACCATCTTGATAACTTGAACACAGGCCCTTGCAGGGTTAAATTTGAACATGGTCTTTGACCGTTCAAATTTACGATGCACTCCATTTTTAGCTGCAATTCATTAGATTATGAAATAGATATAGCATGCTTATAAGAAACACTTCAGAGAGTTAGAGATGGATAAGATCATCACTTGTAAGATTTATTAGATCTAAGTTTCACATAAGATTCACATAAAAATAAACAAGAACAAAATACTTATCTCTTGAAATCGGAATCCTTTAAGTGTTGCACATAAACCATCTTCAGATCTGCACAAAGGTTTAATAACAAGAGAGATTAATGAATATGGATTTTACATATCACTCAAGCCCACTTAATAATGTTGTCATCGATTCATGACTAGTGCATGCCAACTTTCCTTCAGTTGTTGATTAACATAGAGCTTCAAGCAATACCCAATCGAATCCACAAGAGGTTAGAATTTAAGGGAACGAATTCCTGAATGACTTCACAGATCTCAACTGATGGCTCCCACCATAGTACTGATTGACTTCTTAGAACTTCCCTAAGAATTTTCTTCAAAATAAGGATATTCCATCACCGGAGCAGATGCATTTTGGGTGACGGTGGGGAAGAACATGAATTCGAACTAGAAAGGAACTTTCGGCATTCAATAGTGAACTCTTATACTTTTGGGCAAAGATTTCAAGAGACCTGACTATGCGGATAGAGCTTTACGACAACCAACACTTGCAATTGTATTTACGATTGCATGAGTTTTATATCTTGTGATCAACGACAGTAACAAAACAAGTATTTTGCACAAAGCAATTACGCACAGAGTTGAAGCACGCATGGAAGACAAAACAACATCTCGACAAGGAAAAAACATTACTTTAACTGTTGCTTCAACACGACAAACACCAACCACTAGTAGAATACTCGACGGGAATGGATGGAGACAAAATACGCGAAGAAGGAAATATCAAATCCTTTAGACATCAAATCCCTTCTCCTGCATCGTTCCCAATCAGTGATGATTGCTCCTTCCTTTAGCTAGCTAGCCATGTATCACACTTCAGATGGCCCATAAGTAGCATGAAGGCCTCAAAATTTTCCTTGACACGTCATTGATCATGCAAACAGATAATAACAAATGCTTCGGTTCAAACATAGATATGCTTGATACCCTAATCTTGTGAATGTGTCAACACCAATAGCGATCAATCACCATCTTAAGTGAAACATCGACTAGCCATAAAATAAAAGATGTCATCTTTTCATAACATCTGTGTTGGTTGGGGCGAATATAGGGAGTTGAGATTGTATTGTTCCCATCTAGAAAGGAGGATACGATGATTATCTAGTGTTTAATGATAATGATAGGTCCCGGCAATGTGATAACATAACTGGCCAGGTCTGTTGATTCTTCACATTCCAAATCTATTTCCCATGCCAATGAACATTTTACAAGACTTTTCCCAGAAATCAATAAGTATAACCTTCATGCTCCTGATAGATTTTATCTTCACGAGTTTGTTGTATATGAGATTCCCAATAGTATGTGAATTTCCGCACTAAACACCATAGACTGAATTCCACTTATGATCATGAAAAACAAAAAAACTCATTCTTCATCCTTCCCTCATCTTGCTTAGACAAATCTGATGAACCCACTCTGATACCATGTTGATTTTAGATGATCAGATTAGATAAGAAAAAAATAATTCAAAATCAGAAACAATAACACAAAAAATACCCTCAAAAAACCCTCCTCTTGAGGGAGAAAAACCCAACAACAATTATATCTCTTATATATGTGAGCAATGGAAACAAGTTACATTACAATGAGGCCACACACAAGGCCAAAGATCAGCACTAGCAATGGCTGTAACACAAACTAATAGTCTTATCTTCAATATGCACTTGAACAAACTCTCAATCTGCTCCTATATTAATTCACACTATTCTTCTTGAAGAGCTTGCACTTAATGGAAAAGGAGATTTAACTTGCTTGATATGTAAATGAGAGAAAGTGACCTTATATATATACATGTTGCTTAGAGGGGTCACACCTTTTCAAGGACAAGGTCGGCCACCATAAAAATGATTACAAATAATAAATAATAATTACAAAGGAGGCCGGCCATCTTAGAGATATGTTTCCATTAAATAATCACAAATAAATAAGGAAGTATGAAGCCCAAAGCTGCAATAACATCAACATCTTTTTTTTTTGGGTAATATTCATGATGGACTTGTTGCTTGATTCAGCTTACCATTTTCTCATGGATGATAAGGTGATGAATGTGTTAAAGAGATCCCATATTTTGAGCACATGTAAAAAATTCCTTGGATCTGAAACAAATTGCATTATCAAAAACAACTCTTGATGGCACCCCAAACCTAGTGATTACATTATTCAATAGAAAATCAATCACTATCTTTGAGGTAGCATTTCTTGTAGGAATTTCTTCCACCCAATTAGTAAAGCAATCGGTGGCAACCAATTTCCACTTGTATTCATTGCTATATTTTTTGCAATTTCCCCTATGAATTTAATACCCCACTACTAGAATGAAGCCTCTACTGAAATGGTTGTGAGAGGAAGTGCACCTACAAACGTCATATTGCCAAAAAACCTTTGGCAAGCATCACATCCTTTTATAAACTTGTCCAGATCCTTGAATAATGTTGGCCACCAATAACCCATCCTCATAATCTTATGAGTGGTGGTCTTTTATATGTAATGTCCACCACATAATCCATGGTAACATTCCTCCATAACCTTTGATAATTTCTCCTCATCCAAACATCTTAGAAGCACACTATCAAGGTTTCTTCTCATCAACTATCCCTGGAGAAATACATATCTTTGATCCTCAAGCTTCAAATTTATCTTTTGCTTATCATTTAGTTCAAGAGGATAGTTCATGTTTTTCAAATAAAAAACAATGTCCTTATACCAAGGAAAATCCCTTAGGGGACATGGAATAAATAGGGGATCAAAGTTAACCTAATGGACTTCAACAACATCCAAATTTTCCCGAGCCACTAATTTTTCCAACCCTTGACCCCTAACCAATTTATTTGTATGTATCTCCATGTCATATTCCTAGATCTTGTTGATCCATTTGCACCTTTTTTTTTATGCTTCCTATTGGAAAAAAGATATCCCTTACAACAGTATGTGGTACAAAAACACTAATATTAGCCCCTATAAGGTAGGGTCTGATATTTTTCACTACTTTGACAAGGACATATGTATGCTTTTCCATCAAAAAATAGTTAAATTCTGCATCTCTCAATGATTTTCTAAATAAAGCTATGGGTTGCTTATAACCATATTTAGTTATTTGCAACAAAACTACAACAATTGTATAAAAAACACAAAGGAAAAAAATTGGAAAGGCTTAGAATAATCCGGATTTGCAACATTGGAGCCTTTTTTAGTGCACCTTTTATATCCAAAAATGAATAATTTGATTCCTCATTCCAAATATAATATTTCCCCTTCTTCAACACTTTAGAGATGGATTTTGTTTTCTCAACAAATTTGGGAAAAAATCTTCAGACAAAGTTGATCTGGCCAATGTAAGATTGGAATGATTTGATTATTTTATGTCGAGGGATAAGTTCAATAGATTTGACTCTCTCTAGATAAATTCTTTCCGCTTCTTTAGACACAATGCGCCCGAGGATTTTACCATCTTCAACACCAAAAATACACTTCATGGGATTCAAAGATATCCCATACTCTAGACATCTTTGGAAAACCAACTCCAATAGTTTGTAATGATCATTTTGGTCCTTAGAGTAAGAAGCCAGGTCATCTTGGTAAACAACCATCGACTCATTTATAAGGCCTACAAAAGCTACATTCATAGCTCTTTGGAACATGACACCTGTATTCTTAAGTCTAAATGAAATGAGTATACAAAAATTCCCCATGGTGTAGTGAAGGCTATCTTATGTTGATCAGACTCGTTAACCATGACCTAATTGTAACTTGAGAATCCATCCATCATAGACATTAGCTTTGAGCCTGTCACCTGTTGCAACAAATGATCCATGCTAGCAAATGGATAATTATCCTTGAGGGACTTGATATTTAAATTTTTGAAGTCCACACACAATTTGATGTCCCCATTCTTTTTTCTAACTACAAAAAGGTTAGACACCCATTTAGAATGTCAGATTGGTTTAATAATACCTCCTTCTTTTAGCTTCATCAACTTCTTTTGTATTTGAGTAGCAAGAGTAGGATTGATAGGACGTTGCTTCTAACTGAATGGTTTTGTACCAAGCTCCAATAGAATGGTATACTATAACAAATCTTCCTTATAAGACTTCAATTCATCATAAGACCATGCGAAGCATTTTTTTATATTCCCTTAGCAATGAAATCAACATCTTCTTCTCTACAGGTCTTAACTTTTTACCAATATAAACCATTTTTGGGATTTGATTTAGTTCCTAAGTTTACACCTTTAATGTCTTCTTCCTTGATAGGCTTACTTCTGGTCTTATAACAATCAACATCATCAAACATTCTCTCCAATGCAACAAGACCCTTAGGAATGGTATTGGTTTTGAGTTGAATGATTTCATTCCCAAAAAGAGTCTCCTTTCGTTCTTCATCTTTCTCCACCATGGATTTCTAATCAATTTGTTGGTTTTCAAAATGATCAATGCATTTCAAGAACTCATAAATTTTTTAATCATCACAAAAAACCTGCTAGTTATATGTATTATCTAGAATACTAGGCTTGGTGAGAATCTCAACCTCATAGTTACAATGATGGGGAATAGAAGAAACATCAAACCTAGAAGTTGTTGCAACTAGGACATGAGCAACCAAATTACTTTCTCTCTCCACCCAGGAAATGTTAAAAGCATCAAAAGCCTAAATTCTATCCCAAATAATATTCCTAAACATTCTTAACCTCTTTTTTTTGCAATATAGCTACCTCTAACCTGAGATACCACAAGTTTTGAATCACCATGCACCTTGATACATTTGATTCCATATTTAGAAGCCATGTTTAGATGAAGTAGCAAAGCCTCATACTCTGCTACATTATTGGTGCATTCAAAGTTTAATTTGAAAGTGAACTTGTAATATTTTCCCTTAGGGGACTTCAATACAATTCTTGCACCATTATCTTCTCTTGAACATGCACCATCAAAATGCATATTCCAAATTCCAACATCCTCCGGATGAAGATGTGAGGGTACCAAACTAGGATCAATCTGCTAAAAAGATTTACTAAATCATAGTAACCTACCAAATCATTGGGTTTTATATCAAGGTAACAAATCTCACTCCTAGTTTCATTAGGATTCTCAATAATGATCATTTTCTTCCCTCTATGCAATTGGACATATTTTCCACACATAGGGATGGTAGCATAGGATAAATCCATTTGGAGTCTACCCTTATTGAAGCTTCCCATTTCCTTCATAATAATACACCCCACTTAGATGGAAAATCCACTATGATAATATCCATTGAGAATGCTTTCCTAGGGTATGCAACTGTTGGTATGCGGCGACTGATCATGATATACTGTACACCTGACATGTATACCGAAAAAGAAAAAAAATGACTTTGTAAAACCCTAATTTTGGAAGCTTCTAAAAGGCTTGTTATAAGGGGTTGGGATGGGAGTTACAGTATGGAGAAAAAGGCGATTATTTGTGAGATTGTAATAAGTTTTGCACTAGATAATAAAATCATTGGATGGCTATGATTTTGTGGATGTAGCCCGGATTGGGTGAACCACATTAAATTCTCTACGTTG
The DNA here is from genome assembly GCA_007258455.2 of Sequoia sempervirens. Lineage (NCBI taxonomy): Eukaryota > Viridiplantae > Streptophyta > Pinopsida > Cupressales > Cupressaceae > Sequoia > Sequoia sempervirens. The sequence goes on along the minus strand of VDFB02000003.1, from coordinate 658,993,093 downwards.
TCTTGTTTCTACTATATTTTTCTGTGTTTTATTTCTCTGTTGTATTGATCAAATCTGCATTTAACTACTAGATATATGTTTTCTAACCCTAACAAGTGGTATCAAAGTAGGTTGTTTTTTATTATTGTCTACAAGAAAGTCTCACAATTGAGTGGGAGTCTCATGGTTAAGTGGGAGCAATGGCGGATGAGGGTAAATTGAAGGTAGATAAAATTAATGGGCAGAACTATCAGTTATGGAAGATGCAGATGGAGGATTATCTCTATTAGAAGGATTTATGGAGGCCATTGGAAGGAATAGCTAAGAAACCGACAACAATGAGTGATGAGAAATGGAAAATTTTGGATAGAAAGGCACTAGGAGCCATTCATTTATGCCTGGCACAATCGGTGGAATTCAATATTACAAGAATGAAGACAACTCAAGAGTTGATGGAAACCCTGGTGAAGTTATATGAAAATCCTTCTGCTTCAAATAAGGTATTTCTTATGAAGTATTTATTTAATATGAAAATGGTAAAAGGTGGGTCAATTGTTGATCATTTAAATTAGTTTAATACGGTTACCAGTCAATTAATTTATGTAAATGTAAACTTTGATGAAGAAGTTAGGGCTCTTTTGATTCTTTGTTCTTTGCCAGAAAGTTGGAATAGCTTGGTAATGGTTGTTAGGAATTATGTTTATGGTTCGAATACATTGAAATGTTATGATGTTGTTGGTGTTATTTTGAGCGAGGAAATTCGTAGGAAAAGCCTGGGTGGAACATCCACATCAGGTAGTGTTTTAAATGCAGAAAGCATGGGAAGAACAAAGGAGAGAGGAAATAATTTAGGAAGTCGTGGGAAGTCATGAGGAAAATCAAAGGACAAAAGGTCCCAATCGAGAGACAAGAGGGATTGTTGGTACTGTGGTAAGCTGGGTCATTTAAAGAAAGATTGTTGGTCTCGAAAAAATAAAGGAGACAAAAAGGAAGGAAATAAAGAGGAAAATGTGGTAAGTAATAAATCTGATGAGGATGCTTTGATTCTTTCCCTTGATAATGTTGATGATTCTTGGGTGTTAGATTCAAGGGCTTCATTTCATGCTACGCCCCATAGAAGTTATTTTCTTGATTATGTCCAAGGGGATTTTGGGATGGTTTATTTGGGAGATAATGAACCCTGTCGGATTGTTGGAAAGGGAAGAATCCAGATTAAGTTGTAGAATGGGAATCATTGGCTACTACATGAGGTAAGGTACGTTCCAAAGTTAAAAAAAAAAAAAAATTAGTAGGGAAACTAGATGATGAAGGTTATGTTGTTACATTTAGTGATAACAATTGGAAGGTTACAAAAGGTTCCTTAGTGGTAGAAAAAGGTGTTAAAGTAGGCACCTTATATCTTTGTACAAGTCATACGGTTCCTTCTACTTTAGCTATTGTAGATAAAAATCAATGTTCAGGAACATTTACTGCAGTTCAGCAGGTAGAAAATCAGACAGTTGCTATGGATTCTGAATCAACACTGTGGCATAATAGACTTGGGCATATGAGTGCAAAAGGTATGAAATTACTTCATTCAAAGAATTTTTTTCCAGGTCTGAAATGTGTTAATATGGATTTATGTGAAAGTTGTGTGTATGGAAAACAAAAGAGAGTTAGTTTTCTCAAGGATGGGAAGCAAAATAAATATGAGAAATTGGAACTCGTGCATATAGATGTATGGGGACCAACTCAAGTATCTTCTCTCGGTGGCTATTGATACTATGTCACTTTTATTGATGATGCAACAAGGAAGGTATGGATTTATTTCCTTAGGCATAAATCTGATGTATTTGAAACTTTTAAGAAATGGAGAAGCTTGGTTGAGAATGAGACAGGTAAAAAGTTAAAATGTCTTATATCTCATAATGGTGGTGAGTATTGTAGCAAAGAGTTTGAATACTATTATTCCTCTAATGGTATTCATAGGTAGAAAACGGTTCCAAGAACTCCACAGGAAAATGGAGTGGCTGAGCGCATGAACAGAACAATAATGGAGCGTGCACAGACTATGAGATTGCATGTTGGGGTGCCTTTAAACATGTGGGAAAAGGTTGTAAACATTGTTTTTTATTTAATCAATAGAGGTCCCTCTAATCCTTTGGGTTGTGGTATTCCAGAGGAAGCATGGACAGGTAAGAAGGTGAGTTATTCTTTTCTCAAGACCTTCGGTTGTGAAGCATTTGCACATGTAGATTCTGAAAATAGAACCAAGCTTGATGCAAAATCAAAGAAATGTATATTTGTTGGATATGGAATTGAAGAATTTGATTATAAGCTATGGGATTTTTATTTTGTATATTCCAATCACATTTACCTCTCAAGAATCCAAGGCATAGCATTTTTCATAAGACTTAGAAACTTGCAGACCTAAATGATTCATAACCTCTAATGACGTCACATTACTAGATGCTCCAAAATTTAACATACATTAATCAAATTTCCAACCATTTATCAACAAATAAGTGTAAATGAATCAATAGTTTGAGTGTTACCTATAGAGACCGCACCTAGATAAATTTTAGGAATTTCTTGTATGTTGACTTTATCTACTCCTTCACTGGGAACAACTATAGCTTTATCTTGTTGATCAAAAATAATAGGGGCATTGAAATATGATAGTGTCCTCTCTTTGTGTTCAAGGATCCTCATCAATTCTCTAAATGGCACCTAAAATTTTGTTTGACTAAAATCTAAAGCCATGTCAATCAATTGATATGTAGGAAAAAGAGTAGAAGATGAGACTATCACAACATTAATATCAGGTATGAAAGGCACTACCTAATCACCAACATCAAGTTGCTTATGAACATAATTTACCTTTTTTCCAATCTCTTCTACCACCTTTTTGTGTACACCATTTTCAACAACTTGTTGATTTCCCATACTTGTAGTTGATATGTCAACCTATTTTATCTTTGGGACATACACCTTTTGTATGGGTGCACCTCCTAGTTGATGCATCTTCTTTCTCAGTGGGGAATTTCTTGCAGATCTATCGATTTCATTTTCTGAATCAGATTCCTTTTTCTTTCCCTTGTTTAAATGTTCAGATGATTTGTTCGGACTAGCAACATCATCTCATTTATCCTTGGCACCCAACTTTCTATTCCTGAGTTGATAATCACTTTGTACTTGAATCACAACAACATTAGTGAGAGATTTGATATCCTCTTTAGAGGGCTTTGATTTATTATATATTTGTCTCATTTGTTCCTTAAGTTGTTCAAAATATCTACTTAAAATTTCAAAAGGAATATGGCTGCTATCATGATCACTTTGACAAAATTCCTCAGCCTCATAAGTATCCAATTGATCTATATTTGCATCATCATAACATCCGGGTGTACCCTCAACTCTTGGAACTCTCTTTCTTCATCAAGTGTAGCTCCAACAACAAACATGGACTGATCATGAGGAAAATAACATATATCACACCAAAATGATTCTTGCTAAAGATTCACATGATCCTTCCTCAAGGGATCAAGGGAATGTCTCTCATTGTACTTTTGGTTTAATTTTAATGGTGATGATTGCTTGTCATTACCTCTAGGTCTTTTGGACCAGTCATGATTATAAGGCCTATTGTGTAACCTTTGACCCTCATTGAAATGTGTAGGATTTGCATTAGAGGACATACATTTTTCATTCTTTACCACCATGTATGAAAGATCTTTCATGGCTCCCATTAGCTTGTCTATTTTTTCTATAGCAGTGAGAGGCTTGTTAGAAGTTGCTACACTTGGTTTCAAAAGTTTTATATCAACTCTCCTGATGTATTTCCTAGATTCCTTCAAATTACTCTCTATATTCACAGCCATTGCATATGCTTCCCTCAAGGCCTTCGAGTTCTCAACTCTTAAAAGACAGCCTAATTTTGAATCAAAATCTCCACAATATAGAACTAGGAACATAGGCTCATTTGACCTTACCTAGGGAGGCACTTTCCTCATTGCCATAATGAATATGTTGTTGAAATCAACAACAAGTTTATTAACTCCTTTTCTGATGGTGGTTAACTCATGGATAGAAAATTTGGGATCCACTCTTTCACCATATTGCAATAAGAAAACACCCATAAACTAATCATGTGAGTCTATGTTGCTATATGGAATACTCTTGTACCATTATTTTGCACTTTCCTCCAATGATTGAAAAAATAGCTTCATCATGACATCCTCATTTTCAATTTCATATTCAGCAATGACATCAATGAAATGCCTTAAGTGATCCTCACTAGTGACAACATTATTTCCTTGGAATTTTGGTACTTTTCCTTTGATCTTAGTTGGAAATGGATTAGGATAATTTTAGATACCACAAAAATCCAATTGTCTATACCTTTCTAATCCTAATGATGACCTAATAGGGGAAAATACTTGAGCTTGCCTCCTACGGTTAACTCCATCATTCTACCTTAATTTTTTTGAGCAATAGGCACCTACTAAATTGGGACAACTAGTGTAACATTTTCAGGCTAAGCATTATTTTGATGTTGGTTAAGCTGAGAAAAATAGGCTTGTCTTTCTACAATTTTTTCCTCTACTTCACACTGCCTTTTCTTTGAGATGATCAATAAGATCAATAAGATTGTTTGGGTCATCATCTTGGAATGGAGTTTCAACCTCATGTTTGAAAGATTGAGGAGTTTCATGTCTACCCTCTTTATGGTTTCTCAAAGGTTGAAGCTTAGTGTTTATTTTAGGGGTGACTTTAGGCATACCCATAGTTACATTCTCTGCTCTAGGGTTTATTTCATTTCCATATATATTGTAATCATGCCTATAATTTCTTCTAGTGGTTCTAACCCTATTATCAACTAAATCATCTAATGTATACTAATCAAAATCCTTAAAAATATTTATTCTACCTAAAATACTCAACTTTTCAATATTTCTTGAATTATGTAAAGGGTACTTGGATTTTTAGATTTCCAACTTTCTTTTCATCTTCTTGCACCAGTAGAACTAGCTTTAGGAACATTTTTACCTTCAGAACACTAATCTTTATCCATTTTTGATCTTCTATTGTAAATTTCTAGATCCTTTTTCAATGGATTCACCACTCCTGAAGGAGAAAATATTTGAAACCAATAGACCTTTGACCTCAAACCAATAGCCAACACTTTCCTAGACTATCACCAAATCCTTTGAAATTTATCTTTTACAATCTATCCTTGGCAATGATGCCAATTTTTTGGTGATCTAAATTGTTCGTCCCAAATCCCTAAGGTTGATAACCTTCTAAGTGTTAAGGTGTCAAATTTGGATAATTACCACAAACCTATATTCAAGTTGGACAGTTAAGGACCAATAGTTGAGGTGGGTAAAACCTCCTTCACTTTTGGCTTTGCAATACTAAGGGAGGTATTCCCTAAGATGTCAATTTGGTAAATTGCAACACTATTCAATACCTTACAAAAAAATATGCCCACTGCACAGTGTATCCCAATACTGGTGTCATAATATAGCTATGTGCTAGTTAGGACAGGTAAGGTTGGGCATCTTACAAACAGATACAACATAAATTAAAGTAAAACTTTAAAGCTTCCTTAATTTTATGTGTTAGGAGGATGTTCAAAATGGTAGGAAAGGAAAACAACTACATACTAGTTCCTATATCCATTTGAGCCATGGAGTCTCTAGATTTTACCATATATGAAATAACTAAAACAAGGTGATGACTTAATCAAGTCACTACAAAAGACTATTCCCTTTTAACTGCACAAGTAAGCTAAGCTCTACATATGCACTTAGGAAAAACAATAGATGGTTGCAGAATATAAAGAAAATCTACTTATTAATCCTCAAACATACCCATACATTTCCTTTATTATATTGAACAGATACTTTGAAAAAACTTTGTACAAATTTTACAAACTTCTCTTTGAAAAACTAATCAATGATGCATTAGGAAACACATGTTACACACATGAGGAGACACTTTTCTAAGGTTGATTCTACCTATAATCATTCACTCTTCAAGTTTACAAATGCTATTACAAGCATATGATCCAATCAAGATCGTTACAATACAAAATATCTATACCCAAAACTGAATATTTGAAACATAAAGTTTCCCGTGCATACGTCTCTCTACTGGTTCTACAACCTTTTATCTCTAGAACAATGTTTGAACAAAATATCTAACCCTTAGAAAAGAAAAAAAAACTGGCCTTTATAGTTTAGGCATATAACTCAAAAACAAAACACTAAACCCTAACTTGACTAGGGTTTGCAGTCAACAAAAATCTAATTCGATTGAGGGTAGAGGAGCTAGCCATCAGATCTCATGCTGAAATAGGCCTGGAAAACCCTGGTGTACATTCCATGCCTTTGTATTGAATGTTCTATATAAGTGCAAAGTAGAGAGCTACAAAATCTGCCATGAAATCAGGTCTGAAATAGGAGGAATGTCCCTTCCATACATAAAGAAGTATGGGTGTTGCTTTTGCATTGAATATGGCATGGAAATCTGTGAAGAATAATCCCTACAACAGAAAAATTCAATCCTAGTAGCTGAAAATATCGCTCAGCCATTACTACAAGCGTTCTCGTGAAATGGAGTGCCTAGCCATTGATAGATTTGAATTTGGGTCGTTGATCTCAAGATCGACGATGGTCACAAAAATTTAAAATTTCCTTCACAAAATGACACCCCCTTTTATCGTTATGCAGACATGCATCACCATTTCAGAGACTCGTGGGAGAAAGAGAACAAAAAATAGAAAATCTTCGCAAAACAACGTGGTGATGACACTTGGCATCATTTCAAGGACTCGTAGGAAGAAACAAGCTAGCTCACCATCACCCCATGAAATCCTTAGCTTTAGGGATGAAAATGAACATGTGCTCTAATATGTGTCAGCTTTTTGCTAACTCGCAAGAGCGAATGTGTTAGGAGAGGCTATGCGAAGTGAAGAGCTTTCGCTATACATAAAGACCTTTGATGCACGTGCCTTTAAAAAAACTTAAGGCAACTAGGGAGTGAAGGGACTAGTCATGAATGATGGAAAGGGGCTTGACAAAACATAAGCAACGAACACTAGTCCTTGAATTATTTATTAGGGCGATATGCGTGTCACTATTTTGAGGACTCACAAATGGAGAAAAAGACAAAATAAGATCCTCCCCAAATCGAATGAATGAATGAGAGATTTTAATGACATCCACGAGACCAAGCGGCCTAAGGGACCGAGAATCAAAAATCTAAGGATCTATGTGATATGTCGATGTGTGTCCCATGGAACCCGAGGCACTCAAAACCATAGAGCAAAAGGGAGTGCTCGGTCACCTAACTCAAAGGGCTGGTAGAGGTATGAGGGAATAACCCTTGAATGACAATCTAAAGGCGAGTAACCTGATAGAGGTGATCAACATGAAAATATAACAAAAATAATTGCAACATTGCCTAGACTTAATGTTTTAATAAGGTTTAAGCACTAGAAAACACTCTTATCAAAAAACCCTTATTAGGACACCAAAAATGAAGAACATGGAGGCAAAAAGACTAGAAACCATGAGGTACCACAAATCTGCACCACCATCATGTTTGCTTTATTTTGTTGTAACTCTTGCATTTGTTGAGCTGATTCATTTATAGATGTTGATGGAGGTGCACTTGTATGACTGTGATATTGTTGTTGATGTTGACGTTTTTGTTGGTGTTGATTTAGAGGAATATGATATTGTTGGGGTTGACTTGGTTGAATTTATTGTTGTTGAGGTTGACTTGGTTGAATGTAATGATGTTGAGGTTGACTTGGTGGAATGGGTAGATGTTGCAAGTTTGAGGTACCCATGTTCAAATAAGATTTAGCAAAGATAGGTGATTGTTCTAATGTAAATTTATCTTGAAGTATCTCTTGATATGTTTTCCATTAAAATTTTGATGTATTATGTGGAGATGGTGGTGAATATGTGAAAGTAGCAACCACCTTTTATGTTGATATTTGATTTGGATTAGGTTAACTTGTTTCTAGCCCCATTTCAGGAGTAGTAAGATCTACATCCTAGATAAGGTGAGCATGTATTTTGGCACCTTTTTGAGCTAATACTTGAAGTTAGTGATGATGATTTTCTCAAATAGACATTTCAAAACTCTCATTGCTCTAGGGTCTTTCTCAAATTCTTAATATTTTCAAATGAGGGGTCTTGACCATCCTCTGTATAAGAGACCCTTAAAGGCTTATTATGAAAGAAGGGTGGATTCAAAGATTTTCCATGCTCATGTTGACCCAAACCCATGCTTTTTTGAATGTTTGACTCTTTTTGAAGGGATTCCATATTTTTCTTGTATTGAGATCTTGTAATTGACATGCAAAATAAGAACTTAGATAAAATAAGATTTTTTTTCAACAATTTTGATGCTTGTTTCTCAAAACCAAAATAGACCAAAGTTAATTAGATATCCAAATGATAATACTGATATTGATTGATAAAATGATAGATTCTTACTTGAAATAGACTTGTGAGTCCAAGCAAGATGATAAAGATCAAGATTGATAAAGTGCACTTGAACTAGACTTATGATTCTAAGAAAACTTGATAAAGAGTGGAGGTTTCCAACTCAAGAGTAGCTTTGAAGCTCTCAATCTAGTATATCCGCAAATGATGTAAGATAAAGATATAAGATAGGAGTTCCAATTTAAACTTTGATAAAATTTGATAATGGTAAGATAAGATACCTAAAATATTTCTACTCCTCAAATAGTATCAAGAAAAATAAGACAATGCTAATGAAAGATCAGTTTAAGCTATGTTTATTTAGAATTTTGATGTTTTGATATATTTTGATTTTGACTCTTTTTGGAAATTTAAAGAACACTATATGTGAACAAAAGAGGCCTAGAATATGCCAAAAGAACAGTGGAATAATCTAGAAGTGTTGCAAGATAGACCACATGCTCTACAAAATTGCCCAAAAGCACTGCAAGATATGCTAGATGCGGCCCGAAATGGACCAAAAGCGGCTCAAAGTAACCAAAAGCGTTGCTTTAGTAGTTTGACAATGTTAAATTGGTTTTAGTTTTTAATTTTGACCAATTTTGTTTGGAAAGAGATGCACTCAAAAATTGAAATAACTGAAAATGCACAATGATTTCAAGACCTAGTTTTGAAAGTTGTGCAAGAAAATATTTTTCTTATTTTCTTGATTTGTTTGATTTTGATTCTTTTGTTTGAATGTTTCCTTGATTATTTTGGAAATTTTTTAATTTATACTAAAAGATAAACACTCAAAGAAATTATATAAATAAGAAAATTCTTAGGCTCAATTTTGGAAGGATATCCCCACTCCAATTTCAAGTGGAAGATCGATGAACTAGAAAATCAAACACATATGACACATCAACAAGCCTACTCAAGTGGGTATGGAAAATAAGTTTTTTAACTAGGATTCACAAGATCAAATAACGGTATTCTCCAAATATACAACAAGGGTACGTGAGGCCTTAATTTGTAGATGAAAGGGAATATTGCCAAACAACTAGGAGGAAAGGGTAACCCACTCTCCACCTTCACTTCTCTCTGAGGTATAAATTTCTTATAAGCTTAGTCAAGATTGAAAATATTCCACGTGTATTTTGATTCATCCTTGCTGTTTATAGTCCATCAGAACATAGGAGTTGAGGTTGTCACCTAGAGTGATCACTTCTCTAAGCAGGCCTCCTAAAAAGAAAAATAAGATCACTTTTTTTATCCTCGAGATTACCACTAGGCATGAGAGGAGAGCATAAGTAAGTAGATCTTGTGGATTTAAAGAAACTTGTTTATTTTAAATCCCAAATCCAAATGTGAAAGGTTAATTTTAGCATCGTGAATTGATTTGAAAGCAAAAAGTTGACTTATAACTTCAAAGAAACACAAATATTGCAAAATTCCTTATTAAATCTACGATGTGGGTCCCATCAGGCATGCCAAAATGTGGATGATGCAAATGTGAACCATAATGAAAACTCACATTTTCACAATAATGCAATGAAGGTCAAGATCTTGGCTTAGAATATAGAATTTAAATAATAAGCAGATTCATCATAGCTAAGATCTTGATTTGCTCCATTTTTTTTTTGCTCTTCAAAGTAACAAACTATGAAAGAACAATAATGATATGGCACAATTATAATGATAAATGTTCAAAGATAATTAATACCTATGCTTGACAAAGATAATGATAAATGTTGGATAATGCTTGAGTGCTTTTGATCAAAGAGTGCTAGAATGATAAGAGTATCAGGGGGTTTGAATGAAATGAAAGCTTCATATTTATATGCTTCACTTGATATTTGATCAATGGTAGAGATTAGTTTGTAAAATCAATGGATAAAAAAATTCAAGACAGGGTAAGACCCATAATTTGAATTTTGATGGAGGAAAAGTTAGAACAATTAAATAAATAAATATATTTAATTCAAAATGATGGGTGGAGAAATAAATAAATATTATTTATTTGTTTTAGAATAAAATATTTAATTTGTTTAAAAGAGGATTATTTGCTAATTAAATATCTTTTGAAAATTATTTAATTATAGAGGAAAAGATAAATTTGAAATTTGATTTTAATTAATGTTGGAGGGAAAGGGATAAATGGTGAATTATTATTTAATTAATATAAATATGATAAAAATATTAAGATAGTTAAATAATTAAAAATTATTATGGATTAAAAGAAGGAAATATTAGTTTAATTAAATAATTAAAAATTATTTAATTAAGATGGATAGAAGAAATGATAAGGATAATGATGAAGTGACAAGATGAAAATGCATTAGTCACGTTTAGGTGTCTACAGACATCATTTTGAGAAAAAGAAAGAGATTAAAAAATGGCAAAAGAATTACTGAAAGTTGTGGTAATCAAACCAATTATAAATCTATATTTAGCTCATGTAGTGACAGTTTATAAGAAAGATGCAAATTGGAGGATGTATCCTAATATTTGGGATCTCATTAAACTAACCATCAAGGACAATTTCCTCATTTTCATTATAGATAATTTATTAGATGAAAAGTGTGGATCCAATTTTTTTACCAAATTGAACCTTTTCTCTAGTTACCATCAAATTTGAGTCAAATAAGACATTCCTAAAATGGTTTTCCACACCCATGAATGTAACTATGAGTTATAATGATTCCCTTGGCCCTAACTAATGCTCCCTCTACATGTCAAATTTTGATGAATGCAAAGGGATACCTTTGCAAGTTCATTATAGTTCTTTTTTATGACATTCTCATCTAGAGTTGCACTTGGGTTAATCATGTCAAGCATGTGGAACATACTCTCAAGGTTTTACAAAATTATTCTCTTTTTTCTAAGAACTCCAATTTTTTCTTTGGCGTCCAAGAAGTGGAGTATTTGGGCCATATTTTTTCCAAGAAAGTATGCACAATGATCCAAAATTGATTAAGGTCGTGTAGGATTGGTCTTGACCCTAGTCTATGAAGATTCTTTGTGGATTCTTAAGTTTGATAGGATATTACTGTAAATTTTTCAAATATTATAATAAGATTGTAGGACCCCTCATATCCCTACTAAAAAAAAACTCCTTTATTTGGAATGAGGATTTCAAATAATCTTTACATGCCCTCAAAGTTGCTATGTGTTCTACCCCAATCCTAGCAGTAACTAATTTTATAAAAAAATGTTCATCCTATAATGTAATTCCTCAAGGACAAGAATGGGAGTGGTTTTTATGTACAAGGATCAACCTCTAGCTTTCACTAGCAAGCAATTTACTAGGAACAATTTAGCTAGATTGACCTATGAAAAAGATATGATGGCTATCTTACACGATGTTCTATCATAGTATATGTGTGTATTGGGTCAAATATTCCAAATCAAAATTGATCATAACAACCTCAAACATTTCTTATGTCACTAAGTATCCTCCCTAGAACAATGAAATGGTCACAAATATGTGTGGTTGATGCACTTTCTCATAAATAAGAAGAATGGACAATTTTCTCCCTTTTGGTTTTGGTTATAAATTGGTTTAAGGAGGTTTATCAAGAATGAGAGGTAGATCCCAAACTACAAAATATTATTTGGAAATTGGAACCAACTCCATTTTCAATGCAAATAAATTTATGTATGTTGCAACTCCAATCTCAAGCAATAGTTACTTGTACTCCACTCATCCCTAATAGGTCACTTTGATTTTTTTTAAAATTTTGAACATGTCAAGAAAATATTTTTCTACGATGGACTCGAGAAAGATTGATAAAAAAACTCATTTAATGTGATGTATTCCAATATAACAAGGATGAAGCAATCAAAACTCCTAGATCTTACAATTCTTCCTATTCTAGACACAACATGGGATGATATTTCCATGGATTCCATTATTGAGCTTGCTAAGTTTGGATGGAAAAAAATTCATTTTGATGATTGTGGAGCACCTCACTAAGTAAACTCATTTTCAAGATACATGGTATGCCATGTTCCATGGTGAGTGACTAAGCTCCTACCTTCACTACTAAATTTTCACAAAAAATATTTAAGGTGCATGGAACGTAGCTGAAAATGAGTTCTACAAACCATTGTCATAAAAATGGTCAAATAGAGATTGTAAACAAATTCCTAAAAACACACCTTTATTATTTTTCATCCAAGGAGCAAGGATAATGGGCTTGTTGGTCATCTCTAGAAAATTGGTGGTACAGTATCAATTATCACAATGCCACCAAAATGACTCAACAATCATCCTTTGCCTCCTTTGGTTTCTTTTGTTCTAGAGTTTTCAAGATGCAATTTGCTAATAGTTCCTTATACCAAAGATTACATGTTCTTAAAAACCTTGAGGAAAATTTGCAGTAAGAACATAAGCATATGAAGTAGCACCAAGATCAATGTGGATCTTCCCCTAATTTTTAATTAACTTGTGTAGGTGATCATACACACAGATTAACAGACTTGAAGAACCCTCATATTAATCGGTTCATTGTTAAAAAATGAGGCTTCATTCAATTGTCAACTAGAGAGCCATAGACTTTAGATGATATTGGTACTGTATGTGCATTCAAGAATCCTAACTTTAATCGATTGAGTATAGATGAATAATAGAATAAATTTGAAATAACTTCTATCAAAGAAACAGAGTAAGCAATTTGGTTACTGCTAGTTGCTACGGGTACCTATTACTCTATAAACTATAACTGATTAATCCTTATGATGTATGTACTTTACTTAACTTGATCATTGAAAAAAATATAAAATAAAGTCTTAAATTGGAAATCTCAAGGTAGCAATGAATTACAATGTAAACTAAAAAAATGAAATTCAAAAATTACAATGCATAATCTAACTAATGAACTACTATCTAGAATGTGCAGTACAACAAGAACCCCTTGCTTGAGTTGTGTTCCATATAGTATCTCTTCAATTACTCGGAAAATCATATGACAAGAAAAAATATCTTTATTTTAATATATCAGACATCAAATAGAATATATAAAATTGATATTTAGTCTAATCTTATGCAAAGATATAGCATGTAACATAACATCCTCGGTATCTCAACAGAACACCTTCTTAAATAGGGTGTGTTAGAGTCTAATTATTATAAGACTATAAACAAAATAATAACAAACATCAACTCTTCCAAGAAGATAGGAAGAGGATTGAGTCTTAAATCTTAACAAAAAAATAGCCAACTACTGGAAGCGAGAGTGTAGAAAACAAATATGGATTCTACATCTTTGAAGAAGGTTGTTATAACACAAGAACATGCTAGAAAAAATAGCCATTATCATAACTACCATCCCTTGTTAGAACATATTCTTCCTCCAATTCTATTGAGAAGATGGAGTGCCACATGGATACCCATGTCCACATCCTCCAACTGTTGCCTTCATCTCATTTTGAAAATATGTTGATGTTGTAGTTAGTCGACTCCTCTGTTGTATTGAACCATCACCCCTTTGTTGTGGACTAGAAATCCTTACGCAACGGGTTGAAATGTCTCTTTCTACAAGGGTTAGTCTTATTCTTTAAGGTACATTTCAAATTTAATAATTATAATTAATCAATAAATTCTACTAAACTTATAGACATCTAAAATTCATACATACATTCATTAAGACAACATATATCACCTTTAAATGCTTTGAAATACTTTAAGGAATATACAAATGTTTTGGTAATGTATTTAAAGCTTAGAAGAAATAAGATAAAAAAAACATGAAACACGGTAGGAGAACTAGTCAATTTTAAGGCTCATTAATCAACACAAGTCTGAGTAACATTTTGAAGTCGTGATTTTTTCTTTTTGCGTCTATAAGTCTACATGATCATATTTGCAAGAAAATATGATTCATAAGTTTCCCCAAATTTTATGACCCTTATCAAGTTATGAAAAACATCAAGGATTGGCCTACTAGCTAGCCCTCCCACCTACTACAAAATCCCCCTAGTCTTCCATGTCTTTTACCTCAAGAAATTTATTGGCTAGATTACACTAGTGTAAACATCCCTTCAAATATTAGATGAGGGGTCACTCTTTTGTAAACTTGCAACAATATTAGATACCCATGAGAGGTAAATTCACACTCACACAATGAGGTTTAGGTCCAATAGCAAGGAATGCACCTTAAAAATGAACATGAGAGCCAGCTACCATTATTTCATAGTTTTTACGTCTCAAGATTTGAGTAAAATGGTTTTCTAAGGGAAGAGGGAATGCCAAGACCCTCATTCATCATATATGTATTATTAAACAAATATTTGAGTGAATATTCTTTGTAAGTTACCATGTTAATCAATTAGAAGAGTATTTATTCCACATGCAAGGGATGTCAATAGTTGTTTTTAGTTGTTACCAATATCTAGTGCTATTCAGGCAAGAGAGAAGCATATTGAATATTGTGATTGAATTTTATATTTTATTAGAAGGATTTCCCCCTCAAAGTGACAAAAAACCTAGTATAAAAATATTATTTTCAATGTATTGTCTTTATTTTCTTTGTAGATTCCTTGTAGAGGCAATGACACAAATAACATGCCAAAATATTTCAACAAATGTGTGGCTTATGAATATTCTTGATGGTGATGGTTGTATCCATCATGTGTCTTGTGGATTTCATTTCACTCATAGTATGCTACAAGAGAAAACAAGTACCACATAGTAGCTAGTACATGCCTTGTGTTTTAGTTTGTATTTGTATGGTAGTGAGGATGGAAAACGTGGATCTGTTGGAATGAGGAATTGTAACATTTAGTTATAGAATGTATTTAGTAATAACTTGCATACAAATGTTAACTTTGGTTACTAGTTATAGTTTGCAAATAGAAAACATTGGCATGTATTAAATCATCATAATGTAAAATGCCACTTTTTCTTGCAAGGTACAAATTTTGAGGAGCAAAATTCTAATTTATGAAAAGGAAATCTTGTTCATTGTGAGTCAAGGTTTTCTATATAGATATATCAACTATCTATTGAATATTTTTTAGTGACAATGAGTTAAATAATAGTGCAAATATAGTATATGAGGTGATGGGGAATTTTCCTTTTAAGGAAATTGAACATTTCATTGGAAAAGTAATGGATTGCACAGGACATGAATTGGAAAAGTATACCATTAAATATACCTAGAGGTAGTGCAATATAAAAATTGTGGGGGCCATTGGAATAGAATAAATGGATAAAACTATTCTAGAAAAGGAGGTATAACCAAAAATGTTCCCCTTGCCATAATTATAATTTTATATTTGGTGTGCACAATGTTGCAACCAAAATTTATTTGCATAAGAATAGAAAATGATTCTCAAGGAAATCAATATAAAAAATAGACTTATATTTTTATGACATAAGAGGTAAATAAATTTTGACAAGTCACTTGATACCTCTACCCAATGACATATAATAAAGGACAAGTGCAATCATTTTTCATTTAATAACAAAAGAGTTCAACACTTTTATTTATCATGTCATTATGATTTTTGGTTGACACCATGCTTCAATCCATTTGAGATACACAAATGATGGAGGGCTTCTACTTGTAGTCAATTTCATATATTATTGTAGACTTGTTATAGCTAATATGAAGGAAATTATATGTGAAGAATGATATAAAGGGAAAATCCTAGAGGTGAACCAAGCTAGTGAAATTATGTGATGAGAGCAAAGAATGACTAAAGGAGAAAATGTGAGTGATCTATTGGGTTATGTTACATTGAAAACTAGTAATAAAATTATGGAGAATCTTATTTGATTGTGGAGAACGTGGCAAAAGCTATCAATATTAACCATTTCAAGCTTAATACTTGAAATCAACTATTCATTCCTAAAATTAATAGATAGATTACCATTCAAACTTGTTATGGTACAAAAATGGTCTCCATCTTGTCCTCTTTTGATGAGTTATATACAATAGATTTTTTAACTCTCCAAAAATAAAAATTCCAATTGAATATGCCAAAGAAAGAAATGGAAATAAATCAAGCAAATGAAGCATGCAAAGAGAGAACAAACTCATGTAGCTGTTTCAAATAGACTACCATGGAAAATAAAAGTAAAGAATGGAGAAAAGACTAAGTAATGGAAATTGAGATCCAAAGAAAAGCTATTACAAACACCATCTCACAACCCAATGGATCAACTAGGGATTGCTTCAAAAATAGAGAAAACACTCCATCAAAAAAAGATTTAAGCTTCTTTGTTCTAACAATAAGCACTATGTAAATTAGATTAAACCTCAACCTAATAGACAAAGATTATCCTTGTGTAGTCAAAATTATGGATCTCTTTGAGCAAAATGAATGTGAAGATAGAAGATTACAAAGAATGTGTTTTTCATCTAGTTTACTTCATTTCATCTCCTCACGATGTGAAAGTTTTTGCTTTGGTTTGACCCTCTATTGGCTTTTGGTTATAAATGTAAATACCTTGATGATTCTTTTTTGCTCAAACTTGAAGCTCATTTATCCCTTCTCAAGGAGACTCTTCTCCACATCATCAATAATAGAGGAGAGGGTTTTGGCTCTTTTGTTTACAAAGAAATTTGATGATTTAATCACCACTGTAGACATTGAAATCTGTCCTAAATGATATCATACACTTGAATCAAGTAATACTAACATCATTTCCTCTTTTAACCCATCCTCTTTTCACTTAATTAATTAAATTAGCCTAGCTAATTAATTAATTGCATCATTTTCATCTATTAACCTAACATTTAACAGGTTGATTCACCCCTTTCACACTAACATTTCATCTCATTAAATTAAATAAATCAAAGTATTTAATTTAATTCCCTAAGTCATCTTATTTGATTAAATAACCCTAAGTTATTTAATTAAATGTCATTTCACCTTTCCACATTTCATTAAATCATTTAATTTAATTAAAATCACTTTATTCCTCCAAAACCCCTAATTGTATGATTGAACCTTGTTTAATTAACAATTAATCTAATTTTCATCCAAAAGGGGAATATTCCCATGGAATATTCCCTCCCCTTTTGCACAATTAAACCTTTTTTTTAATTAGAAAAATATCTATTTCCTCACCCATGAATATTCTAAGGAATATTCACTCTCCTCCAATCATTTGAAAAAGGGATATTCTCACTTGGCTTCTTGAGCAAGCTAAACTTGTGACTTCTTGGGAAAGTCACTTTGTGACCTGTGTGTGCAGGTCAAAAGTGTGTTTGTTTGGAACAAATGGGAACCCCTGATTAAATCCCATCTTGCATTCTCACCCATTGATGAGAATCCATGATCCATGCCTCTTCTTCCTTTCATCCTTGACCGTTGATTGATCTTTTTTTATCTCAACCCTTCATTTCTCATTTGCTCTCCTATAAATAGAACACTATTTGGAGACAAATGGATCCATCTTTCAATTGAAAACTTATGTTGTTGAATTCACTCACACTCACACTCATACTTTACTTACATTTAGCATATTTTATCATATTTAGTTGCATATTAGCTTTAATCTTCCATTAATGGCTTTCATGCATCCATCTTAGCTTGTTTATAAATTAGGGTTTGAATCTTTTAGCTTAGAATTAGCTTAGATTATCTTATATTTAGCTTATATCATGTTCAATTTAGCATAAATCATGTTTTCATCCATTCATCACAACTGTTTCATTGATTCTCTTCAATAGAATTGATTGAAACAAGCTCACTGATCACAATATTGGGAAAGGGTCGTTGTTCCACATCAACATGACACCAATTCCAAAATAGGATAAGTTTCAAATGGAGTAGAATAGGCTTTTCAATGTTTTTATATTTAGAATGCTTCATTTCACTAAATGTTTAATTTATCTCTAATTTGAATGATATTGTCTGAAGATTGAGTATTAGTGGCTACATTATGCTTTGATTCATCATGGATCAAGCATGATCGGCCCATACTAATATCCTCGATTGACATTTTGGCGCTAGGAGTGAAAATCAATAATTTAACTAGTTTCTATCTCGAATTCTATTCGTTTTTCTTTTTGCAAGAAACAGTGACGCCCAAATAAATTACAACAACAATATCTCAATTTCAAACTACGACGTTGATTAAATGCACCAACGTCGATTAAAAAAATGGAAATGCTAGTATAATATAGAGGTATCAAATATTTTCAAATGATGACACCTGAAAAAATTGTGACACTATCATGCTCTCTATTCTTTTTGTAGAGCGACACCCATTTTCACCAAAGTGATGTTATCCCAAATAGCGACGCCTAGTTGGGGAAATTATAACCCAATTTCTTATACTTTTTACTTTTTTCTCTAGGACCTCACTAAATTTCATTTGGGTTTAAAATGAATGCTCAAACGGGACTAAAATTGAACCCTCATTTTATCATCTTCTTTTTGGTTTAAAATTGAACAAGGCAACTTAACATTTCATTTGGTCTTTAAAACAAACTCATCACTGCTTTGAGGTGTTAAAATTTATGAGTTTTTCTTGTGTTTTGATTTACAACGTTGTTACTGGATGTGTTCCACTCGACGATCTTGAGAAACATAAACATTCCTTAACACTTTGCAAAATCACCTACATTTTTCATTTCAGATTAAAAATGAACCCCTTGCTAGTGTAAGAAAAAGGCGTGGTGTGTGTTCTCTCCTTATTTCAAGCAAAATAGGATGATCAAACTACAAATGTACTTACTTGCTATTGTTTATCTTTAGAGGGCCTGCCTCCTCGCTTCAAAAGGAGGGAACAACCCAAGTGATAGCGAGCTAAAGCCAAGATCTTCCAAACTGTTATATAAATGTGTGGTTGCAATAAAAATTGTGATCAATGAGAAGTAGCACATGATAGCTCTCCCCTATTATCTTTGTGATGTGAAAATCCCTTGTTCTAAGGGTTGGGAGACCTCTTGAGGGAGTTTATCATAGTATTCCTTGAACCGAAAGCCCTTACTATGAACCATTGTTTAGAATCCAAAATCCTTAATAATTGTTGGTGCAATAACAGTTGTTCTGAAGCCACCCCACATTTGTACTATTCTTTGTTGAAACAAAAAAATCCTTAGGATCTTAGGATCTTTAGGATTTTGAGATTTGGTGGTCTCGAGAAGTGTGTGTCGTGGAGGGGAGCTAGTGCTGCCAAATCTCTAACTGTTCGCAAAGTATTAGTTTTTGGAGAAATTCGAGTGAGGACTCAACAAGTATAGCCATTTCAAACCTAGGATTGTAAATGATTTTGAGTCAATTTAATACATTGCTTGGTTTCAAAACATTACAAAAACAAACATCCACTATCTTCCTCAAAATTTCAAACACTTTGGCCTAAATATGGATGCCTCTTGAAATAGCCTTGATATTACTGCTTGTCTTGAGGATTTATCCTTAGATATTTCTAAATATCTTGACTTATATCTCAATCCATATTTCCCAAAGACAACATAGGAAATTATGGCTTCAACCTCATGATTTTCACAAAATGGACATTGTGAAAGTTATGATGTTTTTGACATAAACATTTAGTTTGAAAACATAATCAAGACAAGTTTTTGTGGTAAAATCAATTCACTTAAGCAAGATAAACTTGACACAATTGAACCCCACATGACTATTTGGAGACGAATTGCTCCTGTTGAACAACCTAATCTTACCGATGCTTTCATTCAACCAAACTTTGAACTCATTAATAGAGAACAAATTGACATCATCAATAGTTTGAGAAGCTTCACTTTTGAAACAAAAGAAACAACTACCCAGTGGAGAAATGCTGCAAACATCTTGGAAAAAAGAGGAGGAACAAGTTGATATTGAGGTTGGAAGGCCCATATTACCACCACCTGCATGGAAATAAGTATTCTCCTCCATAGACTTATACTTTCCTAAATTATCTCACATAAAATCAGAATCCCCAAAAGAAGGTCTACAGTTCATCATTTCAAACTCAGGCATCTTAGTTCAAAGGCAATCCAAAACCACATTTCAGCACTCTACCTCAACATAAACAAGTTCTTAGTATTTTTTTACGAATGCACATTGAGGAAACATCCACACATGTACATGTTCTTTATGAGTCAAATCCTAGGTATTTTTCGTGATAATCAACCTATCTAGAAAATTGGGTCCTTTTCATGGTCTTGAACTCCCCTAAATGATCTATCACACAATCAAAATTTGTAGGGAAATACCTACAAATCACCATTACAAATGTAGGTATCGTAATTCCAAGTTTGGTAGGAAGTGGGCCTTAATCATTTATCGCAATTATAATAATTTGTTAAGGAAATATTATGCTTGAGCTAGGAGGAACCGAATAGGTTTACATACTCACATCTATCCTCTCATTTAGGCCAACATTATTCTTTGGGATTTGAAAACTTTAGAGTTTTAGCATCATTCTCACTACCTTGGTCTTGGAAAATAAAGGTTCATTTTAGGTCAACATTGGGTCAAAAAATTCACTCATCCATTTATCAAATTTCATCCTTCATCTCACCAAACTTTGCAAACTTTTCAACACACCAACACCTTTTGACTTAAACATCAACCAACCCAAAACTCTAACTTAGCTATTTTGTACGTGAAATGAATACTTTTCCATAAATTTGGTTAAGTTAGTTATCATATTTGAACTAGTTTATCTTGAAGGTCACAAGTCTACCCTAAATATTTTCAAGTTCATAAATATCCTTTATCCTAACATCAAAACATCAAATTCAAGTCAAAATTTTTGTCCCAAAACATTTGCAAAGATCACTTCCCACACCACCCATCCTTTCATCCCCCATTATCACCATTACTCCCAAAATACTTAGAGCATCCCTTTTACCTAGATTTGAGTCAACTCTATAGATTTCAAACATTACAAATCTCAAGAAAACTCTCCCACAGGTGACACAAAATTTATGGTAAAGACGAGATCACAACACAAGAGAATCATGGAGAAAACCAAAGTTACATTTACCTCAAGTGGTCCACATCCTTTAGAATTGATCCAAGAAGTCAAGTTACCCCATCACAAAAACCATTATCTCCTTCAAGACCATATGAGATTTAAGATGTTACAAATAACCCGTTTAGGCTTACTAGAGAGGAAACCATGGAACATCAAGCCTTTGAAAATGTAGCTCCAATTTCCTCATCATTTTTTGCACAAAGATTCACAACTCCATCACTAGGGATAAATCAAACATCCACTCCTAGTCTTGCAACTAGTCTTTCCAAATACTTTGGTCTAACCCTTCCATTTGAAAGCAGTACACTTGTGGGTACTCTTGACACTAATCCCCCACCTCCAACAACCACTTGGACACCTACCTTTGGTGCTCCTCACGTTCCCAAAGATCCTAAAAAACCATACACACCCCTTGAACTTCATTATTCCATGAACTTTTCAACATATCAGGGACACCCCTCTTCATCCATATCCATGAGTACAACAAGTGTACCCACCCTCACACAGAGCAATATAGAGCAAGTATCTCAAAACTACACACAAGGGAAAGTAAATACCATATCACAAAGTCAACCCTTAATGCATATGGGGACATATTTATCCAATCCTCCAATTGCTGCATCTATACCATTGGTTTCACAAGGCACATCCATCCCATCCATTATCAATCCATCTCAAAACACACCCTTAATAGTGAATCCCATCAACGCAGCTAATTCCCTGTTCACATCTCTAGCACAGGGAAATCCCCAAGACATGGGACAAGGGAATATTTTTAACCCATGGACTGAAGGTATCAATGTGCCCTTAACATCAAAAATTCTGATGGCATCATCCTCATCTCTCCCCACAGTCCCCTTTATCATGCAAAATCAATTAGGACCTCAAAATTACATTCCTCCACCTTCATCTACCATCTTACAAGGGATGTTTAACCAAGCTAACCCTTCACCCCTCATCAACAATATGCTACCCACTCAAAATATCAACTCTCACAATCCATCTCAAATATCCCAACAATCACCTGATCCTACATTAAAAGCACATGCCCTAGTTTTATAGCAAGCACAACAAGCTTATCAGCAATCCATCCAATAGCAACAACAACAAGCAACCTTAGCAATGCTCAAAACAAGCATCACAACAACAACAACAACAATAAGTTGCCTTAGTAGTACAACAAGCATCCTTAGCACACCAAGAAGAAGAAGAAGAAGAAGCTACCTTAGCAATGTTAGTGTTAGAAATGGTAGATATCTAACAATTAAATGCATATCTATGTAATAAATAGAGAAACTAAAACACACACAATAAATCATAACACATAAAATTTAATGTGGTTCACCCAATCCGGGCTACATCCACCAAACTGCAGCCATCCAATACTTTTATTATCCAGTGTAAAACCTATTACAATCTTGCAAATAATCGCGTTTTTCATCATACAGTAATACCCATCCGAACCCCTTTTTAACAAGCTTCGAAGCTTCCAGATTTTAAGGTTCTACAAAATCGGATTTTTCCTTTTTCATTGATTTTTCCCTTTTTCGGTGATCACACGAAAAAGTAGGAAGAAGATTTTTCTCGGGGGCTGCCGCCCCCGAACCCCAACAAGGATAGGGGCTGGGGTGTACAGTATACCATGGGCTATACAGTATAGCATGATCAGTCGCCACATACCAACAATCTCCCACTTGGAGACTGATCAGGCTCCATACCAACACAATCTCCCACTTGGAGACTGATCCTGGACGACACTGCTGCAATTACAACTCCCACTGGAAATAACTACCTTGGACCCTGCTGCTCTGTTATACTTGAATTCAACCTTGAATACCAACCGAAGTTGAAGAGGAGCCCAGCTTCTCCCTTGTCACCACCTTCGTAAACATATCCGCTGGATTGACATTTGTATGTATCTTGTCCAGCTTGACCTGTCCATCCTCCAACACTGACCGAATGAAATGATATCTCAACTGTATGTGTTTTGTTTTAGAATGCAAATCAGAATTCTTTGCAAGATGTATAGCACTCTGGCTGTCTGTAAACAAGTAATTTCCAGCCTATTGTTTTCCCAACTCATCCATGAAAAGTTGCAACCATATCATCTTCTTTGCCGCCTTTGTTGCAGCAACATACTTTGCCTCTATGGTGGATAAAGCAACCACCTTCTGCAAGCGAGAAATCCAACTCACTGTTGTCCCACCAACTGTAAATACATAACCTGTGGTACTCTTCCTGGTATCTATATCCCCTGCTAAATCTGAGTCAACATAGCCTTTTAAATCAGTATTAGAGCCCCCAAAACATAAACAATTATTGGATGTACCTCTCAAAACCGAGAATCCATTTTACCACATTCCAATGCTCAACTCGATGACTCAAATACCTACTAACAACTCCTACAAAGATGTGCAATATCCGTCTCGTGCATACCATGGCATACATCAAACTACCTACACCGAAGCATATGGTACCTTGATATTTTTTCTTCCTCCTCTTGTGTCTTTGGACACATATCCTTAGTCAATTTGACATGACTAGGCAAAGGTGTGCTGACAGCTTTTGCATTCTCCATATGAAATCTCTACAACACCTTTTCAACATAATTAGCCTGAGATAAAAAAAAAAATTGTTTTTCCTATCTCTACAAATTTTCATACCAAGGATTTGTTTTGCTGCCCCCAAATCCTTCATAGCAAAAGAATTTGCTACTGTTATTTTAACTCACTTATGTGAGCCATGTTAGACCCAGCTACAAGCATGTCATCAACATATAAACATAGAATAATGTAGTTGTCATTATCCAACCTCTTAAAATAAACACAATGGTCAAAATTACACCGACTATAGCCTTGCTCAGCCATAAAACTATCAAATTTTAAGTACCATTGCCGAGGTGCTTGCTTCAAGCCATATAAACTTTTCTTCAATCTGCACACTAGTTTCTCCTTACCTTTGACCTCCAATCCTTGTGGCTAGTCCATATATATTTCCTCTTCCAAATCACCATGGAGAAAGGTTGTTTTAATATCAAGCTGTTCTAAATGCAAATCTTCAGCAGCCACAATACTTAAAACAATACGAATAGAAGTCATTTTAACAACAAGAGAAAAAATCTCATCAAAATCAATACCCTTTTCTGTGTAAATCCCTTTACAACTAATCTGGCTTTAAATCTTTTCTTACCTCCATCCTCCTCTTTCACCCTATAAATCCATTTGTTTGGTAAAGCCTTTTTACCTGCAGGCAACTTGTATAATTCCCAAGTCTTGTTTTTCAACAAGGAGTCCATTTCTTCTTCCATTCCACGGTCCCACTTGAAACTTGGTATCCACCTACATAGCTTCATCATAATATTCTAGTTCACCACATCAGTTAACAAAATAGTATACAAAGAGGGAGAGAATCTTTCTAGAGGTCTACTTAACCTTGAAGATCGTCTAATAGGAGTTTGTGGTATTTGTTGTTGTTGTTGTTGCCCACATGAGGAACCACTGAAACATCATTGTTTGGAATATCATCCAACACTACATAATCATTTTCTTTCTTCTCATGCTGCGCAACAGATCTTTGTACAACACCTTCTCATTGAATATGACATCCCTGCTTCTCACAATTTTCTGATTTTCAAAATCCCAAAGCCTATAACCAAATTCATCAATGCCATATCCAACAAATACACATTTCTTTGATTTTGCATCAAGCTTGGTTATATTTTCAGAATCTACATGTGCAAATGCTTCACAACCGAAGGTTTTGAGAAAAGAATAACTCACCTTCTTACCTTTCCATGCTTCCTCTAGAATACCAAAACCCAAAGGATTAGAGGGACCTCTATTAATTAAATAAACAGTAGTGTTTACGTCTCGCCCACATTTTTAAAGGCAGCCCAGCATGCAATCTCATAGTCCGTGCAGCTCCATTATTGTTCTATTCATGCACTCAGCCACTCCATTTTCCTGTGGAGTCCTTGGAACCATTTTGTGCCTATGAATACCATTAGAGGAATAATAATCTTCAAACTCTTTACTGCAATACTCACCACCATTATCAGATTTGAGACATTTTAACCTTTTTCCGTCTCATTCTCAACCAAGCTTCTCCATTTTTTAAAAATTTCAAATACTTCAGATTTCTTCCTAAGGAAATAAATCCATACCTTTCTAGTTGCATCATCAATGAATGTAACATAATATGAGAGCTACCGAGAGAAGATACTGAGCTGGTCCCCATACATCCGTATGCACAAGCTCCAATTTCTCATCTTTCTTTTGCTTGCTATCCTTGAGAAAACTAACTCTCTTTTGTTTTCCATACACACAACTTTCACAGAAATCCATATTAACACATTCTAGACCTGGTAAAACATTATTTGAATGAAGTACTTTCATACTTTTTGCACTCATATTCCCAAGTCTATTGTGCCATAGTGCTGATTCAGAGTCCACAGCAACTGTATTATCTTCTACCTGCTGAACTACAGCAACTATTCCTGAACATTGACCCTTTTCCGTAACAATTAAAGTAGAAGGAATAGTATGACCTGTACAAAGATATAAGGTGCCTACTTTCACACCTTTTTCTACCACTAAGGTACCCTTTGTGACCCTCCAATTTTTATCACTAAAAGTAACAACACAACCTTCATCATCTAGTTGCCCTGCTGAAATTAAATTTCTGCTTAACTTTGGAACATGCCTTACCTCACGTAGTAGCCAATGATTCCCGTTCTGCAACTTAATCTTGATTCTTCCCTTTCCAACAATCTGACAGGGTTCGTTATCTCCTAAATAAACCAGCCCAAAATCCCCTTAGACATAATCAAGAAAATAACTTCTATGGGGGGTAGCATGAAATGAAGCCCCTGAATCTAACACCCAAGAATCATCAGCATTATCAAGGGAAAGAATCAAAGAATCCTCATCAAATTTATTACTTACCACATTTGCCTCTTTACTTCCTTTTTGTCTCCTTTATTTTTTTGAGACCAGCAATCTTTCTTCAAATGACCTGGCTTACCACAGTACCAGCAATCCCTCTTGTCTTTAGATTGGGACTTTCTGTCCTTTGATTTTCCTCATGACTTCCCATGATTTCCAGAATTGTTTCCTCTCTCCTTTGTTCTGCCCCTACTTTCTGCATTCAAAACACTGCCTGATGTGGATGTCCCACCTTAGCTTTTCCTATGAATTTCCTCACTCAAAATAACACCAACAACATCATCAAACTTCAATGTATTCGAACCAGAAACATAATTGCTAACAACCATTACCAAGCTATTCCAGCTTTCAGGCAAAGAACACAGAATCAAAAGAGCCCTAACTTCTTCATCAAAGTTTACTTTTACATAAGTTAATTGACTGGTAACCGTATTAAACTCATTCAAGTGATCAGTAACTAACCCACCTTCTACCATTTCCATATTAAATAAACACTTCATAAGAAATACCTTATTCGAAGTGGAAGGCTTTTCATATAAATTTTCCAGGGTTTCCATGAACTCTTGAGTTGTCTTTGCTTTTGTAATATTGAACGTCGTTGTTTGTGCCAGGCATAGACGAATACTGCCAAGAGCCTTTCTATCCAAGATCTCCGGTCCTCATCGACATTGTTGCGGGTTTCTTGGTTTTCCTTCCAATGGCCGCCATAAATCCTTCTGATAGAGATAGTCCTCCATCTGCATCTTCCATAACTGATAGTTCTGCCCATTAAACTTCTCAACCTTCTTACCCTCGTCTGCCATTGCTCCCACTCAACCGTGAGATCTTTCCTACAAACAATAATCGAAACATAACCCGCTCTGATACCACTTGTTAGGGTTAGAAATGGTAGATATCTAACAATTAAATGCAGATCTATGTAATAAACAGAGAAACTAAAACACACACAGAATAAATCATAACACAGAAAATTTAACGTGGTTCACCCAATCCGGGCTACATCCACCAAACCGCAGCCATCCAATACTTTTATTATCCAGTGTAAAACCTATTACAATCTTACGAATAATCACGTTTTTCATCATACAGTAATACCCATCCGAACCCCTTTTTAACAAGCTTAGAAGCTTCCAAATTTTAGGGTTCTACAAAATTGGATTTTTCCTTTTTCATTGATTTTTCCCTTTTTCGGTGATCACGCGAAAAAGTAGGAAGAAAATTTTTCTCGGGGGCTACCGCCCCTGAACCCCAACAAGGATAGGGGTCGGGGTGTACAGTATACCATGGGCTATACAGTATAGCATGATCAGTCGCCACATACCAACAAGCAACACAACAAACAACCTTAGCACAACAACAACAAGAATCTGCCTTAGCATAGAAACAATATCAAGCACAACAAGCAACTTTAGTAGCACAACAACAATAGTAGGCCCAATAGCAAGCCCTAGTGGTGCAACAACAACAACAATCCAATTGCTTTAGGAACATATACATCAATACCCCAATTTCCTTCACAGAATCCTACCCCACCATACACCCCATACAACACATCCTCATATCAAAATCTCACGTACAACTCATCCATCATCCCACCCTATGTTCCTCCACAAAACCTGCAAGATGATCTAGCATCACAATTTAAGGCACTATCAAAAGAAATATAGGACCTTTGCATTGGAAAGGCAAAGAATCCCCATAGACAAAATATATGTCCCTATCCATTTGATCGAAATATCGCAATGGTACCAGTCTCTCCTAGTTTTGAAATCCCCAAATTTGATAAATATAAAGGGAGAGGAAGTCACGAGGATCATATCAAATAATTTAACATCATGTGCATGGAGGTGGATTGTAATGGTTCATATTTAATGTGCCTCTTTCCTCAAAGTTTAATAGGTCCTGCTATGGATTGGTTTTCCCATCTACCTCCTGGTATCAAAACTTTTCAAGAAATTATTGATAAATTCAGCAATCACTTCTCCTTCAATCTTGACATGGACGTTAATCTAGAGGAATTGTATACTCAGAAAAAACAAAGGAGAAACTTTCACTAATTTCTTACAATGGTGGAGACAAAGATCTTGTAAAATCAAGTGGCCTCTTCTCGATGAACAATAAGTGGGAATCATCATAGCAAATCTAGATCCAAATATGTCATTCCACTTGAAAATGTAGTGCATCACATCTTATGATGAGATTTTCCCTAGATCCCTTAACATCGAGCGAGCTCTAATCTCAGAGGGAAATACTCAAGCTTACAAATACAACCACCCATCAGCTAGTTCAAACGACAAGCCTCATGTTTGGGCTGAGAACAAGAACATAACAAGCAATGGTGTGGTAGATGCTAAACTAGTCCTAAGTGCTCCTATGCCAAACAATACTCAAGTTTCTAATATCCAACCAATTGTGCAACAAACAACACCCCTACAGAACAATCAAATCAATAACATTGAAATGCAAAGGAAAACCCATAACAAGAACAACTATCCTAAACTCAAGTACACATATTTTTCTAAACCCATCAAAACCATCATGAAAAAGTTGGTAGATTCAAATCTGATAACACTTCCAAACTTTGAAAACTACCAAGAACCACAAGAGAAACCATCCTAGTATATTGAGAAGGACCTTTGTGACTTTCACAAGATCAAAGGACACAAAATAAAAAACTGCATGAGGCTCAAAAACATTATCCAAGACCTCATAGAGAACGACACCATATCTGTTGAGGTACCAACCAGGAATCGGGAGCTTAAGATATAAAATAACCCTATACCAGATCATAACAAAGCACACAATACTAGGAAAGCTAAGGATTACACAAACATGCAGCATACCTATTCCAATGTAGTTGCTTCCTATGATAGCGTCATCACTGTTGTCACCATCAAAGGGCATAGTGTAGAGTGTGAAGTCACCACACGACATGGTAAAGTCACTATCCAAAGAGTCCCACCCCAATCTAGGGAACAACCTACTTAACTAGCAGCAAATACCAACAAGTATAATCTCTTAGATCAGCTTAAGAAGACCCCCACACAGATATCAATCCTAGACCTCTTAAGACTGTCACTCGTGCATAGGGAAATCTTAGAGAAATATTTATCAAAGTCATTTGTTCTTGAGGATATCGACATCGATCAATTTCAAGCTATGGAAGGCCATATCACTAATCATCTTCTCACCTTCTCAGAGCAAGACTTACCGTCATAGCCATCTCATAACTGTGCTTTACACCTTGAGGTTATCATTCATAAGAACAAGGTCAAAAGAGTCTTAGTAGATGGAGGTGTTGGATTAAACATCTTCTCCCTTCAGCTAATCAAAATTCTAGGCTATTCAGAGGATATTATTGAGAAGACAAAGAGTACCACCATTAGGGCATATGATGACCAAGAATGGGTATCACAAGGTATCATTGCACTTCCCTTCCAAGTAGACCCTCTCATTGCAAAAACTACATGCCAAGTACTTGACCTGGATCTTCCCTACAATATACTGCTTGGTCAACCCTAGATCCATGCTCTAAAAGTTGTAATCTTGACTTATCATCAATGTGTGAAGTTTCCTTTCAAGGGCAGAGAGATTACTATCCATGCAGATACTGAGTCTTTTTACTATTGCAAAAATATTGAAGCCAAGTTCTATAAAATCCCCCAAGTACCCAAGAATGATGAAGGGCCTACACCTTCTACCTCATTTGTTGACCCATCATCCCTTGCATATACCTCTAAAACGAAGGCACCCATAGTGCAGAACATACCTGATATCAAGGCAATTATCCGAGATGATGGTTGTGGGAACTACAAGCTAATGAAGAACACCTTTGTCTTAGGAGAGCTCCCTATTTCTCCTCAATCTCATGGGAAACCTACATCTAACAACAAAGACCCTGAAACTATCAATATGCTAGCCACTACCTTCACCAAGTGGGGGGATTTGAATCAGGAATATGTCAATGAGGATGATATCTCTAAGCTCCTCTATCAAGATGAACGACATGTCCCCGCTCTTCCTATGGAAGATAATAATAAAGGCTTGCAAAACATGCAAAATTGGGGATATAACAAGAACAATAATCTAGGACATAATGATAATGGTTTACTAGAACCCCACGTTCCTAAGAAATGACTAAAGAATCTCAGCCTAGGTTGTACTACTAGCAAGATCACACTTATTGGCAAAGGTACTTCTGCTAAACAAGTTGAGGCTTCCTCTTGGTTACCTACATTGTGTAATATGAACTTAGATGATTTTCCCCTTGATGTTGCTAACCTGTTTGAAAACAAATCCCTCTTCACAATATCCATTACATCCTTTGCTCCAAGCAATCAACCAACTAAAATGTGCCTAGTCTACCCACAACTCATTGACATGGACCAACAAGGACTACCAATTCTTGATTTCTTCAAAAATGATGAAGCAATCTCATAATTCATGGGACTCTATGACAACTTACCATGGGTAGATCACAAAGCAAGTTTTTAACATAGAGCTAGATACAAAGGAATACTATGGGGAGATGATTGAATCCTTCATTTGCAAAATGGATGAAATGCACCTAACATGCAGATCCTTAAGTGAAAACCACATTGTGACACTTTTTGATCCTAAAAAAGTAAAAACAAATGACGCATCCAACAGTGAAAACCTCTCTAAGGCACCCAAGGATGAGGGATTCAATCTCCCCCATAGTGCAGTGCATCCAGAGAAGTCAACAGTACTAGTAGAAAATTCCACACCAGTCAATGTGGGTACTGAAGAGGCACCTAAGATCACTTTTTATGTTGAAACCTTGTTGGACGAAGAGCAAACAAAGTTGGAAACATTCTTGAAAGAGCGCAGAGCTAACTTTGCATGGTCATACACAAATATGCCAAGGCTCGACCCATAAGTGGTTGTGCATCACTTAGCATTCTATCCTAAAGCTAAGCCAATCAAGCAAAAATTAAGGAAGATGCACCCTCAAATAGCACTCTTGGTCAAACTAGAGTTACAAAAGCTTCTTGACATTGGATTCATCTGATCGATAGATTATCTTGAGTGTGTTTCAAACCCAGTACCAGTCTCAAAACCCATTGGGGGCGTTATAATATGCACTGACTTCAAAGACTTAAACAGGGCATGCTCGAAGGATGATTTCCCTCTTCACAATATCGACCTCATTGTAGACTTAACAGTTGGGCACAAAAAGTTGACGCTCATGGATGGTTTTTCAGGGTACAATCAAATCATAATTGCCAACGATGATCAACACAAAATGGCGTTCACTTGTCCATTGGGAACCTATTGCTGGAAAGTAATGCCATTTAGGCTAAAGAATGCAGGAGCAACCTATCAAAGGATAATGATCCTCATCTTCCACGACATGATCCACAAAACAATTGAATATTATGTGGACGATATTTTGGAAAAATCAAAGAAAAGAAGTGAGCACATACAAGTCTTAGGACCCATCTTTGACAAGTTGAGAGAATACAAAGTAAGGCTAAACCCAAAAAGTGTCTTTGCGGTCACATCAGGTAAACTTCTTGGCTTCATCATCTCGCAAAGAGGGATAGAAATTGATCCAACAAAGGTACAATCCATCCTCAACATGGAACCGCCAAAAACACTAAAGTCAGTGAGAGGGTTACAAGGGAGATTGTAGTCCATCAGGAGGTTCATAACACAGTTATCAGATAAAATCCACCCCTTTTTGCATCTTCTCCATAAAGGGATAACTTACAAGTGGGATGAGAAGTGTGATAAATATTTCCAACTGATCAAAGACTACCTACTAACACCTCCAGTGCTCATACCACCAATACCGAACAAACCACTGATCTTGTATATCTCAGCAACACCAGTAGCACTAGGAGCTCTTCTAACACAACATGATGAAAACTGAAAGGAATGAGCTATCTACTACATCAGCAGGACTTTGGTGGGATATGAAATGAACTATTCACCTATTGAGATAACATTCTCATTAGTAGTTTTTACCTCACAAAAGTTCAAGCACTACATGTTGTCACATCAAATCAAGATCATTGCAAAAATTGACCTATTAAAATATCTATTATCCAAAGCAACTCTCATAGGACGAATGGCCAAATGGGTGATGATCTTAATGGAGTTTGACATGGATTACGTAGAGCACAAGGAAATCAAATGACAAGTAATCGCAAATCAGCTAGAAGAAGCACCTATTTATGTTGAGAACCCTCTGATATTTGAGTTCCCTAATGAATCAGTGTTTCTTATCAATCTCAGCTCAATGGAAGATGTACTTTGATGGACCATTCACCCAACATGGATCAGGAGCAAGCATTATTTTCATCACCCCTCAAGGTGATTTCATCCCAAAGTCATACCGGTTTTCGTTCCCTTGTACTAACAACATTGTTGAGTATGAAGCCCTAATCATAGGTCTAAGGATAGCAGTTCAGTGGCAAATATAGGAAATGAAAGTCTATGGATGTGAACCATGATTCCCAACCTACAAAAACACAAGAAAAAATTAATAAATTAGATCAAATGTATAGTTAGAAACATGATTCCTCAAGAAATTCATTTAAATTGCAAGAGAGAAAGGAAATGAGATGAAGAACACCAAGAAACTCAAAACAAATCAAATCCTATTCTAATGCAATATAAACTCCTAATCTCTTGAGGGAATTGGTGCCAATTAGATGTGAAAATTGGCCCTTTCCCAACTCCAATGATGCAATGTTGATTTGATGAAGAGATTTGATCCACTTTGATGAAGATTGATGAATGCTTCAAGCTAAAATATGCAAAAACCTAGCTATGATTCAATGAGATGGATGAAAATTGCTATGAATTTGAGTATAGTAAGTTTACTCAAGTTGTGGATCATCAAATGAGGATATGATCTCTTTATTTATAGAATGCCAAGATGGATGAATGTCCATATTTGAGCAATGTGGGACTAACATTCATCCAATGGCATGATGCCACTTGTCAAGCTATGAATGGGTGGAAGATGTGCAAGATTTGGGGAATGTGCCAATAAATGCATGAATTTGAAATTCAAGTTTGTTGAAATGACATGTAAGAGGGAAGGGAAAATGAAATAAATGCCACTTGGCTCAAGGCAAAGGACATGTAAGATGAAGTTATTGCCTTGTTGGATGTACACGTTGACTTGGAATTTTTGAATTCAAATTGAGGGAATATTCCAAAAGATGCCATGTGAGGAAAATAGGGATTTAATAAATGAATTAAATCTATTTTCATGTGCAACTTGCATTATCTAGAGGATGGGACATGAGATGAGGTTAAATTTATCAAGGGTTAATTAATTTAATAGGAGATTTGATGATGTGACTTATTTGACTTAGATTTATGGATTTATTTAAATCAAATAAGAGAGGAATATGATAAGAGGCTAATTAAATAAGGATTTTAATTTATTTAACTAAAAGGGATGGTGTTAGATTAAATCAAATAAGGTTTAAATTTATTTAATTTAATGGATAGACTTTAGAGATTTAATCAAATAAATTCATTATTTAATTAAATAGGGATAATTAGATAAGATGGATTGATTTAATTAAAAAAGAGATTGAATTGATTAGATAAAATGATTTATTTAATTAAGGGATGAATATTGATGACTTTAATCAGATAAGGGGATTTGATTAAATGGTTAGACCAAGGGATGATTCAGGATGAAACGATGTTAGTAATCAGGATTAGAGTGTGATATCAATCTGTATATTTTCAATGTCTACAATGGATATTCACAGCTAGTTATCAACCAAGTCAATGATGACTATCAAACTAAGGATGACAAGCTCACTCCTTACAAAAAGATAGTGGAAAGTCTCAAGGACCTTTTTATAGACATAACTTTTGAGAAAATTCCTCACATGAACAATAGAGCAACAGATGTCATGACAACAATCAGATCACTACTAGACATGTCAACAACGTCCTCCAATGTGAATTCTTAGTAGAACAAGTTATCGTATGAACTTTCGAGATCCCTAAATCATAATTTGCATGTGTCATTTTTCGTCTTGGATCCCCATGGTACCATGAAATATTTACCTACCTAAGTAAAGGAACCCTCCCATCTGATATCACCTCAAACCTTAAAAAGACCTTTGTTAAAAAGGCATCCCAATTCATGATCTGAGGCGATACCCTTTATCGCCAAAGCATCGAGGGGACATTGCTATGATGTCTTAACCAAGAGGAAACCTTGACTGCTTTAACAGAGGTACGCGATGGTATATGTAAATCCCATTCTAGTGGTATGACCTTAGCTAAGAAACTATTGAGGACGAGGTACTATTGGCTAACCATGGAAAGGGAAGCTCATCTATATGTGCAGAAGTGTGTCCAATGTTAACAACATGGGAATCTGGTACATGCTCTGACTCAAGAGTTGCAACCCATGATCACACCCTGGCCTTTTTCGCAATGGGGGATTGACCTCATAGGAAAGATCACCCCAACCTCATCCAATGGCCACAAGTTTATCATAACTACCACTAAGTATTTTTCCAAGTGGGTTGAAGCCATTCTTATGAAATATATAATGGGGAAGAAAATTTCCAAATTTATCTTGAACTATCTAATCTGTCATTATGGTGTTCCACAAACCCTCATCTCAGATAATGGAACCCCTTTTAAGAATCAGGATGTGAAGGAGCTCTATCAAATATTCAACATCCAACACCAATTCTCTACCCCCTATTATCCCCAGGGAAATGGCCAAGCTAAGGCTATGAATAAAACCATCTTGAAAATCCTGAAGAAAATAGTCAATGAAGTTGGTTGTGACTGGCATTTGTAACTCAATCTTTCTCTCTAGGCTTATCAAACCAGTATCCACACACCAACAGGTGCTACCCCTTTCTCCCTATTCTATGGATCCATATCTATCTTTCCTATTAAGGTTGAGCTCCCATCATTGCAAGTTTCAATACAGAACCTGATCACAGATGAAGAATATAGACTATTTTGGTTAAACGAGTTAGAATTCCTTGATAGGCATTGTCTCAACACCCTCAATCACTTGCAAGTATATCAAAACCAACTAAAAAAAATCTATAACAAGAGGATCAAATTTCGGTCTTTCTAGGTAGGGGATCTTGTCCTAAAGCAAAATCATAAGAACCTTCTAGATCAAGACAACAAATGGAAGTTTGGGCCTAACTAGTTGGGTCCCTTTTTCATCACAACAAGCTATGGATTAGAAGCATACCAATTGTCAATAGCTGAAGGTGAACCCTTACAGGAACCAACCAACAGCTTGCATCTTAAAAAAAATTATGCCTAGTCTTGAAGTGTGTAAATCTAAAAATACAAAAAAAAAAAGTTCAAAATCCAAAAAATGAGAAAAAGTATTGAAAAAGTAAAGAAAAACAATCGTCCTCTAGTGAAAACCACTTCGGTGGCGCTTTGGGCAAGTACCTTGGTGAAAACCTAGAAAATAGGTTCCTTGTGTAAATAAAATAACCTCCATCTATTCCTTGGATCTTTATCCTATCATTCTTTGCATCACCCTTCATCCATGGCATCATTTATCCTATTCATCCATCACCTATATGTGTCCTTATCATAGCTTGATTTTGTTCAGTATCGCAATTCCTTTTAGTACTACTTAGCATATTCCAAAGGTCAATTTGTAATATCAAAGTAGTCTAACATGTCACGTTGGGGGCAATTCATTATGGATCAGATCAAGTTCTTGTATATCTTAATGGTTATCAAAAAATTAGAAAAGCATTCATAAAACTTCATCAAAATCCAAAAACATATGAATCTTGTATAGTCCGAAAATCCAAAAACATTTAGAAAATTGTAAAGGAAAAATCCTAAACATCCAAAACACATCAAAAACCCTAAAAAGGTCGAACATCAAAAATCCAAAAGCAGTATCCTTGTCGAACTATGTCTTCTCTAAGCTTGAACGTAGGAAATGCCATCATTGATGTGCCCCTGAGACACCCTAGGTCAGTCCTTTAGGAATCTGTCATAATAAACTGACATCTCTCAATTGTTCATATCTTCATCTTTAAAATAAGTCAAGTCAGTCAAACTATGTGGTCTCTACGTGTATAACGTAGGCAGGGCTTATCTTTGATCAGCCCTCGAGGTGCCTAGGATAGGTCTTTAGGTTAGGTTCTTGTTTGGAAAACTCAGAAAATCCAAAAACGTCCAGATAACTCGTAAAATCCCAAAACATTCAAATAACTTAGAAAAACTCCTAAACATTCAAATATCAAAAAACACAAAAACATTCAAAAATTGAAAATCCCAAAAACACTCAGAAAACATTCAAAAGACCTAAACAACATCAAATATCCTTGAAAAACCCTAAATAGCCTCAAATAACCGAAAAACCAAAAACATTCATATAAACTTTCAAAAGAACCAAAAAATAGCCTCACAACATTTTCAAAACACCAAAAACATTGAAATATTCCAAAAAAAATCCAAAACCACCCATCCCATCTCACTTTCACCCGCAATAACCTTCACCCATAATAAATTGATCGTCATCTTCAACCTTTGGAAAAACAAATAGAAAACAAGTGTAGCAAGTTGTAAAGTGAGAACCTGGTTGTCACAATCTAAAGTCTAGATCATAGTTAAATGTGTCAGTGAAGTTTATATCAATGAATTATCATTAGCATCATCATCCTACATCAAACAACCATTTTCTCAACATGTCCTAAGATGTATCCTTCCTATGATGGACATCAGTATCAGACATCATCTTAGCTAAGTTAAACTAGCAAGAGATATAGATAAACTGACTGTTTTTCTTTGATCTTTTCTTATGATTTATCTTAATGACCCATTCTGAGGACCTCTCGATGATTTCTATCAAAATGATTTAGAGAGAAAGGAATGGGGCATCGATCATTATCTTTTTTTTGCTATGCTTGTGGGTACTCTTGTAAAATAATCTTGGCGCATACTTGCTTAGTTGTGTGTAGGAAGGTTGTTTGGAGTATGTTGTTGACTATTGCATATGCTTTGGTCCAAAATATTCTAAGCTTCTAACTTAAATTCCAACGAGGTTTACGTATGTCAAGATGTGAACAAGAACTATCCTATATTTTTTTCAAGTCAAATTCCATTACACTAGATACAACGTCGTCTTGTTATCAATACCTTGATGCATCGTGTCTATGTGTTATATCAAACAATAAGGAATGACAAAAAATCCCAATCCCAAAAAATGAGCACATCATCATCATGCATTCTTCATCATCATCCTACATTCATCGTCATCATGCATTTCTCATCACCATCTCTAATAAAGTCTCGGTGGATCATAGACTTATTGGATCTTTTGAGGCGATCATCAAAATCAACAGTCAATCATTCTTTTTTTTTCTATCTTCTCTCTGCACTAACCTAGTATCATGATATTCAACAAAAACATCGTCAAATGCATCCATCCTGCATCCACAAATCATCAACATACATACATCTTGCATCATCATATCATATCACATCATACATTATGCATTGTCATTATCATTTAAGTGTGATAAATAATATAGATTTGTTATTCTATGCATCTTAAATCATTGCATTGCATATATCATAAGCATACATTGCATATCATCTCATGAAGCATAAATATCTGCATTATCCATCCATACATCCATATGCATACATTCCATCATAAAACTGCATAGAAAATACATAAACAAAAATGCATCCATATCATTTGCATAAGCATAACATCTGCATATCATATCATCCATCCCATGGCATATCATGAAAAGATAATGAAAAAGAATATAGCATTGCATCCATATCATTACATCTCATATCATCACACATTTTCATATCATATCAAATGCATCCATACACCATAAGCATGAAATAAGATGAACACATCATATAGAATCCATATTTGTATCATATATATATCAAAAAATGAATGTCATTGTACAATATCTAGATCATTTTATGTATATTGATCATAAATACAATATCCACGAGGCTATAAAAAAGGATCCCATGAATGTATATCTGTGTGAAAGAATGGGACAACAAAAGTCAAAAAGTGTCTATACAAAATCAAGCTAGCCCTGATGGCTACTCCCCTCTCCAGCTTGCCTCTCTAGTTGATCCTCAGCCCTGGGCCATGTATTTCTCTACTATGAATAATCAGGTTTTCTCAATGGCATTGGCACATCACAATAGTAATGCATCCTATAATAGGTTGCCTCAGTCACAACCTCTCTATACAATCTCGTGGATACAATCTTTCCCTAGGTAGCCGTTGTAAGGGCCTCTAACTATTTTCGTCACCTAATCTCTTGATCCCTCTTAGCAGTCACAACATGTACCTACTATCAGGCATGATATCTCTCTATTGTAATGTAAAAAACTTGCTACTTGGCTTGGTCCCGCTCAACAGCGATCACCAAAATTTTTTGGTGGGCTTGATCCCGCTCACCTATAAAAACTTGCACCTGCTACTGCAACTATTGAATCTGAATATCTATGGCATCAGGTGGTGGTGGTTTTACAAGTTGTTGTTGTATAGGCTATTGTTGTATGGGTTGTTGTATAGGTTGTTGTTGTACGGGTTGTTGTTGAACGAGCTGCTGTGGAGGTTGTTGTACAACTAGTGGGGCCACCGGAATCTATCCATCTTGGCCATCCTAGCCACCCTGTCCCTGTCCTCTGCCCCTGACTGCTCCTCTCCCTCTAGGTCTCCCTCACAGAGGAGCACTCATTGGAGCTGTCAATCTCTGAGGAGGTGTGAACTATGCATCATAAGCAAGCATCATT
Organism: Sequoia sempervirens; assembly: GCA_007258455.2. Lineage (NCBI taxonomy): Eukaryota > Viridiplantae > Streptophyta > Pinopsida > Cupressales > Cupressaceae > Sequoia > Sequoia sempervirens. Next base: position 658,953,977 of record VDFB02000003.1, on the reverse strand, counting down.
TGTGTGATTGCTAGACCTTGGTCATAGGACCATGGATAAGCTACCAACTATCTGAAACCCTCTGCTACCTCCAAAGCTAGAATAGTGGGTCCCCATGTAGGAACCTCTCGATCTAACCTTGCAAAAATGGCTCTATAGTCATCATCTGACATGTCTTGTTGCTCGTCGAACTGTCACGCCACTTTGTTTGGAAACTATCTCTCAATGATCGTATGCTCCCAAACCTGCATGTACGAGGTTTCTCTAGCAAAAAACAATTGTTGTGCATTGTCGTACCACCTTGGCATTTGTAGCCAGGGTCGCCATTTGAACAATGTCATTTGATTGAGTACTTTCTGCTAGTATGGGAGCCCAATCTTCCCTATGTTCCATAGAGTGATGGCACCTCTATACTGCCAAACCATGGGATCATCTAGCTCAATGTCAGCCATTTGTACTATCAGTTGGAGCATGACAATATGCTCCTAGGCCCAAATATGAAGAAAGGTCGCCCCTATGCCAATAGCCCTATCGTCGCAATAGACAAAGTCGTCCATATCATGATATAGCGAGGCCAGTAACACTAGAACCCATGCAAATAGAGTCCTCTTGTGGAGCATCCTATGCCATGCTAAGCCCCATCTTGGGTTGAACCCTCTACTCATTCAGTCTAGAGCGACCAAACCTAAAATGATGGCTACAATAATTAATCAGAATTTCAGCACGCAACCTCTGTATGACTTGAGGTCAATCTGGGAAGTAACTAGAACGATGGTCTCCATCTCCATCACCTCATGACAAGCATCGTACTTGGCGTCAACATCATAAATCACCCACTCGCCATGTATCGGTAAACATAGAATCTTCCATACATCCTCCAAAGTCATTGTTGCCTCACCAGTGGAAAGTGAAATGACAAGGTCTCATTGTGTCATCTCTCACACAATGTAGTCATCATCGCTAGATGTGTCCGAACGATGGGCGCATACACAACGTACCATAAGTCAATCTCTCCTAGGTGCTCCTGGCACAACTTGGATAAATCACCCAGTCTATCCAAACCTATGGGTTTGTGCTCGCATGACATCAGTGGTGGAATGACCTCTTGCACCCATGAAGCACACGACGTCAAAAAAAAAAGAAAATTTGACTCAGTTTGGAATTTTTAGCTCAAAAATCACAATAGCATCACTATATTTCAAACTCCAAATTGGGACACCTGAAGGAATTTCAAATTGCAAATCGCAAATTGCGTTTCCATATACATATGCATCACAATTTAAACTTTGGAAACCATAACCCTAATTTCTAAATCGGGAAGTGTGTCGCAATTTAAAATTGGAAACCCTAATTTTAAATCGTGAACTATGTCACCAAACAAATATGCTTCGCTATAAATCATTTTAGCATCACCGATTCTCAAATGGGCACTACTATATAGCGATGTCGCCAAAGTTTATAATTTAAAGTGCAATAAATGCATCAAAAAGTCAAATTTCAAATCAAGTTTTTAGTTACATACTGGTGGTCCTGAGCCTGGAATCCACTAGTACTCTCCAACTCGATCAGAAATGTGTCGGGGGAGCTCTCGTTGTGCCATTTCGTCAGAGGGTCAGAGCTCAAATCGCAAGAATTCTCTAAGGTGTGAATGCACAAATGAATTGAAAGTGACCCTTCTTGGCTTATTTATGCTAGAAAGTTAGGTTTTTTCCCCCTAATTTAACCTTGAAGCTAGGGTTTATCATCATTTTCACCAAATTTTCCAAACTGGAGCATATTTTGCATCTTTTTTACATTTTTTGGCATATTTCTTGCATCCCGGAGACTTTCTGGACCCTTAGGGGAGCTTTTAACCTTTATCGAGAAATCAACCCAAAATTCAAAATTTCCATCTGATTTCTCAAGGGGGCAGGGAATTAGCTTTATCCTTCCACTAGGGCATCTAAAAAATCAGAAAAAAAAATAGAAAATTCTTATTTTTTTATTTAAGCAACAATTTTAATCTAAAGATCATCAGTCTTTGAACTGAAACAGCAGGTACCTCGCTTCAAAGAGGGCCAAAATGTAGACACTGAAAAGTGTACTAAATGATATCATACACTTGAATCAGGTATACTAAGTGTACTTAATTAATTAAATTACCCTAGCTAATTAATTAATTGCATCATTTTCATCTATTAACCTAACACATTTAACGAGTTGATTCACCCCCTTTCATGCTGACATTTCATCTCATTAAATTAAATAAATCAAAGTATTTAATTTAATTCCCTAAGTCATCTTATTTAATTAAATAACCCTAAGTTATTTAATTAAATGTCATTTCACATTTCCCCCTTTCATTAAATCATTTAATTTAATGAAAATCATGTTATTCCTCCAAAACCCCTAATTTTATGATTAAACCTTGTTTAATTAACAATTAATCTAATTTTCCTCCAAAAGGGGAATATTCCCATGGAATATTATTCCCTCCCCTTTTGCACATTTGAAAAAGGGATATTCTCACTTGGCTTCTTGAGAAAGCTAAACTTGTGACTTTTGTGGCAAGTCACTTTGTGACCTGTGTGTGCAGGTCAATAGTGTGTTTGTTTGGAACAAATGGGAACCCCTAATTAAATACCATATTGCATTCTCACTCGTTGATGAGAATCCATTATCCATGCCTCTTCTTCCCTTCATCCTTGACCATTGATTGATCTTTTTTATCTCAACCCTTCATTTCCCATTTTCTCTCCTATAAATAGAACACTATTTGGAGACAAATGGATCCATATTTCAATTGCAAACTTATGATGTTGAATTCACTCACACTCACACTCATACTTTACTTACATTTAGCATATCTTAGCATATTTAGTTGCATATTAGCTTTAAGCTTCTATTAATGGCTTCCATGCATCCATCTTAGCTTGTTTATAAATTAGGGTTTGAATCTTTTAGCTTATAATTAGCTTACATTAGGTTAGCTTTTGCATACGTAGATCATTTTTAGCATAAAATCATGTTAATTTAGCTTACATCATGTTCAATTTATCATAAATCATGTTTTCATCCATTCATCACAATAGTTTCATTGGTTCTCTTCAATAGAATCGATTGAAACAAGCTCACTGATCATGGGATTGGGAAAGGGTCGTTGTTCCACGTCAACATGATACCAATTCCAAAACAAGATAAGTTTCAAATGGGGTAGAATAGACATTTCAATGTTTTTTTATATTTAGAATGCTTCATTTCACTAAATGTTTAGTTTGTCTTTAATTTGAATGATCTTGTTTGAAGATTGAGTATTAGTGGCTACATTATGCTTCGATTCATCATGGATCAAGTGTGATCAGCCCATACCAATATCCTCGATCGACAACCACGAAAAACCAATGAGTAGTGAGGAACAAAATTTAAACATTGCAAAAATCATGTTTTACTTTGTGTATGCTAAGTTTTTTTTTATTTGAAAGAATGATCAAACATTTCTATGCACTGTGATGAAACACACACTTATATTGAGAGGGGGGTGAATCAATATAGATCATAACCTTACTTTCCACAACTTAAATAATCACAATATTATTACTTCAAAACTTAAACATCCATAGCAATTACCATACATGAAAGATCTAGCAAGTACACACATAAGAGACAATTTTACATGGAAACCCTTACCATGGAAAAATAATGCTTTTATTAATCTTCTTATAAATTTTGTAGGTACCAACCCACTGGAGACTCCAATCCCCACCACTAAGCACCAACCCAAAAAAAGACACCAATCTCTTCCAATAAGAGGCTCCAACCTCTCAATCTCCTCAAATAGGAGACTCTGACCTCCACAAGAACAATATAATAATTTTATTTTCTTCTTAGATCTACCCTCTCAACTGCTCACAAATCTACCATACCTCCACTCATAAATTTGCAATGTAGTCTTCAATAATTCTACTCATAAAGATGCCATGATCTTACTTTATTTTTATTTCAGGTTCTCATAAAATTGTTATAAATCTACTCACATATGTCTCATAAATATGTTCAAATAGATTTTTTATTTCTACTGTTGATGTAAATAATATTCCTTGAACCGATTGCTTTTGAATCTTCTCACAACCTTTTATGTATATATTCCTTCAACTCTTCACCCAAGAGAGGTGACTCCTCCAAGAGGGTTGACCCCTCTTATCATAAATAATATTTATTTATTTTTAATTTATTCCCCAATGGTGGGAACACCACTCTAGGGGGTTGGCCTAATTCAAGAACCACATAAAAAATAATTATAAAATAATTTAATTTCCCCTACATGGGGTGACTCTAAGAGGGTGGTCGGCCTCATAAATAATAGAACATTTAATTTAATTTTTATTTAATTATCTTGAACACTCCAAAGGGGGTGACCAATATTACCAAGACATATTTGACATTAATCACAACAATAGGATCATACTTCTCCCCCTAACTTAAATGCCCCCCTTACACTAATTCTCCCCTTTTTACATCAATGGTAAAGGTATCTTGAGGCTGAAATAAAATGTAGTAAATAGCCCCCCGTGAATACATGCTTCTTTTGGTGAACTTAGTGACCAAATGAGAGTGATATCACTCTCAATTTCTCCCTCAGGTACTCAAAAGATTCTTTTGGAAGTGGCTTCATGAAAATATCCACAACTTGTTCTTTTGTGGCTACATACTCTATTTGCACATGTTGATCAACTACTTTCTCTCTTAGGAGATGATATTTGATTGGAATATGCTTTTTCCTAGGGTGCATAACTAGGTTCTTCAATATGTTGATTGCACTTGTATTGTCACAAAATATGGAAATGAGATGATCAAATTCAACCTTGATGTCCTTCAAAGTTTGCTTCAACCAAAGGACTTGAGTGCAAAACAAAGTTGCTACAATACACTTCGCTTTTGATGCGGACAAGGAAACTAACTCATTTTTCTTACTTAACCATGATATAATATTGTTGCCAAGAAAAAATGCACCTCCACTTATTCTTTTTCTATCATCATTATTGTCAACCCAATATACATTTGTGTATGTTATGAGCGTGAAATCTTCAACTCTTGGGTACCACAACCCAAAATCCATGGTGCCCTTTAGATACTTGAATATTCTCTTCATTGCTTGCACATGTGTTTCCTTTGGTGTTTTAAAAAACCGTGCTACCAAACCAACTACTTGCATAATATCAAGTTTTGTTGTTGTCACATATAACAAACTTCCAATCATGGAACTATATATAGTTTGGTTTTCCTCAAAAGATTCATCATCCTTGCTCAATTTTTATCTTGTAACCATGGGAGTACTCAATGGATTGCAATCGTTCATCCTAAATTTATTCAACCTTTCTTTAATATACTTGGTTTGTGAAATGAATATCCCCTTATCTAATTGGGAAATTTGTAACCTAAGAAAGAAAGATAACTCATCAAGCATAGACATTTTGAACTCATTTTATGTGTTCATTTAAAACTCTTGACACACCTTATCATTATTGCCTCCAAAAATAATGTCATCCACATAAACTACAACATTCAATTGATGATCACCTTCAGTTTTATTATATAGATTGATGTCAATAATACCCCTTTTGAAACCCTATTGTTGTAGATACTTGTCCAATCTTGAGAACCAAGCCCTAGGGGATTTTTTTATCCCATAAAGTGCCTTCTTTATCCTACATACATAGTCCTCATTCTCTAATAGGAGAAACCCTTCTAGTTGTTCAATATACACTTCTTTAATTTTTCATTAAGAAAAATTGAATTGACACCCATTTGATAGACTTTAAAATTATTGAAACAAGTGAATGCTAAGAACATCCTTATAGCCTCCATACAAGCAACAAGGGAAAAAAAATGAAACCAATTCCTTCGACTTAAACATATCTCTTGCATACTAATCTTTCCTTGTTCCTCACAACCTAGCCATCCTCATTCAACTTGTTCCTAAATAATTTTTTTATCTTTAGGTCTTGGGACAAGTTCCCAAGTTTCATTCTTCTTAATTTTATCTAAGTCCTCTTCCATAGCCTTTATCCGATGTTTGTGTTCAATTTCTTTTGAAACATGGGGAAAGGGAAACCTTTGAACTTTCACTTTAGGGTTTGGACACCTTTCCCTAATCTCATTTGATATGTTGGATGTGTTGTGTGTGTGATGGATGTGATGGGGGGTTTCATGGATTTAAAAAATGTATATGAATGAATTACAACCTAAAAGGTGAGTAAACCAACCCTAGACCAAATCTAAAATGGACCTAAGGATGAAATGTAATGACTCAATTGACCTAATGATGCAAATTATTGTTCTGATACAAATACAATAGATCTGAGAAACCACAGACATAAATGTACTACAGAAACGGACTGAGAATGACACTGTGCACCTATGATATAAATTTGAGCCTAAAAATGGAGGACATAGGCACCCCAGGTGCCACTGTCTTTGTAGGGAAAGAACAGATTTTTTTCATAGTCCTCTAGTGTTAGATCAGAGCTTCCATTTTCTACTTGTCGCACTGTCGGATAATTTTGTAACTGAGTTTTTGTGAGTTGTCAAGGTGTAGGGTTTCAATTACAACAATGAGTAATTGATCTTACAGCTTCCTTCAATCCTCTTCAAACCTAAAACCTACACATTCAAAGAGAGAAGAAAGGTTGTGCCATTTAGGGGCTTGTCTTGTTCAAACCCTATGTTAGTGTATCCACTTACACAATGGCAATTTCAATGATAAAGTGATAAATAATAGGAAGGAATTATGAATCCACAAAGTGATAAAACTCAGCACCATTTAATGTATTCCTTGAAGGACTAAATTCATACACATCTCCTCAAGGCTTGGATCTTGTTTATTTGATTTTCTTGAATTGCTTAAATTGCTTGGAGACCTACAAAGGGTTAGCCTTCACAAACAATATGAAAAAAAAAACATGAACATACTCACATACACTTTGACATGATGCTTGGATCTTAAATTTCTGCAATAAACTATTTAATGGTTGCTCTTGACTTGCTTGATAATGCTCTTGATAATTGCTTGATCATAAATTCTCCAACTTTCTATATTTTCCTTGTCAATGCTAGATATCTCTCAAATGATGAAATAACTAGGTATTTATATGTTATTATTCTAATATACCAAAAATTAGAATCTTAATAGCCAACTTAAGATATTTGAATTTCAAATAATAAAATGTTGGCACCAACATATTTGAATTTGGATTCGAAATAGGGGACATAGGCACCTTAGGCGCCAATGTCTGAAGCCTATTTTTTTGAAACTTAAGGAGTCAAGGGAAAATTATTAAACAAGAGCGTTTGCTTTATGCTTGCAATTTATCGAAAAACATTTAAAATGAGATGTGGAATGCATAATTGAGGAAAATAAGTGCTCAATTAGTTTCAATAACTTAAAGGGGAGCAAAACATAGTTTGAAATTGTCAAGGGTGACAATTTACGACACTAAAACTTCTATAAAATTCTTTGGTTCCATTTTAGAGATTAAATACAAGTTTGGATGTTCGAATGAACCTGCTACTCTCCTCCTTGTTTGAATTTATGTACCTTTGTCACCAATTATCAAATTTTCTAAATGATTCTTTTGAACAAATTTGGATGGAGTCTTGGGTGGTGCTCTTGATGGACTTTTTAGATTTATTTTTTCAACTTATCCATTTTCAACTTCTTCTTTGATACTATCTTCTTGATGATCAACTTCTTGTACTATTTCTTTTTGATGCATTTCTTCATCAACTCTCACATTTGCACCTTCAACAATTTTTTGCAATCTTTTGTTATAACACTTATAGGCTTTGCTTCTCGTAGAATATCCAAGGAAGATACCCTCATCACACCTAGAATCAAACTTTCCCAAGTCTTCATCATCTCGCCTAATATAACATTTGCTTCTAAAGACTTTAAAATACTTCACAGATGTAGGCCTTCCCTTCCAAAGTTTGTATGGTGTTTTATTATTGTTCACCCTGATTTGTGCTTGGTTTAGAATGTAGGCTATCATATTCACCACTTCTTTCCACAAGGTTTCAATAAGCTTGGACTCATTCAACATTGTCTTTCCATTCCTTGGACTATTGTATTTTTCCTCTCAACAACTCTATTTTGTTGTGGAGTTTTTGTGACTGAATATTGTCTTCTTATTCCGTGTCATTTACAAAATTCTTCAAACTCATTTGAGGTGAATTCTCCTCTATCAAATCTTATTCATATGATTCTCAAACCGGTTTCATTCTCTACTAAAGCTTTAAATGTCTTAAACTTCTCAAGAACTTCTGATTTTTATTTTAGGAAGGTAATCCAAGCCATCCTAGAATAATCATCTATTAATAACATGAAGTAGCTCTCACCTTGTAAACTTTTGTCCTTGTTGGCCCACATAAGTTAGTATGATTTCTCTAAAGGCCTTGATGTACAATACTCAGACTTTGACTTCAAACTCGACTTTTTTTGCTTTCCGCAATGGCACTATTTGCAAGTATTAAATGACTTTTTTATCCTTGGCATGCGCCTTACAGCTTACTTATGGCTAATATTCACAATGTTATCAAAGTTTAAATATCTCATCCTTTTGTGCCACAACTAGCACTCATCTTCTTGTGCCATGCAACACTTTTCTCCTTTGACTTCACTAAGAGTAAAGAGGTTGTTTGTAATCCTATTAGCATCTACAACAAGTTTACATGTTCTTATTTTTCTGATTTCACAAACACTTGAATGAAATGTGAGGGTGTGTCCTTGATGACATAATTGACTCACGATTAGAAGATTGTGGTTCAACCCTTCAACATATAATAGGTTTTCGGTCTTTGTCCTTCCATTGTCGAAACTAAGAGTACATTTTCCTATAATCCTTGTTGTAGCATTGTCTCCAAACTTTACAGTGCCTTCGTTTATTTCCTTTAAAGTGAGGAACTTGCTTTTATCCCTTGTCATGTATCTTGAACAACCATTGTTAATGTACCACTAATTTTCTTCATTTTGTGCATGGAAGGTTGGTTGTACTAGCATGGATTTTTTGTTCATTCCAAGCTCCTTCTTCCAAACTTTTGTAGATTCCTCTTTTGACTTATCAAGGACATCCTCCTTGTTTTTTTTTGTAGGTTCAACAAAGTAACTTCTACAAGAACACGTATGACTAAAATTCTTACCTTCGGGAAACAACTTCAAACTCTAACTTCTAACACTCCAATTCCTTTTCCTTCAATTGATCTCTTACAACTACAATTTGCTTTGCTTCCTCAATTTGAATCTTCAAATCCATTATGATTCTTTTCAATTCTTTGAGACTTTGAGATGATTTCACTTTAGTTCCACTATTCTCTTGTCCCCTTTGTCCCAAATTCCTCTTCTTGAGCTTCTTGATCTTATTATAGGAAAATTTGAGTTCCTTCTCAAGGTCATCTTCTTCATCATCTTCGATATGTTCTTTCGAATCTCTTTCTTATTTTCTTTTGTCTTCATCCTCCTTTACCTCCATCATCATAAAGAGTATCTCCTCTTGGTCATTATCAAAGAAGCTTCCACTACTTTCTTCGAATGAGCTACTTGTTTCTTGAATGTAGACTCTTTTTATGCCTTCAGAAATTCTTCCTTTCTTGCTTCCCTCGTGTGCTCTTTTTCTTGTTACGATGATATTTCCTTCCTTTCCTTTTGTAGTATTCTTCTTCCTCTTCATTACTTTTACTTTCAAACTATGGCCATTTAGAAGAAAAATGACATATTCTACTACAATTGAAACATTTAAAAGTAGACTTACCTTTATGTTTGTTGGATCCTTTCTTGTGTTTTCTTACAAAGTGTGCTTCTTCATCACTTGAACTTTCACTCGATATATGTCATTTTATTCATCTTCTTGGATGCTTTGAAAGTGACTTCTCGTTTTGATGGCTTCTCCTTCTCCATCCTCATTTCACACACCATGAGGATCTCATGCAATTCATCCATCCTCAAAGTGTCTAGATCCTTCATTTCCTCGATGGAAAAAACTTTCACATCAAATCTAATGGGAAGAGATCTTAAAACCTTTTGCACAATTATTGCATCCTCAACGTTTTCTACAAGACCACAGATGGTGTTGACAATTTCATCCACACAAAGTAGGTAGGAGATGATATCTTCTTTTTCCTTCATCTTCAAACTCTCAAATTATTTCCTATAGGTTTGAAGCTTGGCCTTTTTAACCTTGTTGTCTCCTTCATATATATTTTTCAACTTATCCCACATTTCCTTAACTAATTTGCAATGCATAACTTCACAAACATTGATTTGGATAATCCACACAAGATTGCATTTTTAGCTTTGGCATTGTTCACGCTTGTCTTATTTTCGGCTTGATCCATTAATGGGGTTGGAGTATAACCAACTTCAACGGATCTTCAAATATCATACACAAGAGCATTCAAGTAAGTCTTCGTCCTTATTCTCCAAAAAGCATAATTTGATCAATCAAATAGTGGTGCCTTATTTGAGGAGAATCCATATCCTTCAGCCATGTGTGCTTCCAAGACCTACCTTCAAGCCATTGGGCTAACTCCAAAAGAACCCTCTCTGATACCAATTGATGAAACATACACATATACTAAGAGGGGGGTGAATCAGTATAGATTAAAACTTTACTATCCACAACTTAAATAATCACAATAGTATTACTTAAAAACTTAAATATCCATAGCAATTACCATACATGCAAGATCTAACAAGTACACACATAAGAGACACAATTTTACATGGAAACCCTTACCACAACAAAATATCATTTGTATTAATCCTCTTACAAATTTTGTAGGCACCAACCCATTGGAGACTTCAATCCACACCACTAAGCACCAACCCAATAAGAGACCAATCTCCTCCAACAAGAGGCTCCAACCTTTCGATCTCCTCAAATAGGAGGCTCTAACCTCCACAAGAACAATATAATAATTTTATTTGCGAGTTCTTAGATCTACCCTCTCAACGGCTCACAAATCTACCATACCTCACTCATAAATCTACAATATAGTCTTTAATAATTCTGCTCATAAAGATGCCATGATCTTGGTTTATTTTTCTTTCCTTCTCATTAAATTGTTGCTATAAATCTTATCACATGTCTCATAGATTTGCTCAAATATTTTTTTATTTCTACTCTTCATGAAAATAATATTCCTTGAATTGATTACTTTTGAATCCTCTCACAACATTTTTATTTATGCATGCCTTCATGACTCTTCACCCAGGGGAAGTGACTCCTCAAAGAGGGTCGACCCTCTTATCCTAAAACTATTTATTCTTTTTAATTTATTTTCCAAAGGTGGGCGCACCATTCTAGGGGGGACGTCCTAATATGGGAGCCCCATAAAAATAATAATAAAATTAATTTAATTTTAATTGAATTTCCCTTACATGGGGTGGCTCCAAGAGAGGGGTCAGCCTCATAAATAATATAACATTTAATTTTATTTTTATGTAATTATCTTCAACACTCCAAAGGGGGGCACTCCCAATATTACCAAGACATCTTTGACGTCAATGACAACAATATTTCCAACACCATGTGCCAATTCATTTGACATAACCTACAATAAAAACAAGAAGCATGGAAAAATTCATATGATCTGGACAAGGCATTTCTAATTATCATAACAAGGGTGAGGGTGGCGGGAGTAAATCAATCAAAATCTTATTTTCTAATATTTTACTGTTTTTGATAAGATTAACTATATTACTTATTTTTTCTATAACTTATAATGCTCAATCTCATACATTGTAATAAATATTATTCATCTTTTATCATATTAAGTCTACTTCATTTCATTGTAGGTATGTGTAGTATTGATTTTTTTTTAATTTTATTATTGACATTTACACCACTCAATTTTATTTCATTTCATTTTGGATTGACTGATATTAATTAAAATATTTAATATTTACATCAATTTAAAGAAAGCTTCTAATCAAAGGAAAAACTCTCATGAAAAAATAAAATAAATCTAATAGCCAATCAATTTTTTTCCAAACATTCAAAACAATTGAGATGAGAAAAATCAACCAAAATGATTCTAGACTCAACAAGCTAAATGAAAAGCTTTGCATATCCAAAACTAAAGTATCTGCTTAGGCAGCTACTAATAAAGAACTGCAAATGGAATATAAGGACCTTTGAGAATGGATGGGGAGACAAGCCAAATGACTCTCCCCATCAGATCACAGTTGATCTTGTGTTGTTTGCATAATTTTTTACTATATTTATTCTAACTCGGATAGATATCCCTAATACGATGACTCTGATGATGTATTGCCATTCCACCCATCTTTGTAGACTTTGTTAAATTAATATAAATTTGAAGGAATTTTCTCGATTTATCATTCCACCCATCTAAGCTCACGTGATTGACATAAAATTCCTCTAAATCTCATTTTTTTAATTGCAAGAGATTTCTTAGAAGTTACAGTGTGTATAATCAACGTGAACTAAATGCTGGGACGTCATTCTTTGTTCAATTATATATAAAGATTGTATATAACAATATTTTTAAATAATAATTACCAAATGTACAGTCAAACAACGTGTTCAGCTTGAATATGTCCATGTTGAAAGGTTTAGATTGCCATGAGACACTACTTCCACATGCATTTAAACACTTTGGAATTGGCTACCAGAACCAATAAAGCACCTTTATATTATAGATAAGCCCTAAAATATTTAGGTCAGCGAACAATAATAGCACCCCCACCATAGCCAATCAGTATCACAAAATAGTGTGTAAATACATAAACATGAATTAAATGGATTTAGAGATTCCAGTTGATCGATCATGGCACTACTGCCAACAGAACAATAGCAGCAAATTCAAGAGAATGAACTGCAACTTGAAATTGGTAAATTGCGGATACCCATGTCATTTGTCACAGTCGAGCCTCTGTCAACTGTATGTGTATTCCTCCGGGTTTTATATGAAGATGTGGATTGATAGTGAGCAAATGCCTGCAGCATGTCGGTGAGATACTCATACCCCAGACATTGATAGATTTGAGCTCGGGGCATCCTCTGATCACTGCAAAGAGGCCTGTCTCAGTTACAAGGTGGCAACTCCAAGTATAAGCACCTGCAGTGCATTACAAGGAGCAGCAGGTGGCCAATATATACACACCATTGAGAACCCCAATTAACATTGGAAATAGCAAAAAGGAAAATCAATTGGGTTTATCAATGCTTAATACGATGATCAAGACAAATTTTCATTCTTAAAAACACAAGGACCACAGACGATTAGATGTCAGATTAATAAGGTATTATATAGATGCACTGCCATATTTACGCTGAACGATGGTGGATAAAGTCTATTACGCTTTAAAGTTGTAGAAAGAAAGGAAAAGACACTAAAGTTATAGCAGGAAAGGAAAAGACACTAAGGGAATCCAGGAAGACAGAACAAAAAAGTTGTGGAGCAGAAGCATTGGCTGGAAATCAACTGACTGTGCATGTTAAGACAAGAAAATCAAAAAACACTCATGACGAGCCATCTTATTTGAAGAGTTTACAATGACAAATACAAAACCTGCATGAACATGGAAAAACATCATAATTCTATGCAGTCCAATATGTTGATGTTTTAGCAGCGTCGGGCTGCTTCTTCCAGATCTGCATTTGGAGGTAATTCAAATATAGCCTAAAATGGCTATTTGAATTATATTTATAATAATCATCTGGGCCGACTCAAGACGCATGAAGAGATACGTCTTTCACTAAATAATATTTAATATTTATTATGAGGAGGCCGACATAACTAATGAAGAGACACAATTAATGAAGACTCACAATGTTTTGTATTTGCCGATTTTGAAGTGGCGCGACTCTACTTGAGGCCGATTCATTTGTGAAGAGACACATCCCTCCCTTCCATTGTGTATATATGCTTGATTGGATCTCATTGTTCATTCATTCAGTTCGTGTTCTTCATATGCGAGTTCAATTCAAGAGCAGAAGTTTGAGTTATTAGTTTCAGATCGCTTATTGATTATCCTTCATCAAGTGTAAGTTCTTCAAGGCAGTTCAATATCTATTGAGGCTGTATTTTGTATCAGCGAATTGTTATCTTGAGTTGGCTGTGTTAAAATGAGACTTTCTTTGTTGAGATTCAATATATAAGTGATATATTGTTGCTGGGTTTTTCTCCCTCAAGAGGAGGGTTTTCCCAAGAGGAAGGTTTTCCCAAGGTATCTGCTGTGTTATTGTGTCTGATTTGAATTAATTTTCTGTGCATTTAATCTGATCATAAAACTAACACAATAGAACAAATTATTGGACAGATTCCAAGTACAACAGGCACTAGATCCACATGGCTCACAGTATACATTTGGAAGATTAAAAAAGCATTGAACAAAGGCCAAGAATCAGAAAAGCATGAATTGGTTCTGTTGGCAGTGTATCTTATAGAGGCTTAAACAATATGGCTAATGGCTAAGGCTTCAAATTGAAAAGGATCCAGAACCTGTGAAATATAAACTTAACGATGCTGGCATCAACCTAGGTCAACTTGCTCATCAACAAATTTAAATGAATTCAAGAATTGGAAAATATAAGTTGAAGCTTTTAAGGGCACTGCGTTTAGCAAACTTGGTTGCTCCTTCCAGCAAACAATTGACCCACATCTTAAAACCAAAGAACCTTTACTGTTCACTTGGGAGGCCTTACATTATAATAATAAAACCTTACCTTGTTGAAATAATATAGGAGAGAGCCTTATAGCATAATTACCTGGAGACAGGAGTTGGAAATAGACAGAGACACCATTTTTAAAAACCATGCTATGGAGGTACTGGGGATGGTAAAGCATATATATAAAAAATAGGATGCATAAATTTAGTGTTAAATTTATAATGTATAGTTTATTAGCACAAGCCACTACAATGTTGTAACCCTATTTCTCCATTTCAATCAATTAATAAAGCCTCCGTGAACTTATACATCTTAATCCTTTACTGTTTCCTCTTCTGGTAATTGTAAGAAAAAATTTTGCTACATAAACTGGTAATTTTTCCTGAAAAAATGTTGGGAATTAGTGTTCATATAGATGTTGGAAATATTGCATCATAAGATGCATAAGATAATAATTTAGTAGGTTGGTTATGAGCGTTGGGAATATCACATCATTTCCGTAGATTATTTGTTATTTGATTACGATTATTTATTTGTGTGTATTATGAATTGTTAAAACAACTCATATCTTTAACAAGTTGTTATAGGTAGTCTCTTATAATATAGGATATGTACATCCTATATATATAAATGTATTGAATGGAAATGTGGAATAGAAGCATAGTATTATTCAGTGCATAAAATTTATACGCTTCTATAACTCTGCCTATATTTTGGAATCAGAGCATTGTTATTATTCCTGAGCGCCTGTCTCTCCATGTTCGGAGTGTAACATTCTTTGCTCAATAGATTTTGCACTATTAATCACGAAATTTTTCCTTATATTCTGGAGAAAGATTTTAAGGCCGATTTAAATGAAATCGTAGATTGTAAAGTAGTGCGCCAAAGGTTAAAAGGCTCACTGACCGCCAAGGGCAAAGAAAACTAGCTAGTTTGCTGAAAAAATAAGCCGCATCATCGATTATATCCATCGCTGCAAAAGGAGTTCAAATTTGTCTTAGATCTGTTATTATTGTCATCGAGGAAAGAAACTACGGTTCGTAGAAGGAGAAGTATATAACGCTGCCAATAGACATTGCAAGGTCAGCCCATTGTAAGCCGATTTTGCTGCATAAGGAAGCCGCTGTTGAAGATTCAAAGTGGGCAGATAAATGTTACCAAGACATTCAGAGGAATCGAGGTCGCCATAATTTGCTGCATAAGAAATCGAGGACAATCCACCGAAGATTGTTGTAGCCGTGAAGAGTGTTGCACACTAAAGAAGACAAAAGGTGTTAACTTCACACGCAGTAAATTGTACCTGTGAAATTTGCATGCAGTTGGAAGGAACTGGTTGTGTGAGGGAGTGATTTGGAGTAAAAGACGTTTTGATCACAAGATCCATAGGCTGATTTGCTGCTGGATTTGTACACCTAGCCCGTGCTCATCTCAGCGACCCTACAAGAAGTCTTTGCTATTGTCTATTGTGACTTTTTAAGTCATGAGATATGTTTGGTTGATGCCATTGGTGGAGCTTCATTAGTATTGGCGTGCATGCATGAATATAGAGTTGTCACATTGTCCTTTGTGCATGCAGTTCTATCAAATATCTGAGATCTGTGTTGAAACTTTTTATTGAAAGGCGATCTGCATTCAGATTGAAGGCCAATCTACAGTCATAGAGGTCATTAAAAGAACCTACATACATATTGAAGACCATCCTTGCCGTTCAAAAAAGGAACCGAAGGGGAGTTGTGGACAACACGCCACATGATGGAGCGATTATGTATACCAAGCGAAGATCTAGAGATCCAGCTTCTCTAGGAATTATTAAGTTCTAATATTTTATAGTGGTAGACAATCACTATCACTATCCAAGTCGATCATCTTTGAGTTAAGTCGCTCATTTAGAGTAGTTTTTAGAGTCTACAATGTAGGAATTTAATAGTCATGTATATTTTTTAAAATTAGGGTTCATTTTCAAAAGTCATTAGTTATTTGTCAAAATTAAAAGTTGTCAATTTTTTTTTAAATTAAATTGTTACAATTGTAAATGGATGCATTATCGTTTGTACGCGACATCCATTTTAGGGGCATTATAAAATTGAGCCTCAAATTAAAATTTGCTAATCAAGTAGCAACCTATTGGAGGATGGAGGCACCGGAGGCTGGAGGATACTCAGCGACCTCCCGTCAGTCACTAGCGATGAGGCCGCAAAATTGCATTAGTGACAAAATTATTTGTGCCAAAATAACTAAAGCCAAGATCGGTTTCCAGGTGGCAGCAGTAACTATCTCATATCATTTGTGATCAAAGTGGCAATGATCTACAATGGTGGTTGCATACGCGACAAGCAGCTGTGTAAGTTGTGATTGGATGTGTATGTCCTCAATCACATTTCTTGATTGTTAGTGAATGGATGAGTTTGTCCCCATTCACGAGATGGTGTGAGTGATTGGAAGTGTTTGTCCCTAGTCACATGAGTTGGTAATTATAATTGGATGTGTGTGTCCCCAATCATAATTGTTGTGAGCAAATGTGTTTGTCCCTATTCATAATCTTGATGTTGGATAGATGTGTTTGTCCTTATCCGAACTTGACGTAATACCTTGGGTAGATGTGTTAGTCCCTATCCTCGATTCCATGGGTAGATGTGTTTGTCCCTATCCTTGGATGGAAGTACTAAGCATAGTGAGGCTAGTTCCACTATTGCTTCACATGAGTAGATGTGTATGTCCCTACTCTTATCTTATATTGTTTGGTAAACTAGTATATGTGGTCATTAAATATTGTGATGTACTTTCACCCCATGTTCACACTAAGGGGGGGTTGGGAATTAGTGTTCACGTAGGTGTTGGAAATATTGCATCATAAGATGTATAAGATAATAGTTTATGAGTTGGGAATATCACATCATTCCCGTAGATTATTTGTTTTTTGGTTGTGATTGTTTGTTTGTGTGTATGGAGTTGTTAAAACAACTCGTATCTTTAACAAGTTGTTATAGGTAGTCTCCTATAATATAGGATGTGTACATCCTATATATATGTAAATGTATTGAATGAAAATGTGGAAAAGAAGCATAGTATTATTCACTGCATAAAATTTATACGCTTCTATAACTCTGCCTATATTCTTATTAAAAATTAGGGTAATACATTCCTATTAATAGCTTCTTTTTGTTTTTTAATGCTTGTCAACAGTTATGATCATTTAAAGGGAAAGAGACCAATGTAATTATGACATATTCAAGAAACTCTGTAGTAAGTTTTCTGCATTTAGAGGAACGCTTCCTGGAGACATACAGAGATGCCGTCGAAAGTTCCCTGAGATCTGGAGATGTTTCCATGTTTCATAGATAATGGAAAACAGCAGACTAGAACAAGTCACAACAATGGAGGAATGATGTGGAACAGTGGAGAAAAACCAGGCTGTGGGAGAGATTTCTCAGGTAAACATCTTTGTGGGAGAAACAAAAAGATATTAAACTTGTGACCTGTGGGATTCAATAGGAAATTGGTCATTTGGCTTGTGGGAAAATGTTTGTAACAAAACATTTTTTCCCCGGCCCATGGGAAAAGTTGAAACAGGTAGGAACGTTACAAAATATATTTTCTAATTTTTGTTGAGATACGATTTCACCATTTATGTATGAAATATTTCAATTTTTTGATGCAAATGATCAACAATAAATTAGGAATCTCTTCATTTTAAAATATTATAAGTCGTCAATGCTTTAAACAAATTTCACCTTACAAATCAAAAACCCTAGACAACATTTTATTGAAATTGGGGACATCTTCATGGTGGATGGTGACACCTGTTGTGTAGAGCTTATTTATAAGGGCACGAGCCATTGTAAAGTAAGCCATTGCACATTTACTCAATTGTGTATTGGATGACTACAAGGGAACATGGGCATTACCCTATAACAAATGGAAGTATTGCACAGCATATTTCATGCAGCAGCATCTTATTTATGTATTAGATTATGCGGATTAAAGAACTAAATTGGAAGGAAGCCAGAAATGATCAACATGAGTATTTTAAATGAATCTGTAGAAAAGTTAAAAATATTGTTTCCATAAGTAATTTGAAGTCATACATACACAATGTTGCCAAAGCATCTAATTCTTTCATGATTTTAGCTTGTTCTAAATTTTTTGAATCGTTTCGAACTGTGATCGTTTTCTTTATTCTAGCACTTTTCCTGTCCCAAGTTATAATGTATTACTATTAAGTAGACGAGAGTAGTATCATGTAAAACATCAAAGTTGGAAATAGTTTTTTGTGCCTTACGTATTTGTTCCAGCTCTTGTAGAACCCTTTTATCATAAACTTTCTTTGTATATACATATTTCATTTGAAATTTGAAGAAAGAAATTAAAAATTGTCATCAGCAAAAATTACTGAAAATTTCTGCATTGGCAAACTCGTCCACGTTTTATCTTACCAAATATGAGCACAAACATGAACATGGTGACTAAGACTATAACTCATTGAAATAATCTTAATGTATCATTAACTAAGACTATATTCATTGAAATAATCTCTTGTGGGAGAACTTCAGTGTTCACATATTCCTCTATTTATGGATTTACAAGTATTCTCATAGAAGCCATGGGAGAACTCAATAAAACTAGTCAGACGGATATTATGTAATCTCTAAAATCGATCAACTGGCCATGATAGTTCTATTGGAATTTTAAAGTGTCTTGCCACCTGAAAATCACTTTCAGAACAGCATTCATAAATTTGGCCATAATTTTGAAACAAACAAAACTAGAGTTGCTACTCCACCATACTTGCAGCTATACTTTAGTACAAGTGAATCTACATAGAACAGCATTTTCTAAACATAAAAATAGTTGAACAAATGAATGTCGAAGACCATTGCAATGGAGTTGAAATCATACTCCCAGTTGCAATAACAGCACTCTGTGATTCTCACTATGTTTAGACAGTCTTGAAAACATTCCATTGAACCACAAATAGTACCTGTAAATGATATATTCAATCGATGCAATGGGTAATATAATTTACTTTCGTCTACCACCACCAGCTTCTGCTGTTTTAGGTCTCTTACCTCCTGAAGTTCCAGCTTTTGCAGGTCTCTTTCGACCTTTTCCTTTCTGAGCCATGTTTTTGTTTTTTCCATGCCTACCAATTCCTCTAGACCTTGAATCTTTTTTCATTCGAGGATCAACAAGTACTTTTCCTTTACCTGGCTTAACTTGCACGCCCTTCTTTGCAACTACATACTCCTTCTGAGGCTTCTTAGGCATAGCTTTCTTATATAGGCGTTCAATCATTTTATTCTTGGATAGGTTAGAGATATCAGTTTGATTAGAAATTGCATTTGCCTTGTTTCGAACTGCCTCCAACTTTTTCATCGCAACACGTTTCTTACGGGCTTTTGCTTCTGCAACTTTCTTTACTGGACGAGCATCAATTTCCTTAAATTGTGCTTTCATGGCCTCAATCTCCTCTTTTGTTATGGGTTTCTGAGGCTGAGAATGTGCTTTTTCATCTGCTGCAAACCATTCTGGCAAACCTTTGTCATCAAATGTATATCTATTGTAAGAAGCATCAAGAATATCTTCCCTTTGCTTCTTCCTCAACATTTTCTTCGCATAAGCTAATATTTCTGCTTTTGAATCAGTGTCATAGTCAGATTCATCTTCTGAAGAAGATTCATCACTTGAGCCCATAGATGCAGCAGGAACTATTTCAAAGTCATCCTCTTTCTCTTCCTGGGGATTTTGGTTAGGAGAAAACTTGGAATCAGACAGAACACCAACATTTCCCTTCTTGGACATGTTACCGTTACTTTTAACTGACAACTTCTGAAGAGATGCAACATCTTTATCATCCTCAGACATGTCAGAATCAACGTCATACTTCTCGCCAGTGTCTTCAAAACCTGCAAAAACATCCTGACTGAACCACTGACTTGTCAGCTGTTCTTGAGATGGTTGTTCTTTCATTGATAATGGTACCACTAAGGGATTGGCCTCGCCATCTTTGTCACTGTAATCTGAATCATCCTCTTCATCAACACCATTCTGATCATCTGCTACATTGTTCTGTAGCAAAAGAGAGATTGCATGTTAATCAAAAAAGGAAAACAGTGAGGACCCTTCCTCTTTTAAGACTATTTAATTGTCAATAAGGATAATGAACTACCTTCCATAGCTCACTATTAGCACCAGTTATAGCCAACTTTGCACGTTTACGCTGCTTTGTACTACCTTCTTTTGCAGTGACAAACCGCTCGTAAGCTTGATCCAGAATAGTTTCAAGTTGTTCATCATATCTACTGGAAAGAAATAAAGAAAGAAATTATCTTAATGAACACAAATGAACAAAAAGTAGGTCAATGAGAAATGCTTCATTTAACCATATAATCTTATGTTTCAAAAATAACAAAAAGTAAGATCAAGTAAAATACTACATTTGTAAAATGCTTCCTTGAGCAGATGCCCACAGTTACCCACTACAACTTACATATACTATTAAGTCCCCTGTGTGAGTTTGTTCGTGTCTGGTAAATAATGTAATGGAATTCTAACTCCATATTTGACCACCTGGTTTTCCATTAAACATACCCTAGGAAGCTAGGTGATGTGCCTTTATGCAGTTTTTGTTTGTGTTCCTTTATTCCAATATAATCGTCTTTTAACTAGCAAATAAAAATGTGTGAGAATCCTCTCATTAACATCAAGCAGATTACCTTTTCCTCTCTTCATCAGAATCAATGCCACTTGCTTCGCTGTCAGTGTTTACTCCTTGATTTGTTTCAAGGGCCTCATCTTCACTCATAAAACCATTTTCATCATCAGACTGTGCAGGAGAATCCACAGCCTGTAGGTCTTTCTTTGCCTGACAGGATAGGAAAAATTATAATCCGTTAAAATTTCTTCAGACAAACTTGTTCAAAAGAAATTTCAATGCTAATAAAATTTATGCTAATAAAGTACAATAAAGTATTAAGCTATGCTTGAGATACAAACAGACCTTAATTGAAGCTAAAGAAAATAATGCCTCATCCATATAGCCGTCTTCTGTAGCATCCACTTTCATTCCCATTGCAGTGCGTGCTTTAGCCTAGATTCAGAGTTTAATGAATTCCAAGTATAAGAGTAATTTTTCAGGAGAGAAAATAAGGACCTAATAATGCATTGAGTTAAGTTGGCATACACAGTGACCAAGAATATGTTTTACCTTAGCCCGCCTCTTTGCAACAAGCTTTTTTGCTTTCTTCTTCTTTTGTTCAGAAATAGAGTGTAACTCCTCCATTTCATTGAGCATGCGTTCATCATCGTTGCCCTCAACTGCCTTTTCAACATCCTTTGTCAAAGAAGAAACTTTCTCCTTGGGTGACAAGGCCTTCCGAATGTGCAAACGCCATCTGATAATCAATTAATTTTATAAATGTACAGCATTAAAAGTAAACATGAAACTTAAACAGGTTTCAATCTATGCTGACCACAAAATCCAACCAGTGAGGGGTATTCTGGAAACTCATGTAATGTAAGATGATGCCTATGTACAGAAAGGTCAAAAAAGAACACATTTAAATGACCACCCTCTAAAGGTCAATTCATATTAATTTGGACACACTAGGCAGAACGGCCATGGAAGAGTAAATCTATACACTGTTTCCAATTTCTATAACTCAGCTTAGGAATGAACAAAAAACTTATGATTCCAGCCTAAAGGAACTCCCATTTATGTCTCTAGTATCTCAGTGATGACAGAATTAACAGAAGAGCACTACCAACAGGAGAATCAAACTAAAACCTACCAAACTAGACCTAACCAGAGGGAAGAAGAAGGGAGGGTGAATGGGCAGAGGAGTAGCACATTGGTGTAGGATATGATTTTAGAAATGCATAGCTTTTGGACTTCAGTATTTTTATGCAAGACCTCTTGCCATACAACACTTGGAGGTTACATGTATGATAAACTATCTACTAAATTCCATGTGTGTTTTAGAGAATCTTACACAAACTATCTACAACTGGAACTCATCTAGTTAGCTACATGCATGTTGATTCATATTGCATATAATTTTACTCTTCTAACTGCAAGCTGGACTTTCTAGTGCTAAGGACTTGGTTTAAGGAAAATAAATCTCTACATCCAACATCCTTGCAAAAGCCATCCAACTAAAGAATACAACAGTCCATTCTTTTTATCAGTCCTACTTGCTATTAAATCATGTCAATTTGAATCCCACTGAGCTCCTTTTGACCAGTTGTAACATAATTAATTCTTTTCTTTTAAATGATTTTCTGAAACGTGGTCTTTCTCAATCCTGCTAATCTATAATTCTTCATTCTGCTGCCAAACTGATATAATTACTTTGAAAAAAGGGCAAACTCACCTTTACCTCTATCATCTATACATTAATATCTATAATCATGCACACTTGGACAACAAAATACAAGGTTAAGATTTTAGTAAGAAACATGGATAGGAGAAACATACTTCAGTATATGCTTAAAGTCTTGTTTCCCTAGAACTCGCAAATCATCACATAAAATTTTTATCTGCAAATACAATTAAGCAAAGCAAATAAAAAATTTTTCATCAAAATATTTGTGCCTGTCAGATCAAAGTCAGATCAAAGAACACAATAAATTTCCTCATATTCTGAGCAAGCAATATTAACTGATTTATGTGAAGAAATGAACTACCTCATCAGTTGTCAAAGAATGCTCCTTTATGGCAGAGCACACTGGATCCTCAAATGAAATGGAAGTAACTGAGCCAAGAACTTCCAAAGGCTTGTCCGACCACACAAAATCTGAAGCAAGGCAAGTCTTTTGTATTGTTGCAAGTCCTTCTTCATATCTGCAGTCACAAGGTAAGGCAGGGATAAACACAATGATCTCAGGATTTGTGAACTTTAGAGTCACTGTGCATGAAATAGGAGGGGTGCTGTTGGCGGTTGTGTTGATTCTAAATATCTTGCAGAAAATGCAAAATCCAGTAACATAGAAAGAACTTCAACTCTTGCACATAAAATCTAGTATATCACATTTTTACCTACCAAAGAGAAGAAAACTTGTAGAGCAAACTTAGCAGAAATGTAATATTTACCCTTCACGATTTCACTTTTGTTTAGTTCCTCTGAGAACATCCACCACCTAACCAGATAAGGAAAGCATTTCTCATATATTATTGGAAAAATGATAAATGTTAATATTGGATATCCTCAAACCAAGTGACAAAATATCAGTGTTCATTCTCAAAAGGGTATCTAACAGAAGGAACACTTGCTGAAGAAAGGGTGGCATTTAAAATTAACAAATCTATATTAAAGATATTAAGTTTACCTTTGGTGGCTGAATAACTTGTTGGAAAAGATGTTTCACATCAAGCAGACGTGGATCAATCTTAGCAGGGGCTTTATATCTTAAACCAACAATATATATTTCAGCAGATGTCGATCGACTAGCAACTGGTTTTGTCACTTCTACTTTTTCAAACAACTGCATTTCACAATTCAAAAATCTAGTAAATTATGATATGACTATCTATTCAAAGCTTAAAATAAATCAAATAAAGCAGAAACTGAAATAAAACTAGCATAATTATTGACCAACGTTACCTGCTTGAAACAGTAGAGTAGCGCATTGTAATCCTGAGATCGGAATACCTATCACATTACATAATAACTGCCATCTATTAAAAGAACATTTATACTCTGTTTTCACTGCCAAGTAATCTATCATAAATTCAAGAAGCTAACTACTTTTACCCATCTTGGAGCTTATCGAAGTTCAAAATAAAAGGATGAAACAATAAATATTAAACACATCAAAAGAACTTAATAAACAGAAATCCTTCTTTTCACTATTCTTGCATCGATGATCATAAAAATCACAAGGAACTGGAAGATTTTGTGTGGCCCATCATACTTCTCACTGCACACTGCCAGTGCAGAGAAACCTGTCAGAGACATTTTATGATTAATCTAGGAAGCCAGTATGTCCTAAAAGGAATTTATCATCCTTTGAGAACAAAATAAGTTACCCAAGGTTGCTGTGCTCAGATTTGAGCATTGCATGAACCAAGTTGCACAAGCTTCGATTCCAATTAGATTATAGATGAAATTCTCGTTCAAAACACCATTATTTAAAAAGTGCACCACCTTAGATTTTACCATGATTCATAAAAATGCAGATATATGTGTATTATGTGCATCCATTTGAGGAAAGAGTTGCAGATGGTCATGAAATTAGGTCAACAAATAGATAGAATTGGAAAATTACAATTTAATTTAGTATTCTACATTAGTTCAGATCATGGTTTGCAAACTCGGTGATTTCTTGCCAAACTCATGAGAACTCACAAGTAAATTTGCTTGCCGGAAAACATGCAAACAATTTGAAAACGAAGTCCTGCAAAAAAAGTTTTGAGTTTTTCAAAAGCTACTCAGCAAGTTTTTACCTGCAACTAGTAAGTTTTCTCTACAAACTCGGCCACCAAAAAAAAATTTGCAGACCCCTAAAAAGCCTTGTTTTTTGTCCTTATCGTCTTCAGCAATCAGGATCTCAGTGGTATGAACTAATTGTCAAGTGATTGAAATAATTTATTGAGAATTGGTAAAAACTAAAAAGCAATAAAATAAAATAAAATGGTATGCATGATGACTGTCCCTGTAGCCTCAAAGGCATTAAATTTTTTCTCTATTTTTTAGTGCCAAGTAACCTATTGCAAATTCAAGGAGATGACTGCATCAATAAAAAGAAAAAGAAAAAAACCAATAAAAATATCAAAAGAACTTAAGAATCAGAAATCTCTCTTCTCACTATTCTTCCATCAATGGTCATAAAAATCACAAGGAGCTGGAAGATCCTGTATAGCCCATCATACTTCTCACTGCACACTGCCAGTACAGAGAAACCTGTCAGAGCCATTTTAATGATTTATGTAGGAAGCCAGTACGTCCTTAAAGGAATTAATCATCCTTTAAGAGCCAAATGAGTAACTCAAGGTTGATGTAATCAGCTCTGAGGATTGCATGAACCAAGTTGCCTGAGCTTCCCTTCCCACTTAGATTTTAGATGAAGCACTGGCTCAAAACACTATTATTTAAGAAGTGTGCCAACTTGAAGATCTTAACACGAGTTCATTATTGTCTAGATATAATATATATGGAACTATGTGTATATATTTGAGGAATAGTTGCAGATAGTCATAAAATTAGGTCAGGAAAATAGAAAAAATTCACAATTACAATTTAGATAAGTGTTCTACATTAGTTTAGATCATAGTTTGCAAACTTTGAGTTCTTAACAAACTCACAAGTAAATTTGCAGAAAGGCAACTTACAAGCTGAGTCCTGCAAAAGATACTACCCCTCAACAGACTGGGAGCTGCCTCCCCCAGACCACTGCTCTGGTTCTATAAAAAAAAAGATAAAAAAATCATTTTGGGTTGCCCAAGATCGGAAAGAAGAGTTTTTTTCCATTTATTGGGCTTGCAATAACAAAAACAGTAATTTTCTCTGTTTTTGATGAATTTTCAGCAGGTTTTAGTCTCCCAAGTACTTGAAATTCCATATATACACGAATGTGTTGAGGCTAGCCATAAAATCGTCATCTACTCTGAATGAACTGGAGATTTAAAGCTTAGGGTTAAAATAGTAGGCAGCAGCATGAATCTGTTGAAGTTATTTGTTCCACCTCTTATTAATAATGTGCTAGAGGGGTTCATATTTGTTTCTATTGAACCAACACAAATATTGAATTGTCTCTTTGACCCTATCCATGGCCTTATATAGATGCCCCATGGGGCTTCTATCTCTATCCACCAACCACAGAACACTAACCAAAGTTTTTGACAACTAAAACAAAAAAGCTTATTAAAATGAATCAAAAAATTAAACTAAATAAGAAATTTAAAATCAGCAAATTAAAATATCAAAATTTACAAAATCAACAAATTGTAACATTATAAAATTAGACGTTATATATTATAAAATCCACATCATAATACATTAAAAATTTACGTTGTGTTTCAAGTCTGCACTTGCTGTGCAATAGTTTTTACTTTTTAGTTGTTGTGCAGCAATTTTTCATGTTGTTCTGCAACATGCCAATTTCAAACAATGTTTAAGTCCTCAATTTGTCTTAAGTTAGTCTTATGGATTTCAGTAGTGATGGCTGTAACTTCAAATCACCCCTATTTAAGGGTTGATGCTGAGACTGTTATTAATATTTTTTTTATTTTTATATACGAGGTAGTGGACCCCAATCCACAATCAACATATAAAAAAAAAGCATTATAATATTTGAGTAAAAAGAAAAATGAAATCTTTTTGATCAAAATCTTACCTTGAGGATCTCCTCCATGTTATTAGAAAATGTATCACAAAAAATGATCTTCACGACTCTCACTTTGGCCTTCTTACAATAAGGACTCTACAATCACCTTTCACTCACAAACATACACTTAAAGTTGGGCCATTACAACTGTGATACTCTGCAAGGTAATGAAATTTGTTGCAAACCAAGTGACTCCTTAATACGCTAGCTCCTTGCCAATAATGTGCTCCCTTGTGAGATTTAAGACCCATACATGGTTGTAAGCATATTTTGTGACATTCCTCACATCTTCAACCACTTGCTTCACTCAACTAAGTTTCCTGATATCCTCAAGGAGGATGTCAATGTAGTGGGCAGCACAAAGACTCCAAAACAAAGTTTGGTGTCTCCCTCTAGCATTTTATCAACTAACATAGTTGTATGGATAGTCACTAATTAAAAAACATTATCCACCTCCACCAACTCATCCAACAAGTTGCACCAGGTCGAGACATTTTTTACTTCACTAGAGGCATCAACTAACTTCAAAAATTGTCCTAAAGCCACGAGGAAGTTGATTAAGGTTTAGTCCATGCCATCCATCCACTTGTCAAATAAAATGTTCTTTTTCCAAATTATTGTGTTCATCTACTAGCAAGTTTGCATTATTGACCACATCCTACAATTAAGGCCCACTCAACTCATGTTGGTCGGATGCCCTGAACCTTTTACTTGCCATGGCTAATATGGTGACTAGCTGCTTCCAATAAGAAACTATAACGTTAAATGGAAAATTATTGTACAAAAACTGGCACATACCAACTTGGCCTCATGTTGCAATTCCCTATTCCATATAGTACCTTCCAATGAAGGTTGCACACCAAGATTGTTACGAAGAGCAAAAAACTAGAACTATAGCTGCCCATGCTACCTAACCTCGTATCCATGACCCAATAGAAGAAACAGACACCCCTATATCTCCCTTTGACCTTTTACAACAAATACTTGCCAATATCTTTGTCACCCTCCTTTTCTCTACTTTCTTCTTATCATAAGAAGCAAACCAAGCTTTCACCTCATTCTCAACAACCTAAACTACTTATTTACATGGCTCTAAATTTGGCAACAAATCCATGCAAACTGATATTTGAGGCAATTTATGCCTCCTCATATCCGTCTCATAATAGTTGCAAATTACCTGGCCATACATTGTTCCCATTGTTGCATGTTCCAAGCAAGTCCCCAGGCTTGCTGCTGCCTCTTTTACTTGTGTATGCCATTTTCTTTTTAGAAAAAAGGAAATTAACCCTAGCAAAAAGAAAAGGGAAAAGAAAAAATTCAAACAAAAATCCAGCAGCAATAAATGCCTTGAAAAGAAAAAATATAAACTTATTACAGAAACAAAACCCTCACAACAAATTAAAAAATATAACAAAAACAGAAACAAAACATATTGTTGAAAATGCCACTACCAAGAACCAAATTAGAGCTGAAATGAGCACTCAAACACCTATAAGCTCTTTTGCCACCACTGCTAAAAAAAATGTTTAATTTTATGGGCCGAGCAGTATAATGCAAACATAGCTGAGTTTTTATGACAAAACTATAAGTTTCTGGTGTGCAATCCATGAGTTTTCCACAAGTCACAAGCAAAGGTCGAGTTTTTCATCTATGGGTTAAATTCAATAAATCAAATAGATAGTAATTGATGCAAGAGATGTGCAAATATTTATATGCAATCACAAAACATCACATGCACTATTCAGACCTTCTCCAAGAAGGTATTGTCAAACCTATCAGGAGTTGGAACTAGATATGTGTTATAGTTCATTCTCCTATAGAGAATAAATGACTTGCAAGAGCCCCTGCAACTAACGGTCATGACACAAGACTAGACTCAGTGGGCTGATAAGTCAAAGCAAAGAAAGAAAGTGAAGGAAGTGGTGAAAGGCAATACATTTTTGGTTAATGTCAAATACATCATCTCCATCAAATCTCCAATTTTCATAGTGAACAGATATTGAATGTATTGTCAACATGCCTGTCCAAATGAAGGTTCCACAACAAAAAAACAACCCCACCTTACAATTCTACAATGAACACATCCAATCTGTCATTCAGCAGAGGTGGGAGAAGTTCAACACTCCCTTGCAAATGGTTGCCCATGCATTGAACCTGAAGAGGCACATACAAAGGCCTTGCAAATTGTCCCTTATTGAGGAGGAAAAAGGCTTTATGAAGAGAATTCTAAAGATATGCAGTGCAAGGCTTCACGAAGGGAATTCTAAAGACATACAGTGCAGAGGACGTTGCCACCATTTCTTGTGAGTAGACCAAATTAGCTACTCTCAGGGGCTATCCAAAAGAGGCAAAGTTGAATAGGGAGATTATGGCAAAAGATGACCGAATCATATGGTGGACCATAGACAACCACACTAGCCATTGATCTCTTATCTCATGTTTCTAGTTCCTTAAGTGCTGAGAGGAATCGATCGACATTAAAGTCCATGCAGTCTATCAAAAGGAATAGGCTTACCTCTAGGAGAGCGGAAAAGCTTGTAACTGTACATAGTGATTTGTATCTCATGGATCACAACACACTTATGTACAAGCAGAGTCTAGTAGTGTGGTGGGATGGAAAACTAGAGGAGCCAACATAGACTGATGAGGATCAGACCCAAGGTGGTTGGTGTTCATTTGGAGAAGCTTCAGCTAGATAGGTCTAGACTCTAGGTCCAATAGTTCCAACATTGAGGAGTTTGCCACAGCATTTGAAGAGGATGATTAGACTAGTATGGCCCATTGTACTTCAATGTAATCATCATTCTAAGTATAATAATATGTTGAGATTCAACATTTTCGAAGCATTGCGTTTAATAATTTACAGTTTCAATTGTTATTACTTATACATCTTTTTATAACTAACTTTTCAAGTACTATATTATAATTGATCCGCCTTCCACTCCCCCATCCCCTATCCCGAAAACCCATTCTCCTATTCCAAAACTTCATGGAACACTAATATTTACAAACAATTTTTTATACTGTGGGTGGATTAATAGTTTTATTTATGGGAAACAGAGATGTTAAAGTGGATAAAGCCCCTGTAACAGTCCCACCGCATGGATGTTGCGAGGGACATTGACTGCTGCAACCTGTTTGTATGTGGGCCATTCAAATGTGCAACAGTATTTATTGCAACTATGAACCTCAAGGTAGAAATTAAATGGCATTCTAAATGAATGCACGGCAAAAAGGATGGCAGAATTGCTAACCAATGGTAGCATCAGTCCCATCCAGGCTTGCTGTATGTCCAATCTTTGGAGATATCAATTGAATTGAAGGAATCAATAAACTATGATATGAAATTTCCTAAGTTTGGTGTTCTTTCCCTAAAGCAAACAAGGGGTTATACTCTAAGGCCATTGAATCTCCATTTCCACTTTTAATTTATATGGTGCAGTTGGCTATAGAAGTTTAAAAGCTGGAAACCCATCATCATGGACACTGATGATTACTGGATGTGCACAAAAGGGTGCTTGGTTAGACACATCTTTTCAATGAATTGCCTAGTGGGAACAGTCTCATAGATAGCAAGCATTGCAGGAAATGTATTAATTGGGCTTCTTGTTAAACTTTTGGAGATTGTTCAGAAAAAGTATTGAACAGATGTAAAGACAGAACTATCAACAGTTGCCAGTATTCTCCTAGCATGTGATAAAATTGGAATTTTAGAATGGGGGTAAAAGACATAAGAAGTTTCCAGAAAGCAATCTCGGGCTGGAATTCTTGGGAAAATGAAGCTCTTACAGGCCCAATTTTATTAGACCTTCAAAGCATAAGGAATTCTAATAACTATTGATCTGCACCTTGTTCTTGATGGCATAAAGATTCTCATTGATGTTGCTCCAACTTTATTAGTGCCTCTTCTTGTTTCAGAACTTTTGTTATTTTGTGGCTTCTGATCATAGCATTGTTTTTGACATTGCTGACCTAATAAACTTGAGCACTTCAAAAAAAACTGGGTTCTGAAAACTGCAGACTTGTTGCTTGCGAAGTATATGGATCTGTGCCTCACAACTATCAATTCATCATATGCTCTCGAGTAGAATTGCTGAAGATTGAAACAAAGCCAATGTGAATAAGTTCACTAGATGAGGATGAAGATGTTATTGAGTGTCTTGAAATGGAAAACATAATAGACAGGTAAACCAAAGGCTATTATTGATGAGGCAAATGGGAAACAAATACACTTGATGATTACAATTGACAAATAGCATCATCCAGAATATAGAACTATCCAGTACGCTGCCTCATGGAATCAATGATAGCTAGATATTCAATACATAGTTTCAGCAAGACAGTTCTGGTACCCTTTGAACAAACAGAACAAGTATCTTTCCTGAAAATATAATAATTGTACATAAAATGTCAACAGACATTATAGTTGTAACAACCCTGATTGAAAGAATGCAGACTGTGGAAGCATACAAAATGCATATCAATTGACAGACAAAATGCCTCAACTAGAATGAAACTCGTGGTTTGCATAAATAGTTAAATAAGCACACAATAGGATTGTACATAGAACCTTGTAAGTCTTAGAAAATAGAAGTACCAAGTCTAAATCCTGTGTCTTCAAACCTTGCCAGTAGAATCTAGTTTGATTCAAAGTTGAGCCTTGGGACAGATGTAATGTCCCCTTTTAATCTACAGCAATGTGTGAGTGTTCTGGGTGTTTTGTCAGCAGTTAGGTAGGAAGTGAATGTTATGTCAACAGTTACATAGGAATGAATAATCTAATAAGGCTACTGAGTATAATGCTCTTTTTTCTAATCGGCAGTTGTTACATAGGAATAAATAATCTAATATCATAAAACAAAAATCATTTCTTTCTCCTGAGCTGAACGTTGTCTTTCAGCGGCTCTGGCTTGGAGTCAAAACCTTCAGGTTCAGATATCAGGCTTCTTGAGGATGGAAACCCTTAAGCAGCAGATCAGCATTCAGACTAACATCTGATATGCCACTAGTGTCTAGTTCTGCATGCAGGTGTGTTTGGTAAGTTGTATTAGTTTGATCGATATCTATATGCTTATGTACTGTTTTGAATAAATATTAAAAAATTTAAAAAATACTATTTGTTGTAGTATTTTGGGTTTGTTATTTTGAATGTTTTTAGTTGGGGTCATTGTAGTAGTATCAAAACTTTGATACTGCTGGCCTATAAATCAGAGAGGGAATTTTGAAAATCTGATAAATGACAAGAGGGCAGATCTTTTTCAAGACGCATTGATGGAAATTCAGAGAAGCCAAGATAGAATGATTGAGCTACTAGAACAAAAGTTGCAGCTTTAGAGTAGCATGCAAAATCCAAATCCGGCTAGAACATCACAAAGAGAGAGAAACTTGACTACAAATAACCAACCAATGGATTGTTTCATTCCAAAGCCTACCAGACCCACATTCCTGCAAAAAAATAGATTTAGGGGTTTCTCACTGATTTGAACAAGGAAGAAGATCAATTATCAAAGGAGGAGTATATTACTCTAGAAGTTAGAACATTTAGCAATTGTAAGAACTTGGGTTGGACAAACAATTTGAGACACCCAAGGAAAATGTGGGCAAAGGGAACACTAGTACTACTAATGATAACAATGATGTGGGAAAGGGATACCATTAAGTAGATTGGAGAAGCAAAAGGGATATTGATCAGAGACAAAATGATGGGCATTTAAGAGCAATTATAGAGTGCCACTGAACAATAGTCATGATCCAAAGATGTATCAAGTCTTGTTGTAAGTTTTGCCTACGCAATAAACTCCTAAGGTAAGTGAGAGCATCCCAATCTCTATATCTCTAGTTTTGATTGTGTAGTTCATGTAAGAGAGTTGGACCACTGCCCAAGTATTTGGAGTCTATCTCCATCCCTTCCCTCCCAAAGAAACTAGACCTGACACACCATTGTTGAAGAGATAGACACAATCTTTGAGCAACATCAAAGTAAAGCACAAGATTTCAAGAACAAAGACAAAATTAGTCCTAATTCTTCAAATGTCAAGGCCAATCTTTGGTTGAGATACAACCACCATAGCAATCTATGAGGGACTCTCAACTAACACCTAGTTTTGCAGCACGCAACCCAAACACAAGTGGAAGAAAGATTAATGCCTTCTTTGCACCTTGTACTTCACCAGGAGCACAACCCACTTTGGAGAGTACGAGTCAGAGCAAGAATGCCCCAGACAAGCAAAGAATTCCATTGAGAACTTTTGGAACTTGTTGACGTGGTTTTTGTGACCGCACCAACACAGAACAAAGTTTCCCAACCGATACTCTATTCTCTCTTGATCAAAGTATTCAGCATGCTAAGATTGCGAGTGAGTTCATGCTTTCAACTCCAAGGTTCCTTTAATGCGAATAGACCCAGTTTGGTTGATGTGTATTGCTGTGTACTTACGAGGGGACTTACATAATTGTTCAGACTTCTTGCAGTTAGCAGTCGGTATATGATTTGAAAGGGATTCTTGCGTGTATGATTTGGCAATGTGGTTCGTCTTCCTAAAACTAACCAGAAATATGCGGAAAGTAAAAAGAGTGTAGGGCCTAAGAAATTTGTATTCTATTCTAAATGCAGGATATGTGGAGCTTCGTTTTAGTAGACTTCAACCAAATTTCACCTAGCCTCGCATCGGACAGCTTCAGCAAAATCGGTGCAATCTTCAAGGGGGTAGCAAAGGATGTTCAGATTATAACTTAGCATACATACACCATCAAAACGACGCATATAGGTATACAAATCACAACCGAAGTTAAACTCAAGATAATGTCCAGTTGACCACGCAAGGCGAACTTATCATCAACAAGCCGCTAGTGGTATGGAATGAAAGAAGCTACCTCAACAAAAATGCCACACATCAAAGTAAACTAATTGCATGAAAATTACGCTACTTGGATACGAAAGGAAGAAGAGACCTTGCTAGCTATTCATGACAAGACGAATTCCACCATCAATGAAAAGATCTATTATCATGAAAAGTGTTACACAACAATCTCCACAAAAGTTTTCAAAGAGAAAACTTTCTTTCTTCTCCACACTATGCAAAATGTCTACAATGCTCTACTCTCTAACTCTAGCTCCAATGCTAATGTATGATATCTGCCTCTAATCTAATGGATTACAAATGAGGGGGACCCCCCCTTTATATAGCTAGCCCAGTCCAAAAGACGGCTAGGGTTACAATTAATAGAGTGGCCAGAATCGTGCCACCTCAACCCTAACCCTAAAAACTGCCAGAATAGGGAGTGGTACATTAAATGAATCAAAGATTCCCACTCACACCCAAAAATAGTAAAGGCAATAAATGCCCACAATCAGTCTTCTAGAAGATCTTCGTCCAGTAGTGCATTCCCGTTCTCCTTCTCTCTGGCTGCAAACTCAATGAACCTGCTAAGCACAGCCTCAACCTCCTGAACTGAAATCGGCGGAATGCAATCTAGCTGAAACTCTAACACTGTGACTGAATGCTCATGCCTTGCACAAGACTTTCTCCAAGCAGCTAAAGAATCCTACGTGTTCTGGATCAAGGTGGAGAAAGTGGAGGTATTCTCGAAATCATCCTGTACAAAGGTCTTAACATCTGAAAAGAAAGGCACTAGCCTACCCCTCAAATTATCAACATTCACCTCCTCTGAATTCAACCGGCTAGCAAATATGGCCTCAAAAGTATTCTGAACTCCATCAATGATATTGGCCATGGCCTTATGTATCCTGGTTGAATCCGCCTGTGCCACGTCGAAGAAACCACGCCCTGTGATTGCTGAAGAATACCATCTAGAGAAATCATACCTGTCATTCTCCTGAATGACACCTCCATCAATCAGCAATCGCAACGGAACATGCCTCAATGCCTCAAGACGCTGAATTACCTTGCTCGATAGATAGAAGCATCGCCCCAAGCATGATCCACTACCTCCATCCGTGTCAAAATACTAGAGGCCTGCTGAAAAGCAAAAGCAAGGTCCTCCATAAACTTCTCTGTCTCGGTACGGACTCCCGTGACCCACTTATCTGCCTCCTGTGCCATCTTCCCCAACTCCATCAAGCCACTAATGGACTCTCTAGGTATCTCTGCTGGAGGCTCTATCACTGGAACATCCTGCCCTCGAGAACGAGACAACTGCTGTACATATCCAATTAAGGCCTTGTGTTCTCTTTTCAACTTCTTATACTTCCCTTCTTTCTTGAATAACCTATCTTTGAGGGCAAGGTAGGAGTTATCACACTCCTCTACAATCTGCGCACCAGTGGGGCGTCCCAAATCCAGAGTCGTGACCACATAATTCTCAGGTACTACTTCATTTCGGTCACACTCAACTCGTGGCACAGCTACATGAAGGGTACGGGAACCATCCTCTTCAGTGGATATCTTCGAAAACTTTCTTGCTTTCTTTTTCTGTGGAGGTGCACTGATCCTGTTCAAAAACTCCTCCATCTCAACTGCTGGATCAATCTCCTCACTGGGGCTTCTTCTCATTCTGTCCTTAAGCCAATCAGGCACATCATACTGTATATCAAAGGGCTGCTGTTCTTGTGCCTCTACCTCTCTAACTTGCTCAACCTCTACATCATTCTGGTGAGGCTCATCGTCCTCAAGTGGCTGAGTGTCACCTGACACTATATCATCATCATCATTCATTGCCACCTCTAACTCCTGCTGAAACTGAGGGTCAGTAATAGTCCCCTCATCATCCTGCTGATCAACCCTAACAGGTGCGTTGACGCTCTGGCCAACCGACTCTCTCTGTGGACGCTGAACAATATCCTGTACCACCTGCACCTGATTCAGTATATTCCTCTGATCAGCAAACAAAGAGACCTCATGTATGCTTGGAGAACGGGTCTCCAATGGTGATGCAACTGTGACTCGTGGAGGTTCTGGCTGAATAGGCTCTTGTCGAACTAGCTCCTTCTTTTTAGACTCTAGACCTCGTGTAATCTGTTTCTTTCTGCCTGTGGTGGGTGTCCTGTGATCTCCCATCATGTTGTAAGTCAAAACAATTGACCTACCCTTCAACCTGTTTACTCGCTTATCAACCCATGCTCTAGTGAATGTCAGGACCGGGATAGAAAGTGTGTCCAAATCAGCAATCTCAGGCTCTGACCAATCTGGAGGTGGAAGTGGAGTATCTCTCACTGCTGCATAATCGGGATGGACAACGTCCATATCCTCGTTTACCTGGTCTGGAACCGGCACAACTTCACACTCCCTAATCAAAGTAATCGGCAACCGAGAAAACATCATTTTCCTTACTTCAATCTCATCAGCCGCATCAGCCCAATAATCCTCAATGGTGGCCTTATGTTTAAATTCCTCTGACAGTACCCATTTGATGTTATGATGTGGGTCGTAGTGCTGTCGGCTAATATGATATGAGAAATGATAAAATTGAAGTTCACTTTCAGCCTCTCTAGCTGCCTGTATTTAAGGACACACCTCATCCGAGTTGCCCATGACAACTGGAAATTCTACCCCTCCCTTCTTCTTTTTCTTTTGAATCTTATCAAAGGCAAGCAATTGTCTAGATATCTCTAGCATTAAAACTCTATCTGTAGGGTACTTAGGCAGCCTATATGGGTATGATGAGAAACCTTGCAGCCTAATGTAAGAAGATTTCGGAAACTGTATGAACCAGCACCCATACCTTTCAATCAACTCTTGGGCTTCCCTCGAGATTCTGTGATGTAATCGCTCCTGAAGCAGCCTCGTGATGTACATGGTGAAGGAATCGTTGACACGCTTGTAGTGAGCTGTGCTTGCCAAATGCAACTGCGGACAAGCATCATATATCTTGAATTGATGAGAGCCACAACCGACAGGCTCCTTGTAAGAGATTCCTCTGTACTTCGTCATACGTGCCAACATATAAATGATGTAGGAGCTCATGTAAAATGTCTTCGTTCTCCTCAAGCTCAGGAGCTGCTCATGTAAATTATCACTTATCATCTCGGCTCAATTGACATAGTCTTTTCCTTCCAGCACGAGATTGATGTAGTAAAACATCCAAGGCTCGAAAATAAAGGACTGTGCACAACCACCAACCCTGCTCAGCATCATGATGAGATCACAGTATTCTTGCTTCAAGTCCTCCGCTATGATCTTCTTAGGCAACTTCGTACGAGAAGGCTTGGGAGTGCTCATCCAGTGAGTGTTAATCGTCTCCGTGCATCTCTCGAATGCAGAAGCATACATCCGCTTAGCTCGTTCTCTGGATTTGTAAACCATGTTCTTGTGCACCGGGATCCCGAAAGCCTCACCAATGGCAGCAGGAGTAAGACTGGCTAGTACTTGGCCATCAGGTGACATGATCGATCGATGATCCTTATCGTAATAATTGGCGCACTCCATCATCAGCTCCGAGCACTGAATGGCTGGTGGAAAACCAGCAGCTGCATATAATCCGCTTCGAACAATATTGTGTGAAGTGGTCGAAGGCCGATGACTCCCAATTCCCAACATCCTGTTCTTGAAGGTCTCTAGGTTGACGGAGCCCAGGTTGGTGTCTGTCAGCTTGCCCAACTTTGAAATAAACTTCGATTCTGGCATGAATGTCTTGCTCAGCTTTTTAATCACAGCTTGCCTGGATGCACCATTGTCCTTGCCAGTCGCCCTTGCCTCAGCCATCTGCAAACAGTAAACATTCATCAGCAATTAATTTGTAAAATAAATAAGACATTGTGTAGGGGCTGCAGTCGACTTCAAGAAGCTGCAAGAACTTTCTTATTTGCAAACCTCAGCTTCTTCTCCAATAAATTCGAACTTCAACACTTAGAAAAAGTTTCTAAGTAGACTTCAGTGATCTCGCTACTTTCAGCAACTCCAATCAGCAACTAGCAAGTTCGTACTTTTTTAAATTCTCAGCAATTTCACCTCAAGGCATCCTCTCGAACTAGCAACTTCGACCTTGCCAATGAATCAAGCTTCAATCACACTCGTACCTTCTCTAACCAGCAAGTGTGCACCTCTTGACTTCAGATTTTCAAGGCGTCCCTCTCCAACTGCAGACTTGAATACATTCAGCAACTTCTAAGTGCGCCTCTTCAATCCTCAGCAACCTTCAGCAAACTCAGCAACTTCAGCAAATTCCAATTCTCAGCAAGATTTCGAACTCTTCAAGCTTCAGTCTTCAGCAACTCACTGCAATGTCAATCCCGGAGCAAATCGAATTCTCCAGCTGTGAAAAATAAGTGAGAAACTTCTTCATTTTATAGCCAAAATTCGAATTCTAGAAGAAGCCAATTTTAGCCAGTGCATTTAATTTCCACTACTCCACTTCAAAAATTCGAATTTTCCCTCTCTGGTATTTCTGACACTTGTCTCTCGACGTCAGGAATCTTATTCTTCTAGAAACTTGACTTTGACTGGCATCTTTGAATTTATTTTCGAAAAATTTAATTTAAATTCATCTTTCTAACTCACCAACCAGAACTTTGTCACTTGAATTCGAATTTAACTCTTCATCATCTCTGGAAAATCCATCTTCGAAGAATTCCATCAAAATCATCTAGGCAACTCATCTTGAATTCATCATTCGGAGAAATTCATCCTGAAAAACACATTTTATTCATCCTGCCTTAGAGAATTTTAAATTTTCCCCTTAAGGAAATCAACAATTTGAGCACTGATTAAATTCTTCACTGAAAAAGTGTTGGCGAAGTGCGGAAGACTTGGAAATCCATCTATCATCGCAAATGTTTAGTACCCAGAAGAAAATTTTCTCCAGAACGCTTCGAATCCATGGGTACCCAACGAACGGGTTCATTTAATTTTTTAATTTTGAACCTTAGAAAATATTATTTTATCCAATTTAAATCCATTCTTCGCCTGTGATCGTCCCGTGTTGCTCTGACTTGAGGAAATTTGAGTTCATCTGCATTATCATTCATCTCTGACTTCATCCCTGAAAAATTTGCCGGTGTTCTGAGAGGAAAATTCATCACCCTGAGTTCTAGGTGTATTTTCTAAGAAGAAAATATTTTTGCCTTAGAAAATATTTTAAATCATCTTGCACTTTGTCTTAGAAAATTTTGGTTCATTTGCCAGTGTTGGAAATTTTATCAACTTCATTTAGAAAATTTTTACCCATGC
The DNA here is from genome assembly GCA_007258455.2 of Sequoia sempervirens. Classification (NCBI taxonomy): domain Eukaryota; kingdom Viridiplantae; phylum Streptophyta; class Pinopsida; order Cupressales; family Cupressaceae; genus Sequoia; species Sequoia sempervirens. Next base: position 658,914,886 of record VDFB02000003.1, on the reverse strand, counting down.
CTAGCACAATTCATTTCTCACTCACCACTTGCATTTTACTTCACACTTGCAAGGCAATGTTATTTAAAATTCTAACGCCTTAGAAATATTTCATTTTTCTTCACTCAACATATTAGGCGCATATTACTTGGCATTTTATTTCCACCACCTCGGAGTATTTTCTGACACTTTATAACTCCCATCATCCTTGGTGCCTAGCACTTTGGAGAAAAATCAAAAACTACGCCCACATTCATCCTTCACCACCTCACAGGCCTTAGAAAATTTTACCACCTTAGGCGCATATAGCATTTGTAGAAGAATATTGCCACGCCTAGGAAAAATTTTCAACACTCTTTAGCACTCACCACCCTTGGCGCATTTAACACTTGAAGAGGAATCCACGCCTAGTATTCACCTTATATTGACCACGCCTTTGAGGAATTCACTCACCTTTCACCTCACTTACCAGCTTGCACTTACTTTTACCATCCTAACTTGGGCGCATTTCCATGTAGGTGAAGGATGACTCTTCAACTTCACTCTTTTGTCTTCACTTGAGCTTGTTTGGGCGCATTTAGGAGGGTGAGGAGGACGAATTTCCTTTGACCTTTTGACCCTCTTCTAACTTGAGGGCATTTTTATGTAGGAGAAGGATAAGAATGTTGACTTGTTGACCCATTTTCCTCTTGGGCGCATTTGGACATAGCTGGTGGATAACAACGCCCTTGAGTGACTCTTCACCTCCCGTTTTTGTCTTGACATGCATGTATTTGGGCGCATTTTGCCTAGGGAAGAGGATGAAAATCGTTGACTTTGCTTTGACCACTCACAACTTGGGCGCATTTTACCCCCTGAGAAGGATAAACTTGCAATTTGGGCGCATTTTGAAGGTGATGGCGGATATCTACACTTAGAAAAAATTTCAACTTTTTTCCTCTTCAAGTTGGGCGCATTTCTCCATGCCTACAGGATGAACGTGTTGACCTTTCTTTGACTTTCTTCTCCTTGGGCGCATTTTGGCCTGTGTGAAGGACGAGCTTCAAACTTAGAATTTTTTTATGCCTCCTTATTCACCTGGGCGCATTTTGCCATGTCTACTGGATGAAGTTCCAGACTTAGACTTTTTCTTCGTTTTGCCAGCTTACATGCCCTGCTATTTATAGTAAGTCCTCTGATTTTGCATTTCTGAAGCTCGGAACGACTTGAAATTTTGCACACTGCATCCTTACGATCTTGTTGTCCTGTTGACACTACCACTTTTAGTCACCCTGCTATTTTTAGCCTGTCTCTGGTGGTGGTTTACTATAAATAGTAACCCCTTGTTTCTGATAGCTCCATTGCTCCGATCGACTTGAAATTTAAATGAGGCGCTCCTCACCATGTGACCTTACTGTCAACATCAACGCATGCAGTTGATTTACTATTTTTAGCCAGTTTCCAAATTGACTTACTATAAATAGTAAGTGCTCCGTTTGATTTGAAATTTCACCAGCAGTAGCCTGAAGGATGCTGATCGCGGTGGTTTACACCGGTTTTCCTACTTTTACCCTCTTTCGTGATCTGTTGGAAACCCTAATTGCGCGACAAAAGATCTCTGCTGCTCTCGTTTCTCGGGTACCGCGATCGCTCGTGGATTCTCAATCGCTGGAAGCGCCGGACACAGCGAAAAATAGCCCCTACGCAGTATCTTCGTTTGCATGTCACACCATCGCGAAGCTCTAAAACCCATCAGAATCATCCGGACATGCAAAAGAAACCCCCGACATGCAAACCCTAAAAATAGCCTCGGAAGACCACTAAAGTGGTCGTCTCGCTTTGCATGTTATATCGCGAAGGTCTCAAAACCTTAAGGAATATGCCAACATGCAAAGAAAACTCTCGTGATCCGAGCCCTGAAATTTGTCCCGGAAGCTGAACTGCTAAAAATAGTAAGTTGTCCGTTTTCGCTCAAATTTTGCATACGAGTAGCCTGATGCGCTCTGAATGCTGTGTGACTGTCGGAAACTCAAGAATGTTGACGAACTGCTCTGAATTTCACACTTACTAAAAATAGTAAGTACCTCAAAATCTGATAAAAATTCGCTGAAAGCCTGCTGGAAGCATACTGACAACAGTGTTAGTCTTTATTTTCAATTTACTGACTTCGTTCGACCTTGGACTGACCAGAAACGATGAAACCCTAATTCTCAGACTCGGTCAATTTCATGTTCTAGCTCATTGACGGGCGCAACCCCCGAAAGGCAGACATCAGAAAAGAGACAGAGCGGGAGAGAGAGAAGAAAACCCAAGCCAAAAGACCAGAATGGAGCAAAAATTAGGGGGTTCCCATCTTGAATGGGGCGATGTGTGAAAAAGGTCACAACAGAACTACTCTAGTATGTCATTCAATGTTGGAATGTCTCCATCCTATTAGATTGTAACACCCCTTATTTTATTTTTTGTAGTTGTTAACTAAATAAGTTGCCCCATAAACATCCACAATACCAAACTCAAACACTGTCACAGTGCTGCTATGATTTTGAAATGAGAAACATATTGACATAATACTGATATTTTGGCATATGAAACAGCAATTGATTGCACAAGTAATTAAGTTGGTCACATTCATTAAAGGAGTCTCATTACATAAAAAAATCAGACATGAGAAAAGGATAACAACTACCTCAAATCAGAGATATCACGGTGTAGTTGACTGTGTAAAGTTGTTCACAGAGCACCTGTGGGTTCATCTCCACCAAAATCAGTCAAGAACATCATATGATGATTACCTTAACCCCTGGCAAGTTGCTAAGGAGCCCGATTACAACCCAGCAATGTTATTACAACTCCAAAAAGGGCTATTAATGACTGAAATCTGCTACTGCACTCTTTACTGTGACTGAAACTGTGACTGCAGCATTTAATCTATGGGAATACACTGAACTAACCTCCCACAATCAGAAATACCAAAAGCATATGGAATACCAACCTTCACTAACCTCTAACCATCATCTACAGGCTCCATTTTGGCATCAACAGAGAGTCAATATGGACTGATAACAGTAGGTCTGGGAGGCTGAAGATGCTACAGCATGTCTGTAATCTCTTTGCAGGTCTTAACAACTCTAATCCTTTGAAACCAACCCACCGGGTATTGCAAATAACACCTGCACTCCAAACTGCTTACAATTCACCAGCAACTAAATGTCCTCTGAAACTTCAAAACAACATGCTCAGTAGTTCTGATAACCCCTTTATTATCATGCCCAGGTCTGCTATATTCTTGCTATGCACCAAATCTACACCTCATAACGGTCATCAAACCTCAACAATAATAAAGCATTGTCTAAACAACCTCACTCAGAGCATAAAATTGAAAGGAAAGACCGCAGATTGGTTTCAGATTTGCAGAGTTCTGGAAAACTAAGTGCTAGAGACAGGGGCGACTGGGAATAAGTGCCCAGAATCCCTCCAAAGTGAAGAAACCCAGTCATAGACATAAACACCTGCAACTGATGGATCAGACCTGAAGACTCCTGCAAATCACTACCAAAGCACTCCAAAACCTCTAAAAGTTTGTTACCAAGCACTCCCAAAAATATGCATTCAAAAACCTTGAAATTTTTTTTTGAAACCCAAGAAACCAAAAACTCCATGAAATACCAAGGTGATTCCTACGTGAAATCACTCTACCAGCTAGGGAGGATCTTTCACCACCAAAACTAGTGATTTGATGAGGGTTTTCATCCTAAATCAATCCTTGGAAGAACTTCTCCGTTCACTCCAGCAGCATCCTGTTATGTGTGCAAACTTGAATAGTGAAAATGAGAGCCCCACACCTCTTTTTATTGCTTTTTCATTGCTTTTTCGCTTAGTTGCCGGTTCAGGTATGGGTTCAGATACGGGTTCGGGCTCGGGTTTGGGTACGCCGGTACGGCATTTTATTTTTTGTTCCTTGGGTACGGGTTCGGGTACGCGAGTATATATATATATATATATATATATATATATATAAATTATTAAATTATAAACATAATGCCATAGACTCATAAGCATGTTCAAAATTATAATCATATAATCATAATGCCATAATGCCATAGAATATTGAAATACGGTAATACCTCATATAATCATATTCATAATTTGCAAAAATGTAAATAGTAAATAGTAAATACTCAAGTCTTGAAATGTCATTACACATTGAAAATTCAAATTACAACCAAGACGATATTTAATTCAGTATTCTTCATAATTTTGCTCTTTTGAGTTTGCAAAATGAGCCTCATTTGGTCGGCCAAGACAATATAAGGCATTTTTGGCAGTTTTTAAGGTTTTATTTTATGTTTTTAAATTGAGTTTTTGCCTTCTTTTTTGCTGGATGACGTGGGTCCGCCCAGGCCCTTCTGGGTTCTCCACGGGTTCGACCAGGGTTCGCCCTTGGCTACCTGGGTTCTCTGTGGGTCCTTCACAGAAGAACCCACAGAGAACCCGGGTAGCCAAGGGCAAACCCCTAGAAGAATTGTAAAGAACCCCGAACACATCGTATTTTGACTGGTACGGGTGCCTAAATTGAAGAACCCGATAACTTAGCTTTTTCGAAAAAAGCACTTTTTAGTTTTTTTTAACCGAAAAGCGCTTTTTTTGCCTTTTTAAAATAACTTTATGTCTAAGTCCCCTTTTCCCCTAGGCATTCACTTGGGAGGACATAACATAACTTCATTAAATTAAAACACTAAAGTAAATATTATAACGTTAAATTTATAACTCTAGTGTAATAATTTAAATCATCTAAACCATTTTGCGAAAAGAACCGCCAAGGCACCGAAAACCGAAACTGATCATGCCAAGAAGCAGTTTATGTTGAAGAATGATGTCAGGTACCAAACGACACTAAAAATAGCAATGTTCTCCAAGAACTATGGAGAACAACCCAAAAGGACCAAAATGCTACAAAAATTGTCACCACAAACCTCAAAGCCAACTGAACTCCACACCAGCATTGGATGCCAAGAAAACCCTAAATTGAGCTCTCCAAGAATGTTGGAACTCTCCCAGCTCACCTAGGAACTTACGAAAAAACCTCAAAAACTGGCCACACTCACGAAACATGGCATAAAAATGGGAACATCTGGCCACGCTCACGAAACAACATGGCATAAAAATGGGAACATTACATAGGGATGGTGGATGCTATTTACAACCACGGATCTTAAGTTCAAAGCCCTATCATATGAAACATTGAGGGTTGATATGCATAAAGACGCAATAAAAGACATGATATGCATAATGACATAGTAAAGACATTATCAATGTTGAACATTGCATAGAGCAAGGAAAGACTAAATGCACTATAATGTTAAATGGGTGGATCAATAGAAGGAACTATACTCTCATCAACTTCCTTGTCTCATTTGGTCTTGGCATGATCTCTCTAAAGTCTATGGATGCATCATATAGAGTAACGAATGTAGGTGCACTATTTGACAAGGTAATCATTGATGTTGATCCAGAAAATGTGGTTCAATTTTCTAGACATTGTTATAGCTTGTGTTGTTGTTGGGAGACTCTTAATGAACAAGTAAGAGCACTCTCTATGGTATTTAGCCCGTGCATAGCACATTGCCTTGATTTAAACCTAGAGGACATTGGAAAACTTGAATAGAATAAACTTGAAATAATTTGTGTTTTTCGTGTAATAGTGGGAATTTTGTGGACAAAAAGAAACCTTCATGGATGTCAATATGCATCATGACCCAACGATGCAATTCATATTTGGAGTGATTTTAAGCATGTACATTGAAAGAAACACAACCATCTGACACAACATGTGAACAACTTGGTGTTTGTTAACCACATTCTCCCCCTAAAGCTGAAGAAAGCTCGAGGTTAGAGTTCTAAAATATCTCCAATTGTAATTCAAAACTGTCATTGTTGTTTTGTTTCAACTTATAAATAACAAAAATCAAGTATTATTGACAAGGACCAGCCAATTAACCTTTACAATATCGATCCAAATTTTGAGTGGATTACAAATGATGAGGTGGACTCTCCTTTTAAGGATGAGGAATTTGATATCCTTGGGGAGACCAATATTGACAGTGTTGTCCACCAGATATCTCATGGGTTCCAGATCAGCTTTCCTAAAAACAACAGTCTGTGGAGCTAGCATATACAATATATGGTGTTTATGCCATAGATAATGTATGCATCAATGAATCACAACCAGACTGCAATCATTGGTAGAGAACGTAAAATGGAATTGTTTCTATTTAGCAATTGAAAACTGCAGGTATAAATCAGCAGAATTATCTTTCATCCTCTGAGTTGACACTGGATCCCATCAATAATTGTCTTAATCGTCATAATTGCAAATTGTGGAAACATTCAAAAGCCCGTGAATTGTTTGCTAGAATTCCTTATGGTCACAATCTTTGATATTGGTGGCCTTGTTGACAAAATCTTGGAGGCCTTGAAGCAAATGAAAAATGCAGTAGTCAAGTGATGAGCAAAACTTGTCAAACTTGTGCCAATTTTTCCTTTTAAATTTTGAAAAAAGTGAAGAGAGAACTAGTAAAATTCTCTTAATTACCAGTGTTCCACGGGGACGCGTTTCCCCCAAAAAATGGCGCGTTTTCGAAACGGGGACGGGGGGACGGGTACTTGGCGTCTCCCGCCGTCCCGCCACCGCCGCCGGTGCTCCGCCGGAGACAGGGAAACGTCTCCGCGTCTCCCAAGGAGACGGGGAGACGGGGAGACGTCTCCAAGTTTCCTTGGGAGACGTCTCCAAGTCTCCAAATCTCCAAGTCTCCTTGGGAGACGCCCAGGAGTTTCCTGGGAGACGCCCAGGAGTTTCCTAGGAGACTGGGAGACGCCCAGGAGTTTCCTGGGAGACTGGGAGACGCCCAGGAGTTTCCTATATTTACTACATTTTGAGTTTTGACATTTTGCTATTAGTATCTGTATTTACTATTTAGTTTACTGTTTTACTATTTGTCATTTGGCATTTGCTACTCATTGTAATGATGAATCATGTAATCATCTTTATAGACTTTGTGATATCTCATATGACATCAAATATTCATATTTTCGATATAATAGAAATCTCCAATTTAACAATTTCATTTGTCAAATTTTATTTAGCAATTAGCATTCAAGATATCTTCGTATTTAGATTTAGTATTTCAAATTTTGCTATGTTATAATTTTACTAATTTGAGTAATTTCCTATAGTTTCATTTGAAATGTAATTCTTATACTGTTATACTGTTATACATCTTTTCAAAACTAGTTTTTCAAGTACTATAAGTATATGTATAACTATATCAGCACCACCACCCCGCCGCCGCCGTCCCCCCGCCGTCTCCCCGCCGTCCCCAAACTTAGGCCCTTTGTCCCCCCGTTAAGGTGGGAAAACTATTTGTGTGAAGAAAGATTAGACATTTACAGAACTGGTAAAGCAGAAACTGATTGACCACAGCGTATCTTGTTCTTTTGGCATATAATGTTTTGATGGCTTCCTGGCTATGCAGGTTCCTTCACTCTTGTCATTCCTTATTTGAGTAGCTGGACAGGGACCACTCCCAGTCCTAATTAATCTATCCATTAAAAAATGTTACGTCGTTTTTTTTTTGGGTTACCTGGCATTAAAGTTCTCAAAACCTTGTAATTTTTATTAGATTATGAGCTACCAATAAACCATATATTTGAAGTTACAAGATAAGCTTAAAAAAACAGCGACATCCATTAGATATAATGGTTTTATGCAAAAAGTGTGGAGATGAGAAGGGAAAATTAAGAATTCCATACCTTAGAGACAAAAGTTCCCTTTGGAGCCAAAAACTCAACAGCAAGCCTCAGTGCATCCACAACCAGCGAAGCCTGAGTAGTTGCTTCCTGAGACCAAGCACCTCCCACGTTAGGGGACCCATCATGCAGCACAACATCCAACATGTTGCAGCCATTCTCCTTCATTAGTTTTCGGATAGAAGCCTTACACTTGGGTGTTGTAATATCTTCTTGTAAAGAAAAAGCTCCTCTAATGGGCCGAATGGGCACCAAATCAACCCCGATTATCAGGCTGCCTACGGGCATATGCTTTACGGCCACCTACAAATAGTAACAATTCTGAGATACATAATAATTGTTGGATCCTTCCATTTCGTAGACTAAGAAGAACATACGTATTACAGGTGAATATTTCACAAAAGAGATAGAATTTACTATCTTTACTTCTAAATTTTGGGGGATCAAATGTATAGCTTGTATAAAAAGATGTCTAGTGAATTCTGGAAAACAGTTGCAGAAATCCAAATCCATAAAAAACTTGGCTAATATATTCTAGAAAATAATTGCGGAAAGGTAAATCTAATTTTTGAAAAAAAGCAAAAATCATGAAAATATAGGAAATTAAAGAAAAGAATAGATCCAACAAAAATTCTGACCTGCATCCACCCGCCAGGGGCGGCGCAAAGATCCAAAAGAGACCTTGCCGACGAGAAAAACCTGAATTTTGTGTCTAACTGTACAATCTTAAAAGCGGCACGAGACCTGTAACCTTGTTCTTTTGCAAGGTGGTAAAATTTATCCAAACGATGTTTTCCCTTGGGCTTTCCCATTGTAGACGCACTTTAGAAAAAATACTCCGATGATCGAGTTTGGCGCAAAACAATAACCTTCAGAGGAAAACAAAATTAAAATTTAGAACATTTTCAGAACCATTTTATAGGGGTGATGGAGAGTTCAGGAAAAATGTGATAATAATAGTAGATTATATGTCAGGGAACAAAATTAAAAGCCATGCTTTGCTTTTGTAGAAGCTGTACTTAATGTTTTAAGGATTTTTGGTTTCTACTGTTTTAAAAGTTTACAGTTTGTCAATGTTTCATTTTTATTTTATGCGTTTCTGTAAATACTGAATTTTAAAAGAGAACGAACAGTTTTTGTTGAAGTTTGTTACCTTGACCGGCAGACGACAATGTGAGAACAGAACAGTCTGCACCAGCTCGTCTCTATATCTCAGGGAAGCGGCTATCCAGCCCCTAGCATGCACCTATGATATGGATGCCCCCATACATCATAACTGCAGTTCACCGTTTCTCATCGACTTAACTCACTGTTCTATAGAGACAGACTCCAGTTCACTGTAGTATCCCTTCCACATCGCGCCCCGTCCAGTTTCAGGTTTTACAAATATATAAACGGCGGAGCCAAGAAATTGATGAACTGCAACGGCAAGCTTCAGTTTTATTTTTATTAACAGAGCGCAAAACCCTACTTCACCAGTTGTTTAACTGATAAATTTCCAATACTGGTGCACTCGATTCTAATTTGCAACACTGGTGCACTGGATTCTAATTTGCAATATTGGTGCTGAATATGACAGTTGAATTTATTGAACTAAATGGTTACACAGTTTTTTTTTTTCCTCTCTCTTTCGCTTTTGTCAGCTTTTCTAACCTAATATTTGTTTTTGTCGCTATGAATGAGAAAATCTTGTTATGAGAAACTAAAGTCAAAAATAGAAAACTAAATTAGTAATATTACATATTTACAATTCTTCTTTAAATATGTGGTTTTATTGAATTCAAATCATAAATAAGTATATATTATTCGTATTATTATAATTTTATAATTGTAGAGATAATTATGTTGGATACATTTTGGTTTGATTATTTTTATGTAATGATTAGTATATAATTGGTATGTTTTTATAGAAGTTGGTAAAATAATTTAAACTCAATTTCACTTTGTAGTTTATTCATTTTTATTTGGGTTGAATTCGTATATACAAATGTAAATTTAGTTCTTACTAGATTTCATCCCCTAGTTCCTAAACTCAAATTTAATCCTCAACTCAAGTCAAACTCCCTCCTAGTAGCCATTACTTATTGACTTGAGCATGAAAACATTTAATTTGCATATTAGGATGTTGTTGAAAGTAGGGTATAGTGATGATGGATTGCTGCAATAGTCAATAGTAATTGTGCGGGATTGTTGTAACAATCAATAGTAATTGTGTAGAGGTAATCATCATTGTACCTACTTGGGATCATTGTAGCTACTTCCTATTAGAAGCTTTGCCTAATTATACCTACTACCCATTAGCTTTGATAGATAGTAATCTTTATCCTCCCATCTATGCCTGATAGAGTTGGTCCATCTATTATCTCACATTGGATAATGTGCTTCAAGTGAATGTCGGATACATGTAAAAGGACAAATTCTAATTGTAGTAATCAATAGATAGTTGTAGTAATCAATAGATTTTGGATGCTAATTTTCTCATGAAAATTTATAAGTAAAATGCATATAAATACATGAATTACAATAGTAGGATACTGAACCATGAAAAACATGTCTATTGAAAGATTGAAACCTATTTTTTAAAAGATTTTAAAGAAAAACATTTTAAATGAAATAGAGCTAAAGTGGTGGAGTGAGTAGCTATTTTATTTATTAAAATTATATAATATTATAAATTTCAAAATAAAATGAGGACAATTAGGAAACCAAAATTCATTCCAAATTTTAATCAACTTAATGAATTATAGTCTCTATAAATTTTGTAATTAAGGTGTCAAATTAAAACTTATTTTTTTATACATTTATAATTGAAGTGATGAATTAAAATCTAAATTTCTTGTAGATATATTTAATTCAAGCGGTAAATTAAAATCTCAATATCTAATTTAATATGACACCATACAATTAAAACTATTAATGTATAATTGAATATTATACTCCTAATATTATCCTTCTCATAATATTAGAAATATAGTTTTTATCCTATTTATAATATATTATTGATTGTCCACTTCCATTAAACAATTTCCACATTTCTTGCAATGATTTCAACTCGTTGTCTCTTGGGTATAGGCCATTTACATTTGTTTGCTTTGCGTCTCCATCGTTACAAGAATGATGCAAATGTTTCATCTCTATTTTGTTTTAGGATGTAAAGTTCCTCCAATGTTACATCGGCATCAATGTTATAAGAGAAATGTGTGATGAATTGATCTATGATCTCTTGAAATTTCCTAATTCCTTGAGGTGGGTGTGAAAACAATTACATTGCTAATCCACCCAAGCTTCTTGGGAATAGTCTCATGAGATATGAATCATTGTAGAAGACTTTCATACAAGAAACATAAAAATCTCTTATATGTTCCTCTGGATTCCCTCTTCTCTTATATCTGTCAAACTTTTGGATCTCCTAGTTTGGAGGAAAAGGTATCATCATGATGCTTCTATCGAATGGATAGGGGTATAAGTCTTGGACTGCATATGATTTCTTTACCTTTCCTACTTGAATATCTTGTATTTGTTGGGTCAATGTTTGTATTTGTGATGAAATGTCCATGTTTGTATTAATCAATGGTGGAGCATATGTATGATCTTGATATGGAGGTGTATTGTATGAGTGATTGTGAATTAGATGGTGGTGCGGGAGGTGTGTTATATGCTCCACCATATTGGTATTGTGGTGTACCATTGACTTGAGATTGAAGATATTGTTGATTTTGAGGATTAAGATATTATTGACCTTGAGGACCATATTGAAAATTTTGTTGTTGAGCAAGCAATTGTTGTTGAGTATACATTTGTTGGGCTTGTGCTTGCTATTGAGCTTGTAATTGATCATGAGAAAAACCTTGTTGTTGACTCATATTTTGATTTGGAACAATATTTTGATTTGGAACAATATTTTGATTTGGAACAATATTTTGATTTGGAACCATGTTTTGATTGGGAATGATATTTTGATTTGGAACAATGTTTTGATTTGAAACAACGTTTTGATTTGAAACCATGTTTTGATTTGGAACAATGTTTTGATTTGAAACTATGTTTTGATTTGGAACAAAGAGGGTTTGAGTGTTCAAGGAAGACCAAAATAAAGAGGAAAGAAGAATGAATAGTAAAATGACAAGTTTAGATCCACATCCAAAGGGATAACGTTTTGATTTTAAACCATGTTTTGATTTGGAACAATGTTTTGATTTAGAACCATGTTTTGATTTGGAACCATGTTTTGATTGGGAACCATGTTTAGATTTGGAACAATATTTTTATTTAGAACCATGTTTTGATTTGGAACAATATTTTGATTTGAAACCATGTTTTGATTTGAAACAATATTTTGACTTGGAACCATATTATGATTTTGACCTTGTTTTTGTGATTGATGGTTTGGGTTTGATTGTTGATTTTGACCTTGATTTGATGATTGTTGATTTTGTGATGGTGGTTGATTTTGACCTTGAATCAAGGGTTGGTGAATAGTGGAAGATGATTGACTAATCCCATAACCTACAAATTTTGATTTGATGCATTTGTATTGTTATTGTTTGAAACTTGAGTATTATGCAAGGGATTAACATGTTGATTTGAATGATTTGTTTGAGCAACCCCTTGTGTAATCACTATTGGTGTATTTTGAACAAGTGGTGATAGTTTTGGCACTTGTTGAATCACATTATGCATGAAGGATCACTCCCTTGTGGGTGATTCCTTGAAGCTATCTGGGCCAAAGTTTGATCATGTGATTGTGTCATTTGTTCAAAAGATTGTTCCTTCAATGTGTTAAGATCAAAGTTTGATGGAAGTTTGGCACCTAATTGTGCAAGTTTGAGCATGTGGTGAGTGGGATATTGCTTCATCATTACTTCCATTGTATGAAGGAAACCTTGAATTTGTTGCAATTATAGTATATCTTCGGGAGTGACTTCACGTGGTTTTTGTTCTTCAATGTAAATTATTTCCACTTGAGGTTTTGTTGTAGTTGGAGGTTGTGTTTTAGTTGTAGGAAGCTCACTTGTTTGAGGCATTCCATATGGTTGATCACTAACATTTGAATTAGGATCCCTTGTTTCAATAGGAGTAGACTTCATAGCTTTTTTGTATTGGGATCTAGTTGTGACTAGATGCAAGGTTTATCAATCTTGGGAGATATTTGAGACAAATAATTTTGAAATGTATTTATGACCTCAAATTTGTCATCAATAATTATGTTTTGATTGGATTTGGATCAATGATGAAATTATTGATGTGAATGAGTGAAATATATGAAACTTTTTATTTAGACCCCACTTAGGACTTTGACTGTCTAATTGAATTTTTGATTTTGATGTTTTGATGATTATGAACTTACTACTTTGGGAGTAGACTCATGACTCCAAATAGTGTTCATCCAAAATGTTTTTTTTGCTAACTCAACCTAAATACCTTGAAAAAAGATCATTTCCAAGTATAAGGCTAAATTAGTTGATATGATAAAGGATTCAAACATAAGTGATTTATGTCCAAATGTTAAGTTGTTTGTTTTGAGATGAGATGTTTTGATGTTTTATTTTGAATGAATATTCAATATCTTTGTTCTAAATGATAGCCTAAGATTGTTTTTGATAATTTCCAAGTAACTTTGATAAAGAACCTTGTTTGATGTTTGATGAATAACAATGATTTTGTCCAATGATAACCCAAAAATTATTTTGATAAAAATAATATTCATCATGAATTTCCTTGTTTGTTTGTTTGAAGCAAGTAACACAAGTGGTTTTGAATGTTTCTTTTAGGTTCAAATTTTGAAATTTGATTTAATCTTTTATTCTTTTTACCACATAAAGATCTTGATTATGAGTTGTCTAGCACTAAGATTTCTACAAAAAGCAAATTATTTTCCACAAAAGCTCAATATTATTGAAAGACCAAAATGCTAAATTGTAGCTACCTATGTTTACTTTGACAAAATAAGCAAAGATGTAGACAATGATACTAGGATGCACATAAAGATACTATTTTGATAAAACAAATATACTTAGATGCATACAAAGGTACATTGTCTTTCAAGCACATACAATGTGTTCAAAGGGTTTGAAATTTTGTCATAACCATGTTAATGTTTGTTTGAGTGTTTTGATGATTTTGCAAACAATGTGTTCAACCGACTCAATTGGTAATGGGAGATATTTCATGAGCTTTCTTCCACAAATCTCACTAGCAATAGATTGATAGAACAAGAAAAGCACAATCCTATTTAGTCAAGTAGGTTTATCTTCTTAAGTCAGGCCTACACAATAAAATAATTCCCATATAATGAGTAACTAAAGTATGCACACATACACGATACACCTCTTACCTTGGAAGGAAAAGTTCCTTGCAAGGTGTTTGTCACCTCAACTATGTTTAGTACATGGTGAATAACTTCATGGAACAATGTTATTTCATTATACCTCCTTAAGAAGATGTTTGATGGTCTTAAGCCTCTAAAACAAATAGCTTTTTAGTGGGTAGTACTTGGTGGATACCGTCAACCTCTCAAACATCACATCGGGAAACCTACACAAGTCAGGAGTGCCACATGCACGAATCTACCTACAACTTTCACTCTCATCCAATTTATATAGCACGCCCAAAAATCATGCTTGAGGTTGAACCCTTGAGTTATCTATTGTGTGGATGTAACTCAAGGTACGCCTCCTACTTAAAAGAAAAAAATGAAGGTGTTACTATTTCTCTTCACCCAAGATCACACTAGGCGTGAGGGGAGAGGATACATGGCAACAACCTTTAGGTTACAATGAACATAAAGTGCAAACTAGAAGTGTTTCTCTTCACTTAAGATCACACAAAGCGCAAGGGGAGAGGATATGCACTTGCTAGTCTACCAAGCACGGAAGACAAAGCACGCACTCTTGTTCCTTTTAAACATGCACCAAAGATAAATGTGTTAAATTGTTAAAGCACCAAATTGAATTGTGTAATTGTATTTTTTTTTAAGCCCAAATGGAGATGAAGTTTGATTGTTCAATTTTATGCATCGAATTGAAAAATGTAAGATATTGTTTTCCAATTTTAAACACCAAAGTAAATGTGAGATGCATAAAATGAAATTAGCTCTAAATTTATTTCCAAATGAGTGTTAATAAACACTTTTTCAGATTCATCATGTTGTAAAGGTCCATCTATGTCCAATAAAACCAGAAAATAGATAATAGTTAGGGTTAGTCCTTAGCAAAATATGCAATTAAATCAAAGAACTAAAGTAGAAAAAGGCACGGGACTACATCAAATAGAGGCACAAATTTTCAAACAAATGTGCAGAACTATCAAATGATTGCGACCCTTTAACAAAGGCACAACCTGTTCCTCAAACAAAAGCGAAAAAACATAGAATAGAAGTGTGGCTTTAAGTACAAAGGCACGTGACTGTCAAAGATGAACGTGTGAACCTTTAACAAAGGCGTGCCTCTATCAAAAACAAAAGTGCAATTCTTCCCTGCACTTGCAAAATCTGACAAAGCTTGAGTAAAAATGATTAGTTAGGGACGTGGGGTCCCACCGAGTGTGCCATTATGTGAATGTATAAATCAATTGATCAAATAACATCAAATTGAACTCTAAAGCTATGTAAATGATCAACTAATTACATAATTCCAATGAAATTGTTCACAAAAGATCAATTAGAATTCAACTAACATGAAAGAGCAAAGAAATTCAAATTGAATCTAACTAAACAATGCAAACCTCAATCCCATTATGGGATTATGCTCAAATTGGATGTGGAGTGCTCAATTCAAACAAAATCCATGATGTTGCAAAGAAATTGATGAAGAAATAAGATGAAATGACTCACAAAATGCTCTTAAATTGATCAAATTGGGAAATCAATTCAAGAGAGTAAGTTTGCTCAATGCTTGTGAATCCCTTATTATGTAAAATGGCCTGCTATTTATAGAATTTGAAGGATTAAATCAATGGTTGAGATCAAGTTGGCTAATCAATGGATGAAATTGAATAAGAGGAGTGAACATGGATCAAGATGAATCAAACAATTGATAATCCATGAGACATGGATCAATGATCAAATCAATGGTTCAAAATCCATGAGAGACTCAATCGATAATTCCCTAATTTTTAGGAATTATGTTGGAGATATTTCCATTTGGAGGGAAATATTTGAATTTGAAAATGGAATATTCTATGGGAATATCCTTTGAGCAAGTAGAGGAAATTGGAGGATTGGAAAGAAATTAGTTAATTAAACAATTAATTAAAATCATTTAATTGTGCAAGTGGATGAAATTAGAGTCTTTAATTAAATAATCATGAATTACTTAATCAAAGTATTATTATGACATTTAATTAAATAATTTGCATTATTTAATCAAATTAGAATGGAATTAGCATGAAGAAAAGTGAATTAATTAGATAAAATTTATTTATTTAATTAAAAGGAGAAAAGGTGAATTTAACTAAATAATTGACATTATTTAATTAAATGAATGAAATATGCAAAATCAAGTATATTATATCATTAGGACAGTTTTAGGTGTCTACAATATGTATATATATTATGTGAGTTTATCAATACCCAAATTGATGACAAATTGTGAATGTAACCACGTATGAATTCTTTATAGTTATAATAAAAACCACTATGCTATTTCATAATCTCAACATATTTAAACCATAATATATAATTATAATGTATTTTCCATGAAGTTAATTCTAGTAAACATTTTATTTTTGCTATGATGATTCCACAGTAAAACTGTAAAATTGAATATATGAAGCTGTCATTTAATTGTTAGGGATTTGATTCTTTTATTTCCAGTCAGCATATGTTATGAACTGGTTTCTTATGGATTTAACTTGCATGACATCAAAGATTAGAAAGTATTGCATGCACATTAATGTTGCATAAAATTGAAAAATATCATTAGTTAGAGATCAAATTGTATTTCAGTTATACATTTGGTCATCATTATGCATGAAAGGATTGAAATAAAAAAGTACCTTTATATAATAACTTTGCATGAAAAGAAAAGAGTTATTTATTTTTATGATCATTGGATATATGCATGTTATTTTCTTTTATATGTGAATTGGCTTTACCTTATGGGATGAGTGTTGAATATGGACTAACAAAGGGGAGTAGATTTGTTTTTTTTAGATCTACCTATCATTTACGATTTAATTGCTTTGGTCAAAGCTATTTGTACCATTGAAATAGATGGATGTTATTTCATTCTCTTTGCCATATCCTGGTAGTAGGGCATAGCATGTTCATATGCGAAATGCATGTAGATATATCAAGTTGCATAGGATTCCATCCTGCCAATCATTTCTAGGTTGCTAGGCTTCTTGTGCAAAGTCGAGTATTCTTCGTGTTAGGAAGAATTTTGGGGAAGCATAAGCTTTGTGGTTGAGCAGAAAAGTGTTTGAGCCATGTTCTTGTCTCTTGGTTTTTGGATGATCGTTAGGGTTAGTGGTGATCGAAGACTCAAGTGATTATGTTTCTTTTATATTTTTACTTGTATTGTTATGACCAATTGGGCACGAGAGTCTGAGTCATATTCTTGCATAAATTATATATTGTACTCTATAATAATTGACTAGATAGTACTTCATGTGATGATGTACCTTATTTTTGGCACTTAATATTTTGGATTAGACACTTTTACATGTGAGAAGTAATATGTCATTTGTATATGTTGAAGATGTTTCATTTTATTTCTATATTTATGTGAAAATGATTTACTATTTATTTTTGTGAGATAGTTTAGGGTTTTGAACCTTAAAATTGAAGACTAATTGCTCATTCATGGATTCAAGCCTTACAAGTTATCAACCCATGAAAACTATATTTTCTTAGTAATAGATGAAGTTCTAACAATGACTTTGGGAGAACAAGACCTATAGACCAGACACTTCAAGCTTGCGATTTCAAATCTTAAAAAGTAGGAGTCTATTCTAGGGCACACCACACCCCTAACCAACCATTTCAACACCAAATTTACATGCTAGGTTCCTTTTTGTCTACCCTATAGCATTTGTGGAATTAGTTTGTCTTTCTATTTTACATTTCTCAAAAAAACATCTCAATTTGTTGCATTTTCATAGTTTACCTAGAAACATCATTGCATCCTAAAAATCAATCAATTAATAATAAATCCAATCATCCAACATCATCCCCAATACTAGATTAAAACCTTGATCCACCATTTGGGCTCTTCCATTAAGGTTTGTAGCCAAGTGGGTATTGAGATCATTTTTATCCACTCCTAATTGAGAGAAGTGTGATTTAGGACTTAGATCCCTTTTCCAAATAAAACATTTTGGTGAACCTGATTGTTTCTTACACTTTAAATCTTCTAAAATTTGAGTATAATCTTAAATTATTTGCATTCATCATTTGTGCATACATAATTGTCATAAAAAGCATTGAAAAAGTGAAACAAGAATTGCATTGTATTTTGAATTCAAAAGATAACTTGGGTTAATTTTAGATATTGAAAAATAGATCTATTCATAATTGCATGGATAAATTTGCATTAGATTATATCAAATCTGAAAAATAACATCTGAAAGTGTTTGAAGTGATCATTTAGGCATATGCATATAGTGAAAAGTGGAAAAAGTCCATTGTTATCATTGCAAAAGGATAGGAAGATTTCAATTTCCAAATTCGTCAAGTAAGGATTAATCAATTTATATAATTCACAATCTAAAAATTACATTTTGAATTACATTTATTGCTTGAGAATTTTGAAGATTGCATGCATAGTTGTATTTCACATACCAAAATCACAATTTTGCATATTTTTGGAAATTTATTTGCTTTCAAACCTAAACAATTATAAATTAGATATCTTAGACATTATACTACATTTCTAGTTTTTAAATTTTCAAAAATTAATTCACTAGTCTAGGGCATGCCATGCCCTTGACTAGGCTATTTTTGCTTAGATTTTAGTGACAGTAGCCACTCAGGGTCTCCTATCCAAATCTGCTTTCATTTTTTTGTTTTTATTGTGTTTTAAGTCATCATTTTAGTGAATATATTTGTTAATAACACAATTTCATAATGTTTGAGTGCTTTACTAAAATGATGTCTTCCTTGAAATCTTTGGTTGATGTTTCATGTTGTATCTTTGGTAATTATTCTTCTACAAGTGATGAAGCTCATGTCCCTTCCTCTCCCAATGCATATCTTCCCAATGAGGACATCTTGGTGTAATATGAAGCGATTGTAGAAGACTTCCTAAACAATACAATACCCGATCTTGAAACCAACATTGTCCTTTAACCTTCACCGATATTACATACCCTTGTCAACAATCAATAAAGCCTAGCATGCCTTCACTTATATGTTTTCCTCCTCCCACAACGAGAGTTCTTTACAATTTATACCCATCCCATTATGCACGAAATCCCTTTCTAATGCCAATCAAGATGAGCTCATACCCACAAATGATCCTCCATCCTATGAAAACAAAGTAATACACCCATTAGTTTAGAAAAGCACTGTGGCCAAGGATTTAAGATTTTTGCTAAACAAGGTTTTGACATAAATAATGAACATGAAATCCATACTCTCTTAGAACAAATACCATTTGATGATACAAAAGGAATTTGTTATCAAGGTCCTCCACCTCTACATAAGACATTTACTCTAGCTTCAAACCCAAACCAAACTCATGGCTTTGTTGGAGATGGCCTTCTTCCCACTATGCATCCTTTGTCTAATATAGAATGTACCTTGTACACACTTTTACAATTGAAACTAATCACTTTACCACCTATGCATTCATCAAAATATTAAAAAAAAAAATCAAATATTCATTCTTTTGTGTGTATCATAGAACTTTTGGTCATTATACGGATAAATTTTGTACTTAAAGAAGAAAATGAAATGGTTAAGTCAATCATATGACATTGATGTGGACCCATGCAAAATACTAAATTAATTAATATGGTGTTGCTCCTTGCTATGTAGCATTTTTAGTATCATAGGATGCTCATTGCCATGCATTGGGGCACAAAATATTTTGGGTGCAACCATATTTCATCAATAAGGAGCAACACATTACTATCTTTATCCTCACTTGGGGGGAAAGGATAGTTAATCTTGCGTGGTGTGTATCCTTTCAAAAAGATCCCCTCTTCAATCATTAATCTCCTAAAAATATTAGTGTAACAAGTACATTAACATTTTAAGGGGGGGCATATTACCTCACATATTAAATTGTTAGATAAGTATTTAAGTTGTATGGTCCCTTTTAGTGGTGGTGTTACACACGACATCCCCTAAAAGTGTGGCCATGTTTCTCACATAATTTCATCTTTAGTAGTAATATTATATAGATGTTCACTAAAGTTCGGCCTTCTCAATCTATGTTAGTGTCCCCTTTGTGGTGGTATTAGACTTAATACCCTCTAAAGTATGAATTTTTAGGTCATGTTTTGTCCCCTTAGTGGTGGTATTATGTGTGATACCCCCTAAGGTGTGACCTTCCATCCCATGACTTTTCCTCTCTTAGTGGTGGTCATGTATGATACTCCCTAAAATGTGACCTCCCATGCATTGAGTAGTTTCCTTCAACATATCATGATCAATTTGTTGGCATGCACCCTTTTTGGTGGTATTATTTATAATACCCCCTAAAGCGTGGCCCTTTTTTATTTTATCCCCCATGACGTTAAAATTTGTACACCCCCTAAGGTGATTTCGTCCCCCATGATGTTAAATCTTGTACACCCTAAGGTGATTTTATCCCCCGTGACATTAAAGTTTGTACACTCCGTGAGGTGATTTATGTCCCCTGTGACATTAAACGGTCCCTTGTAACATCTAACTTTTTGTGCTCCCTAAGGTGTGATTTGCAAAATAGTCCATGGATTTGGCATAACACAACTTATTGATTCTTCAACATGTTTTAACATGGCCACCTAACATAACACAACTTGCTTGCTAGTGGAGCCATGTGTTTCATGAGATACCTAGAATAATGCAACTTGCTAGCCTTGTGAAACCCATCATATTGCACAGACACCTAAGATAACACAACTTGCTAGCCAGTAGATCTATGTAGCTCATAAGTAACTTGGCATAGCATAGCTTATTGGTCCTTATCATAGCACTATCTTGTCTAACATACATTTGAGAAATGATGTTTGGTATTTGAGACAAATTCAAGAATGATGTCTCTTTACCTTACTAACTCGGATACTTTTAGTACTAACCTTTTATTTTTATTTTGTGGTTATTGTATGGCTTGTGATTTTTATGTGTTATCTACGTTTGCATAGTTTTTCATTTCATGTTTGTATTTGCATTATATTATGTTGTATGTATTTGTTGTGTATGCTTTGTGTTTTTCATGTTGCATTACATCTCATATATGTGCATTCCATTGTCCTTATATTATCTTGTCATAAGATCTTGAATCTAGGGGCTAGCACATCCCCTAGATTCGATGTTGTCTTATCTCTTCAATGTTTGGATAATTGAACCCTTCTTTGCTACTTCATACTTTAGTGTGAGTATGATCATAAGTTCACACTCTCACTAAAGTGTGGCTAAATGTAGCATTGAAAATTATCACTCTTGACAATTTCACACTAGGTTTAGCTCCCTCTATGTTCTTGGACCTAATTATGCATTTAATTACCTATTTTATAAACATCTTCGAAAAACCAAACAATGAGAAATGAAAAGAAGCATTTAATATTTTCCCTTGATACTTTGGGCCCTAAAAAGGATGGGTCTGGTCTAGGGTGCCCCACGCCCTTGACCAACCCATTTTTCCTCAATTTTGGATATGTTGGTGTCGATATTTTTTATTTAAATTTCCATTTTCTTTTTTCAACTATCAACATTGATTTTTGAGAAATTAGAAGAATTGCATATAAATACTAGTCATTTTCATCATTTGGAATCCAAAGCACACCTAATGAATCCTAGAACTTTCATAGAGAAAAATTGAACATCCTAAGAGCAATCAAGAGCATTCAAGAGCAAAATTATCAACATAATTGCAACATTTATTTTAGTGAAGCATCATGTCAATCATTCATCATGTTCTTATCTTATTTTTTTCATGTTTTGTGTTCATTTGTTTTATGAGTACTAATATTTGTAAGACTTCAATCAAGCAATCAAATTCTCCTTAAAGGTGATGATTACATGAATTATTCCATCAAGGAATGCAAATCTAAGTGGTGAGTTGAAACATTAATCAATTCATTCTTGTTTATCATTTAGCCTCTACCTGACTGAGGGTAAGCTCTCTTTTATACATCATCATAGTTGTTGTGGAGGTAGAAATTCCAAAATGGGGTTTAAATTAGGCAAGCCCCTATATGGCACAACCCTTCACCTCTTCCATGTGTGCAATTTTTTAGATCTAAAGTAAATTAGAGGAAGATTGAAGACTAATTTCTCATTCATGCATTCAAACCCTACAAGTTGTCAAGCCACTAGAACTCAATTTTCTTTGTCCCAAATGAAGTTTTGATAGTGACTTTGAGAGAACAATACCTACAAACCAGAAATTTCATGTTTGTGATTTCAGATCTTAAAAGTAGTAGTCTAGTATAGGGCACACCATGCCATTGACCAACCAATTCAACACCAAATTTACATGCCAAGTTCCTCTATGTCCACCCTCTGCATTTCTGGAATTATTTTTTGTCTTTATATTTTATATTTCTCAGAAATCATCTCAATTTTTTGCATTTTCATAGTTTACTTAGAAACATCATTACATCCTAAAAATCATTCAATTAATAATCAATCCAATCATCCAACATCATCCCCAATAATAGATTAAAACCTTGATCCACCATTCTGGTTTTTCCATTGAGATTTATAACCAAGTGGGTATTGAGATCATTTTTAATCCACCCCTAATTGGGAGAAGTGTGATTTAGGACTTAGATCCCTTTTCCCAATTGAACAAGTTTCTTCTACTCTTTCATTTTTTTGATAACTTTCAACACCATCTCTACCCTTGTGGTAGCTATTGCAATCATCTCCCTTATTGCCACAATAACTCACGTCATCTTCTCTCTCTATGGTTCCTTGACCTCTTGCACTTGCTTCCCTCTCATTGCATTTCATTTGGTTGTTTTGGTTCTTCTTCTCTCTTCCTCTATAGTGGCTCCTCCTATCATCTTTCTTTTACTTTAACTTCTTTGTAACAAGAGCCAATTGGTAGGCCTCCTCTACTATCTAGATACTCCATATACCCAACTCTTCTTGGATGGATTCCCTCAATCCTTTGGCATACTTTTCAACCTTCTTGGTCTCCTTCTCATAATGATATTACTTAATTGTCAACCTAAAATACTCCTTCTTGTACTCTTTCCCCATCATCTTTCCCTACCACAGATTATGCAACTCCAACAAATCCAACTAATAATTAGCTAGAATTAATTTGGACTCCAACCTTTCCGCCGTTCGGTTCCACTTTGAACTATTGGTCTTCTCCATTCTATTTATTTTGGATTTAACTTTCTTCCATCATATTTCCAAATGACCCTTTAGTTTAATCTTTTCAAATTATACCCTAATTGGGTTTGCAATATCTTCATATTCAAAATGTTCCTATACATTTATGATATAGTCTATCAATTCCTTTTAGGATCCAAATTCCAAAAGTAATTTGGTATGTCCATCCTTGTCCTCTTACCAATGCTATAAATGGCCTTCATCATTCTTTCCCCTTATCTTCCTCACTTCCAATTGATTCCACAAGATCCACTTCCTCTTCCTCACCATCACTCTTTGTGGTCCTAAGATTAGGGTTCCTTTGATGGTATTGCTCCAACATGTTTATTTGGTTTTGCATTGCCTTCAACATCTCATAAATCTCTTCTATTTATCATATAACTAAAGATTCCTCACACTCTTTTTAGTGGCATCTTGACAACCATTTTTGGTTGGTGCTCTATCCATAACTACCTCATACAAACTGCCTCACAGTCAAACCTCTATTTACAAACCTTTTGTAGATTGCCTCATCTTGTAAAACTTATTTAATTCCTAGAAAGTATAATTTACCATGGCTCACTTCCTTGTTTTACTTATACCTTAATTTAAACCAACCTCTTCACCTCAATTGACAAACTCATTCAAAGAAACCACATCAAAAGGGTGTGCTCACACTCACGCCAACATTGATATGAGATCAACTTTGATCTAATACCATCTGATGTAGTCATGACTAGAGGGTCCCAAGTAGTACTATCCAATTGTGTGAACCACACAAATAAACACTCAAAAGTATAAATAAAAATAATAAATAACACCAAATTTTCCTTTGGAAAACCCCCAGTGAGGGAAAAACCTAACCTCTAAAAGATCTCTTATTTTATTAGGTTCACAAACATAATTATAGTCTTCCACAATGGATTTCTTCATATACATAAATATATAACCAGAGACACCCCTTCTATACTCACCACATGGGATGTAAGATAATACTATTGGATCCATACATGACCTACTCTCCTACTTGTACTCCACATCATACTCCTTGTTGTCTTGCTCACCTCCTATTCCTTGCTCTCCTACTACCATTTTACTGTGCCTCCATTTTTTCTTAGTCCTCTCCACTTACTTCTAATTGTCACAAAATATCATATTTATACCTTTCTCTAGCTTTCTAAATATCTATGTCGACATCAAGATGGTGCAAATCTTGAATCCAAATAAAATGTGTCACCAACCTTCAACAACAAACTTGTGAATTCAAATAGTCCAACAATGGATAATCTCCATACAATTCCATATGATCCACTATTCCTACCAAAATATCTATCATTTGACACAAACCTAAAAAAATCTTCCACAAATTACAATAATTACAACTGAACATCTCTTTCAACGTGTTGACACTCATTTGCTCAATCACATAATTAGACTTATCCAAATCATCTCAAATTTCATCAATGACCGATCAATCACACCTAGAACTACCATTGAAACTATAACTTAATTATCTAAAATATTGCATACTCAATTTTTCAAGGGTAGAATTCATATATTTTTTGTTGAGTTAGACCCATAGTTCTAACTTTCTCAAGGCTATAAAATATTCTTCTTATTGCAATGGTATAGATGAGATATGAGGTCACATAAAAATGTGTTGATTTTATCACCTCACATAACTACTTATGAATGTGGTCACTAATAAAAGTTCACCAGTTAATGAATTGCTTGTTTTCAATGTTGGTGATCATTGATTGTATATATCCATTGTTGGAACTCCTTAGGAATTGGGTTGTCCGCACTCTATTGTGGAAAGTAATCATATCATAAAAATCCACAATTTTAGTTTTTAGTAAGATCTTCAACAACCTTTTTGCACTATGCCTTTTTGACATCAACCATTGTTTATTGACAAAAATTCATATTTTCCATGAATCTCATCCAATTTTTTCATAGATTATCAAGCTTTATTTGTGTATTCATTATGATCTAAAATATATAACATGCATTAAATGTATTTAGGAGCTAACTAGAGTACTTCAAAATTTGCAAAATATGATATTTGTTTATTTTCTTAGTAATAGTTTTGGGCACAAGCCATTACCAATTCTACTAATTGAATGAGCCCACTTGCTTGTAGGTATCTAGAAATTGCTAACCTATCCTCATTGTTTATTCTAGTATGAAATTCTTGGAGATCAATGTTCCCTAGATCTATATTAGCGATGTGAGAAATCTTATAGTCTAGCTTAGAAGGGGGAGTGATCACTTGAAACTCATACTTCATGTTGGATTTAATTCAAGAAGTAAACATTAAATTTGATTGAGAGGTTTTAAGTTCCTACCTTGCTCATGCAATGTTGGTGGACTTTGAAGGTGTGAATGCAATGTATTTTCTATGGACTATACATCATCGCGCTTTTGGAGTGCAAAAGAAAATTAAAATTCTAACCTCAAAAAGGTTATCAATCCAAGTTGACATGTACATGAGTTTACATAATTATATAAAGAGTGTTGGAAGGTTATTTGTCATTGAGAAGATTGCTAGATTGAAAACATGAGCATGATAGTATGAGAGATTGTTGAATATTGATGAGCATATGGTGTTTTCATTGATGGAAACCCATGACTAATGGTAATCCATGGTAGAGATGCAAAAGTGTTGGTATGGAGAAAACCAGATGGTTGGATAATTGCCTGTCTCATAATGCAATTTCAGGGTTCAAAGAACGAGTTTTTGGATCCGCATTGCTCCACTATGAAAATTTTGGTTATGTGGTTTTGAGGTAATGTTGATGTATGTTGGAAGACTCTAAATCCAAGTTTCATGACTTGATGTCTTCCGCAATTGAAGATAATGTTGACAAAGTTACAGTGATATAGTGTATGTTGGAATGCTCTACATTCCATCGTAGATGAATATTTTGCTATGTGAATTTGAGGAAGTGTTTGCAAATTTTAGTAGTGTGTACATTCCAAGTGGTAAGTTTTTTGGTAGTTTGTGTGTCGAGTTGTGAGTGAATAGTTGATTCATTCATTTTTACTTCACTAGTTTTGCTATGTGGTGCCGACCTAAATGTTTTGAGGTTGTGCGGAGTTGAGTTATGTAAAAGGAAAAATTGTGGGAGTAATTATAGGTCATGCCAACCTATCTTAATGTGTTGTACAATTTGGATCTTTCTACAAGGTGTGTGTGTTGGTATTTTGGGTTGACAAGTTACAAGGATGTGCAATACATCTATTATGTCGGCCTAATTGATGTTTTTTGTTGGATGTGATATATATACAAGGTTAATTCCTTGTGTAGAGATATGAGATGCGAGACAATTAAGTGTGTGTGAGATTGTTAGATATTAGTGTTCACATGTATTAGAATAATAATTTGTGAGAGTGAGTTGTAGTAACAACTCACGTAATTATTGTGGGTGTTAGGAATATTATGTTTGTTAGGTTTGTTAGTATGTTTGTATAAGATATTGGTTATGTGAATAAATTATGAGTTGTTAAAACAACTCGTATATTTAGGAGTTGTTATAGAGGTTTCCTACAATATAAGATATGAAAATCCTATATATATGTAATAGCTTATCGAACGAAAATGAAGAGAAAAGAAAATATTATTTATGTGCTAAATATGCTCTTGATTTTTGATATGGTATTAGAGTTGTAGGAATCAAGTCACCATAGTTGTAGGAATCACAAAATATTTGAAGATTTGTTTTAAATCACCCAAGCTAGGCAGCACATGATTATATTAGCATGATTTTCTTGCATTCATAGCACATGCTATATTTGGATACCAATACTCGTATGAGGATGTGATCTAGACCAGCATTTGATTGTGATGAGGGTATGGAATCCATCACCTCTATGGAGCGAGAGCCTATGTGCGAGTTGTCTCTACTTTTGTTAAAGATCATGAGTGTAAATGTGAAGGGAAAAATTGTATATAGAAGGCAATCCAATACAACGATTTGATCTATGATTTTCATTATCGTAACCTCAATCTCCCATTCTAGAAGCATCAGGCCTTTTGTTATTTTGTCTTCACTTTCACAGTTGAAAGTTTCCAAAGAGTGACCTGCAAGTGGACAATTGAAACTATAACATTGAATCCTCAAACCAATGATCATGAAGGCCCACAAGCAGAGAGAAAAGGCGGATTGATCTATGTATGCAAGCTACACTTATTTGTTGCAGGTCAATCTTATGTTATAAAGGATACAGTCGTTCCCACACTCATCTCTAAATTATGCTTTAGTTTTAGATTTCCTATTAGTCTATACTTGAGTTTGTTTCTACTAAGTTTGTTTCTTTGTTTGTTGACCTACATTATTCCCATATGTTTTAACTCTGACAATTTGGCTGATTGATATCAATCCATCTTGCACGAGAATAAGATGATTATTGTTATGTCTAGATTGTTGCATTGCTGGCTACTGGGCACAAAAGATCTGATGACAGTTTGAAAGGATAAATATAATAATCTATGATCTGAGGGGTAGGTAGTTATGCAGCCAAGAAGAGCATGATTTGACAGTTGATCATGCAAGTGGCATACGCTGCTTCAACTTCTGAGTTTTTGTATGTGACACTTGCCCAAAGTTGAGTCATTTAAATTAGTAATTTTTTTTTATTTATAGCTATCTTAGATTTAGTATCTAGTGATAAGTTTGCATTGAAGTCAAGTTCTTATTATAGATATTGTGTTATAGTTCAAAAAGTCTAGTAAAAACAATGTATATTGTCAAAGTCAAGGTGTGTCATTATTTCAATTGTAAACGGACTCATCACCGCTTGTATGCGACATCCATCTTGAGAGAGGGCATTTTAAAAATAAGCTTCAAAACCAAATATGCTAAGTAAATATTGAAAAACTTGGAGGCAAGAGGCAAAGGAGGAAGGAGGACATTTAGCGACCTCTTATCCGTTACTAGTGATGGGGCCGTAAAATTGCATTAGTGAAAAAAATATTTGTGCCAAAGTGACTAAAGCAAAGACTAATTTCTAAGTGGTACTGGCAACAATCTCATATCATTTGTGATCAAAGTGGCAATGATCTACAATGGTGGTTGCATACGCAAAAACAAGGACTTGGTTCACAAGCTATGTAAGTTGTGGTTGAATGTGTATGTCCCCAATCACATTCCTTAATTGTTAGTGAATGGATGTGTTTGTCCCCATTCAAGAGGTAGTGAAGTGATTGGAAGTGCTTGTCCCCAGTCACACGAGTTGGTGATTATGATTGGATGTGTTTGTCCCCAATTATAATTCTTGTGAGCAAATGTGTGTGTCCCTGTTCATGACTTTGATGTTGGATAGATGTGTTTGTCCCTATCCAAACTTGATGTAAGACCTTTGATAGATGTGTTAGTCCCTGTCCTTGGATGAAAGTACACAAGTGTAGTGAGGCTAGTTCTAGTATTGCTTGACTATGAAGAATTTGGTTATGCGGTTTTGAGGTAATGTTGATGCATGTTGGAAGACTCTAAATCATAAGTTTCATGACTTGATGTCTTCCGTAGTTGAAGATAATGTTCAAAGAGTATGGAACTCTGTAATGATGGGGTTACAGTGATAAAGTGTACGTTGGAATGCTCTACATTCCATCATAGATGAATATTTTTCCATGCAAATTTGAGGAAGTGTTTGTGAATGTTAGTAGTGTGTACATTCCAAGTGGCAAGTGTTTTGGTAGTCCATGTGTTAAGTTGTGAGTGAACAGTTGGTTCATTCAATTTTACTTCACCAGTTTTTCTATGTGGTGTTGATCTAAATGCTTTGAGGTTGTGTGGAGTTATGTAAGAGGCTAAATCGTGAGAGTAATTATAGGTCATGTCAACCTATCTCAATGTGTTAAACACTTTAGATCTTTCTGCAAGGCATGTGTGTTGGTATTTTGGGTCGACAAGTTACAAGGATGCACGTTACATCTTTTAGGCCAACCTAATTGATGTTTTTTGTTGGATGTGATATATATACAAGGTTAATTCCTTGTGTGGAGATATGAGATGCGATACAATTAAGTGTGTGTGAGATCTAGAGCAAAACAAAGTGTGAAGAGGTTGATAAGTGGTGAAGTATGAAGTGTGTTAAGTCAATTTTTCTGAGCCTAATTAGAACTGTCTTCAACATATAGTAGATGCATTGTAATCAGTTCAATCCCTAGTAGTGAGCCACCCTCTTTTCTATTCTAGCAGTGAACCATTTCTTCTATTCTCTAGATAGTGAGTTCACCTGGCAGTGAGCTATTCTGTAATATCTTATAACCGGTTATAATATATTGTGAGTTAATCCTCACTGTGGTTTTTCCCTTTTTGGGTTTTCCACATAAAATATGGTGTTCTTGTGTTTTTTGATGTGATGCATGCTTTCTATGTTCCTTTCTATTACTACAATTTTAATGTGATGCATTGAGTGAATGTTTAAAGTTGACGAAGTTAATGAAATTTAGTGAATAGTGATTCACCCCCCCTCTCAGTATTTCGGGTGTTCAACAATTGGTATCAAAGCTTGGTTCCTTCAATTGGATTGATCACTGAGGTAGATCTTGGAGTTTAAACACATGGCTACAAGGAAGTATCCTATCTCTTTGAAAGAAATTATCTCTGAAGGGTTTACTGAAGAAGATTGTGAGGTTGATATGGAAGGAGAACTCAAATCAACCCTTGATGATTTGGATAAAGCAGAAGTTGAGAACAAAGATCTAAAAAAGAATCTTAATGATGTAGATGAGTGTATTAAGAATTCGAGAGAGAAACTCAAGAAAGCTACAAAAAGAGTTAAAGAAACAAATGAGCAAATCAAGCAATCAAATGAAACTGTCACCAATCTGAAAGTGCAAGTTGAAGAAGGAAAAAGAGTTGAAGACTTCATGAATGCCAAAGTGAAAGATAAATATGAAGAATGTTCAAAGCTTGAACAAGAGATTGTGACTTTTGAAGGGAAATTGATTCATCCTAGAACAAACAATTGAGATTAGTAAGTGTCTTCGATAACACTCATTTCTTCAAATTGCCTCAAAAACACATACTACTATGCCATAAAGTGGAATCAAACATAGTTTATTTCCCACCATTAACCCTTAGAGGAAAGTTTATGCAATTTAAGATCTTCCAAGATCAACCAGTTTCAACAACAAGCATTAAATAGATTCTACAAACAGAATCATTAAACATGTAAGATGAAACAAAAGACATGAACACAAAGATTTACGCGGGGAAAATTCTTTTGGGTAAAAAACCCCAAACTCCAAAAGCATAGATCCATTGTATTATTCATCAACCAAATAAATAATTACAATACAACGCAAGGTCTAAGCCTTTACATGAAGATTTACATCATGTTCCATCTAGATAAAATCCGCCAGTATAACCCTTTTGGATTCAATCTCGTCTCGTCTCCTCACTACTTTACAATGCACTATGTCATTCATACATACATCTCAAGCATTCTGGGAAACCAAAATTTCCACTTCCATAATAGACGAATGGTCACAAGCAGCTTAACTGTCATTACCTTCTCCCACCATTGAAGTCATATCAGAACATCGAAGAGACTTCAAACCTTATCTCTCTAAAATCTCACTGTCACAATGACATGTCTATCACTCCATCGAAGAGACTCCAAACAAACTCCTTTCGATATGGAAAAGTCTCATCGATGAAGACCCTGATACATCATATTGTTCCATCCAATTGGGATATTGAAGGGATGCTATAGCAACTCCTTTTGATACATGACTGTCTCCCTGATGAAGCTTTACCGCTAACCTGACATTCATCTCAATTGACCATCGTCGGATGGAAGGATCTATACTGCACCATCACAAGCCTCCTCAATCACCATCGTGAGGTGACGAAATGGTCTACACAAATTCCATCGTGGGGTGGCAGGGTAACCCTCGCTCTGCTACCAGCACCTTCCATCAGGATATCGAAGAGACTTTGTGATGACTCTCCCTCTGATATATTTTGTCTCATTGATGAAGCTACAACCGATACAAACTCCAAACACACCTAGCGATAATCCAAGCGCTTGTCAAGATACCGAGGAGACTCGCCACTGAGTCTTGCCAACGCTCTATTGTCAATCCGATGAACTAGAAACCTGAAACTTGAAGTGCTTGTCGGGACATCGAGGAGATTGCGCATTTCGTCCCGTCGACATTCACCTATCAGCTCGATGAACCCGAAGCCAAAGCCTTTTATGCCATTAAGTTTGGGACACCCTTTCTCAACATTCTCCCAGTTGACAATGAAATTACTGGCTCCTTCCAATGCTCGAAGTCATTGTATCACCCAAGAGACCTACAACAACATCCAAGATGTCCACCATCTCAGGCAACAGTTCCAGCCATCCTCCAAAGGAAAGGATCAAGCCATGGTGAATATGCACCAATCTAAAGAACACAAGCATCAAATCCAACTAATATCAAAGGCTACAAAATATTACCATGACTCCACTATGCTCATTGCCTTTGCAGAAGCATCGACAACATCAACTTCAAATCCCCCAACTTGAACACAACTGTGAAGACATCCACAAAAAAACAAGATAGAACATCAGCTAGAATAACAACCAAGAAACTATCTACCTCTATCCAACTGATAAACTCACGCGATTGAAAATAACACACACAAAAACTGATAATCCATCCAATCACCCATACCTCAAAGGTATCCACCTCAAAAAACTCATGCCACCTACATAAACAACCCATCAACTGCAAATACAAGCTCCATGTGCCAACCAGTCGAAGAAGACCAAACACATCCAGTAACTCCCACTACATGGGTAATGTCAAATATTGAAATATCAAAGGAATAATGAGTCTACCAATCACAACACATAGAAAACGTAGCCATGCAGTACCAAGGACCATCCACAATGATTTACAAATCCTGCAACCAAATACTACAAGAAACATCTCTCTCAACAATCTTCCACAACTCTCCCATGTTCTCCATATCTAATAGAAGGAAAAGATACAAGTGTTGGAGTTATGGACAGACACTGAGAGGGGGGGTAAATTAGTGTCTACACTTTTTAAAACTTTGACCAAGATTTTACAATCTGATTTCCTTTTCTTTCAACAATAGTGTAGAGTAATCTCATTTGAAAGCACAAAGATATGACAACATAAACTCAATCTATTAGACAACTTATGAAAACATGATTTGAGTGAGATATCTTGCATTTCCCAAAACATAGCTCAGATTAGATCTCAATATTATTCTGATTCATGCATTCATGAGTTGAATGTAATCATTCATAAACATAATTGAGAACAACAATAAACCCAACTATGAACTGAAACAACAATCAACACAGAAAAGCAGTGAGCACACAGAAGAACAAAGAGATAGAAGATTTTCCGAGTGGAAAACCCTCCTGGGGTAGAAAAACCACTCCTAAACTGCCTTACTGGCTTAAACTTCAAAAACCACTTTTAACAATGCCTTATAGGCTAATTTCTGAGCACCAACTCAAGGATCATCAAACCCTCATTTAGAGACACCAATCTCAAGGAGCGCCAACCCCTCATTTAGAGACACCAATCTCAAGGAGCACCAACCCCTTAAACAGATTACAGAATTACAATCATAATATATCAGAGGATCACTCTATTTACAGTTAAGCTCATATTTCTTTATTCTCACGTCTACAATATACCCTAAGGATTACAACCAGAGAATTACAATCACCAACCTCTTTCTGTTTTCAACACAGGTTTATATATACATTTCAAGTATGTCTGTTATCAAGAAATCTTCAATAAGCATTTTTCACAAGATTCTAAAACTCTCTTGCTATTTTTAGAATATGAAGCTGGATAATGATGATCTGTAGATGATGGTAAAAATCAGAGTAATGCATATCCAGAAAGCTTTTAATTTCAGCGCTGAATCAGGAGACTTCAAATTATAACAGAAAGATTTTCATCAAAGTCATGACAGCCCACAAACATAAAATCATATCCTCTGAAATCTTAGAGAATATTTTCCAGAGAATCGATACCAACCAAAGATGTCGCCAAGCAACTAAACTTAGAAAAAATCCATTAAATCAAAAACGAAACAGCTCAAAAAGAAAACTCGATGAATATCTTGTTATGTAACCGTTCTGAGATTTGATGCCAATCCATGATGACGACCACAGAGTTTTGAGTCTTCATAACTATTCGCTGAGACAACCATATAGTTCTACCGAAGGCAATTAAATCGCCAGACAATCCCTTTAGATATCGCTTTCGCCAAGAGCCATCAGAGTCGGGAAGAACACATAACATGTCTCATCGATAGGCTTCCTTAGAGTATTATTCATTCGCTATCGTTGTAGCCTAAAGGTTCTTTCACCGAATGCATCCTTCTATCTGTCGCTGTGACATCCTACTGTCGGGGAGACGCTTTATAGATTTTGTTGTGTTTCATCGACAGACTTTATCCCTTATAAGTCACTGTAACATAATGGTTTTCTTACCGACTAGACCCTTTTGTTTTCCATTCACTATTGTTGTAGCCTTTTGATATTAGAGAGACCTCTCAGAGATTAATTTATGTTATACCGAAGGTCTTTGTCATTTCTCAGTCGCCAAGACAAGAAAACACTTACACCGATGAGCCTTTGATAGAAACCCCTTGTGTGATGTCGCTATAGCTTCAGTCTATCGGGGAGACATCTTGTAGACAGGTCTTTGATTTACCAAAAGTCATTCTGAGTCGTTGTGACTTTATGATTCTCTCGCTGATGCAACCTTCTCCCTTATGGGTGTCGCTATAGCATATTGTCATCGAGGAGACCTTTTGTAGAATATATTGTGTCATACCGAAATCCCTTCATTCACTCAGAGTCGTTGTGACAATACAAACTTCTCACCGAAAGCCTCTCTTTAGACTTAGTCGCCAAGACTTGACAGGTTCGCTGAGACTCTACATCGAAATTCATGAGTCTTACTGAAATCCCACGTGATCATTCCTGTTCGCCGAGACAACTCGATGCTTATGCCGACGACATCTTTATCGCCGTTTGTCATCCTCTGTTTGTCGCTATGACATAACCAATCTCACGCCGAAATACACCATTCATTAAACACCGTCGCCGAGACATCTTGAGTTCGGCAAGATGTTAGCCCGACCATCTAACTCACGCCGACAAACCGTTCCATGTGCACAAGTCGGGGAGACATATAGAACTCAGTGAGACACCACCCCGATAGCCACAACCTTTGCCGATACGATCATCCTTAGTCGTTGAAACCTCGTGAATGTCTCGCTGATAGACATCCACAAGCACTAGTTGGGGAAACAATATATCTTCGCTAAGAACTTATCCCGAGAACCCTGAATTTTGCCGACACACATCCATTCACCATTAGTCGGTATAACATTGCAATCTCGCTGTGACATCATATCAAAAGGATAACTCATGCCAATATGATTCTTTCTTGTGTCGGTCGGTGTGACAAACCAATATCGCTGAGACCACATGTCGACAGATTTAACTTATGCTGATATAACTACTGTCGCCAAGACCACAAACAATGTCACGCCAAAAGCTGCCAGAATGTTAAATTCAATCGCCATAACATCAGAAATGTCTTGCCGATAGGCAACTCAGACATTTCAAAGTGGATCAGGGAGACCCTGCCATACTCATGCCGATGTGTAAGCCTGATAAGCAAAGAGAACCATCCTGACAAAGAAACCATCTTTCAAACTCTGTCAGTCAAAGATGTAGCATTCATAACTTGAACCAAAAAACTCATCACCATGAAATTGAACCATAACAACTAACTTTCTGTAATAGCCAAGAGACATCAAAGAAGTGCCATAATAAATCATATAGATTCAACCTGAGACTGATCATCAAAGAGAACCAACTGAAAGATATTTTGACATCAAGGACAAACTATAAGATCACAACTGAGATCCAACAACAAGAACCTCCATGCCATCACCCAAGTGACAACATATGACCAAAAACTAGTGATCATCATAGCACCACATAGAAATCTCACATCTAAAGTCATATGAATCCAAACATGTAGGAAGAAGAACTAGACTAAAGAGAAAAAACTGCAAAGCATAAACATGTAGCATGCCCTTCTACATACACATCTAAATGCCAACTGTGTCAAGTAAGAACTTCTTCAAAACCCCAAGAGAAAATTCATAACAACATCCAAACCCCATTCAACCTCAAGAGATCAACCATAATATATACAACATGTATCTATATGGATGTAAGCTTCTCAAAGAAGATCAAACTACTTCATTTCCCATCTCAGGAAATCAACCCACTACCATCCCCTATGATCATCACAAATCAAACTACAAATCCAAGGAGATAACCATGCTACTCATCTCTCACAATGAATCCTCCAAAACCATCTAATAGTAGCTCAAGATCCATGTTTATGAAAGAAATTACTTGAGAGAAACAATGGGCATTACCTCTCAAGTGATAAGTCATCGAGTAGACCAAGAGTGGGGAGTGAGAATGCTCCTCCAAGATATGCAAGCCATCATGACTCCTCCAAGAGAAATCTCCTCATAGGTCTCTGTTGAACTCACGTCCAACTAAGGTGTAGGCTCCTCAAAATTTATGTTGAGATTGTTATCTCCTAGAAATGCACCCTAAGCAAAGTTATGAAAACTAAGCTTTCTAGAGAAACATGGGATCATTTCAAGGCTGTGGGTCACCTGAAACTGAAATGAACCTCCGGAGAAGGCCGACTTCCTCTGGTGTCACCTAACTACTGATCTTGTAAAGGGAAAGGGAGAAGAAGTATACATTAAAACTAACGTAAAACACTAATTCTATGGTGATGCACCAAATTTAATAAGAAGGCATATAACACAGTTTAAACACAATTTCAATCAATGACAAAAGCTTTGTTATACACAACTCAATCACATATGTTTTCTGCATAAACATTTCATGAAAAGGTTCATATGGCTACACCCCTAGAAGGAAGAAACAACTTCACAACTAGAGAATACTGCACTATAACACATCTCACAACCTGCAAAAATACATATTGCTCTACAGAAAGGTGTTGAAATAAGACATAACCACAAGGAATCATACAGTTTCACAAGTAGTTTCATCAATTATACAAATGCACATGATTTAATAGAGAGATTGAAAAGGTAAAGTACTTATACTCATTGATTTCAATGGTGAAAACTGATATACATGTCTGTCATGAGCTACAAAACATAGCCTCTCTTCTACAAAGAACTCTACAAGTTACAAAAGCAGAAAAAGTACCAAGTCCAAACTATATCAAAAAGGAAAAAAATGCCCTATATACAAAAGGGTGTCGGCCCCTTAGGGCTTACAAAAATATCAGACTTTAGAAAAATCTCCCCTGGATCTTTTGAATGGAGTTAATGTTGTATTAAACGCGCATCCCTGTTGTCCATGTCGGTGAAGAGTTGCTCCAGGAAAAGCCTTCTTGATCTTTTGCAACTACCGCATTCACTTCTGGTCCCCATGGCGATCTCTCGAACCTCCCTGTTGAGCTGCAATGAATGCTTCAAAGCTCAAAGTCGATCCACGTCGCTTTTTCCCTATTGATCTCCTTGGCACCAGTCAAGTTGCCAACGGTCTGC
This sequence comes from Sequoia sempervirens, assembly GCA_007258455.2. Lineage (NCBI taxonomy): Eukaryota > Viridiplantae > Streptophyta > Pinopsida > Cupressales > Cupressaceae > Sequoia > Sequoia sempervirens. Next base: position 658,878,028 of record VDFB02000003.1, on the reverse strand, counting down.
CTATAGCTCCCTCTGATTTGTCGAACGGATGCCACATAGATTCTTCGGGCAGTCAAAATTTCTCTCTGCAGAATCGCATTTCAGTGAGACAATAATCGTGTCTCCCCGATGCGATTATACCTTCCTACAACTATCGGCATAATGCATGATGATCGGCAAGACCACATAGTGAGTTACAAAAGTCACATCAATATCACTGAAACCATCGGCGAGACAATCATTTTCGGCCAGACAACATGGCGAGCCCTTAGGAGTCATACTGATGTCACCATCTCATTGCCTAGTCATCCACATTTGGCAAGAGTTCCTTTAGTCGACAAGATATCATACCGGTCTTCATGAGTTATACCGCTGCACAAGATGTCGTCGAGACCCTCATCCTATTAGGAAGACATCCTACCGAGTGTAAAACCTCATCTCGAAGTCTCCCTAAGATTTAACATTATGAGCCATACGGCAAGAGCTCCTTGATGTCACCCCGAACTAATTTCGCTCTACCCGAGCTCAACATTTCTTTTGGTGAGACACTATCAAGTCGGGAAGACCTTTTGCCGAAGGCAATATCCTTATAACGCTCTGCTCCTCCATCGGCGAGACATCCATGTGTCGGTAAGACATCTTGGAAAATTCATCTTGTTTTGGCGAGGGCCCATCCTCTTGTGCTCAACGGTCAGTGAGACTCATCGGGTCGGGGAGACTTCTCCCCGAACTCTAAATATTACACCGAAGGCACCCTTTGTCGGCAAGACCTCTTGCTATCGGTGAGACCTTTTATCGATGATGCATCCCTTCGCCGAGCTCAATTTTCCTGTCGGGGAGACTTTGCTATATTGGCAAGACCTTTTACCGATGTCAAACTCTCTCGGAGAGCTCACCTCTTGTCACCAAGACTTTCGCCTATCGGCAGGAGGTTATATCAATGTCGTTCTCTCTCGGCGAGACCTTTTGTTGTCGGCGAGACTCCTGCCGAAGGAAAAAACATATATCGAGACCCCTTTATCTCTTGGCGAGACCACCTCTATTCGCCGAGACATCACGGTGACTCCTCCATCCTTCACCGAGCTCACCTCTTGTCGGGGAGACATCCCTTGGTCGGTGAGACCTTACACCGAAGGCAAAATCCTTTGGCGAGCTCACTTTCGGTGAGACCCCCTATTAGTCGCCGGGACTTCATACCAAAGGAAAAACCTTATGCCGACGGCAAAACCCCCTTCGGTGAGACTCTACTTGGTCGTCGGGACCTCAAGCCGAACACAAACCAATCTCCCCGACGCCGGCTTGGTGAATAACTGTCGGTGTGACAACCACCGGTCGGGAAGACCTCACAGCAGGCGACAAGACCTCATGGCGAAATCATTTCGCTTTGGCGAGACCCTTCAGTAGTCGGCGAGACCCTTTGGCAAAGACATAACCTTATGCGGAGAGCTCCCTGATGAACACTTGTCGGCATGACCCTGTAGCAAATGGAGAGATACATGAAGACTCTTGGCGACCCAAAATTCCTGGCGACTGGTTTATTCAACCACATAGGATGCACTGCTAGTTGGCAAGACAATAGGAAGGTCTTGCCGACCTCCTTCTCTGGTGATTTTTGTGCCAAAAAGATTGAGGCAGACTCTTCCAATGAGCTCCTTGTGAAAATTCATCAGACGCATGACCTAACCCTCGATACAAAAGTTATCAATCGACCCTTATGAACATCTGAAACACAATTTCCTACCCGATTGAGCCCATAGGTGAAAATTGAGCAACATTTTTAGCGACCTTTGCTGAATGTTTGCCTGCTGAACATGGAAACCAGTAGCCAAAACTTGTCCATAGGGCGTGGAGTCATTAGGAAGTTCAGAAAAAGTATTAACATCAGCTTTGCACATAGCTCAAACATGTCTGCAACTTATAGATCATAACAGATTGTCTGAAACTCAAGAAACAGGAGAAACTGAAAAGAAAATATTTACCGTGCTAGAACAACACTTAGGGAAAGAAAACAACAATCGAGCTAACATCAGAAGCACTTGCTAAAAAATAAAACCTAACCTAATATGTACAATGGAGGAGCCCATCAGATTTGAAAACAAGGTTTAAGGTGTATCCCATTGACTGGGATAGGAAGCACTTCACCTTGGGTTGTGGCCAGTTGATAAGCATTGTGTTCTTTGCAGTATTTGATGATAAATGGACCCATCCACATGTTGTCAAACTTTGTGTGATGGCCCGGCCTGCTTTTTAGAACATCCCATTTGAGAACAATATCACCCTCTTTAAAGATTTTGGCTATAGCTTTCTTGTCAAATGTTCTCTTTGTTTGGTGCTGATGATCCTCCAAATCTTTCATTGCTTTGTCTCTTGATTCTTCAATCTCCATAAGCTCTGCATATCTCACGGACATTGGGTCTTGTTCCTCATACATCTCTAACCGGTGGACAATGTCTAGAGCTTGAAGCTCCGTAGATAGAGGTAATCTGGCCTCTTTGCCATAAACTAACATGTATGGTGAATTACCAATGGACCTCTTAGGAGTCACTCTGTCTGCCCAAAGTGCATACTTTAAATTAATGTGCCAAGTCCTTTGATTATCCTCCATTGTTCTTTTGATAATCCTGATGAGATTCTTGTTTGTGCTTTCAGCTAAACCATTACCCTGAGGGTAATAATTTGAGGATGTATTCAAATGAATGCCATGTTTAATAGCCCAATCAGCTACTCTTAGACCTACAAAGTCCAGAGCATTATCAGATATGATGGAGTTAGGAACTCTGAATCTGGTGACTATATCCTCATAAAAGCTCAAAACTAAAGACTCATTTGCTTCTTTCAACGCTATCACCTTTGTCCACCGTGTGAAGTAGTCTATTGCAGTGAGCACCCACTTGTGACCAGTACTAGATGGTGGATTAATTGGCCCAATAAAGTCAATGCCCCATCTCATGAAGGGCTGCTCCACTTGAATTGGATGTAGAGGCATAGCAGGTAGCTTTTCTTTTCCTGCAAATAAAGCACATTTGATACACTTTCTTGACCATGCATATGCATCTTTAAAAAAACTAGGCCAGTAGTAACCAACTCTCATGAACTTCCAAGCAGTAGTTCTTGGAGAAAAATGACCTCCTGCAGCTCCATCATGAAACTCATGAAGTATCTTCTCAATCTGATCACTATGAATACATCTTAATAGAACACCATTTAGATCCTTTTTAAAGAGAACATTATTTACCAGCACAAATGGTATGGACTGCAATCTGAAGTATCTTCGTTTAGCTCTATCCAAACCTGGTGGACACTCACCAATCTGTAAAAAATGGGTCATGTCTTGAGCCCAATTTGTTGTTATCAGAGGCATATCATCCCGAACATTATGGGGTTCATTTGCATTAGAAAAAATAGTATCATGTTCTAAGTTATTTACACTGCTTGACCCTGAAGCAAGCTGTTCACAAAGACCCTTACCTCTAACCAACTTGGTGATCTTGATATCCACATCATATTCCATAACCTTAGTGATCCACCCTGCTCTTTTTTTCATTCAAATCTTTGCTCAATAAAAATTCCTTGACACTTGGGTGTGCAACCATGACATGAATTTTATTATTGGAGATTAAAGGCTTGAATTTTTTAAGGCCTCTTATGACAGCGAGAACATGCTTCTCTACAAAGGAATATTTTTGTTCATAATCAGCTAAACCTTGACTGAAAAAGGCTATTGGTTGCTCTAAAAAAATTTCATTTTTTTGCACCAACATTGCAGAAATGTTACTTGTGCTACCATAAGCATACAGAATAAAATCTGTAGAAAAATTGGGATTTACCAGCGTAGGAACTGCTGCTAAGGCCTCCTTAATTGTCTCAAAATTGTTCTTGGCATCTTTTGTCCAACTGAAAACTGCATTTTTCTTTAACATAGCTGTTAAAGGTTGTAACAGGTTTGCGACATCGGGGATGAACCTTCTCAAAAAGTTGATTTGGCCCAAAAAGCTCTGCAGACCCTTCTTCTGATTGGGTAATGGCAACTCAAGTATGGCTTTGACTCTTTTAGGGTCAATAGTAATTCCTTGCTTTGACACTATGTGTCCTAATAATTTCCCTTCATGAACAACAAAGATACTCTTTTTCAGATTGAGAGAAATACCAAACTCTCTGCATTTTTCAAAAACTTGCTTAAGGTGTGACAAATGTTCATCAACGTTCTTAGAATAAACTATAATGTCATCTAAATAAATCAGCATAATCTTATTAATCAAACTTTGAAACGCCATATCCATGGCCCTCTGAAACATGGCACCAGCGTTAGATAAACCAAAAGGCATCCTTTTGTATGCCATGGTGCCCCACTTAGTTGTAAAAGTAGTTTTGAACTGATCCTCCTCTTTAACCAACACCTGATTATAGCCCGAAAAACCATCTAACAAGGAAAATCTTTCAGAACCAGCAACTACTTGTAAGATTTGTTCCATGGAGGGCAACGAGTAGTGATATTTCAAAGATGCTCGGTTAAGATCCCTGAAGTCTACACAAAGTCTTATTTCACCATTTTTCTTCCTAACCGGCACAAGGCTAGAAACCCATGAAGTGTGTTTAATAGGAAAGACGATACCCCCCTCAACTAGTTTGGTCAGCTCTTTAATCATTAAGGGCTCAAGCTTAGGATTCAAGGGCCTTTGTTTTTGCCTTACTGGCTTAGCATTAGGTTCTAACTCAATTGTGTGCTGAGCAGTATGGGGATCAAACCCTTTCAAATATGAGTATTCTTAAGCAAACACATCATAAAATTCTTGGCATAAGGTAACAAAAGATTGTTTATCTTCATGTGAAATTTTTTTGCCTATCTTAAGGAGTTTACCTTTGAAAATATCCAGTTCTTCATAATGTTCTTCTTTGATTTGCAAGCCAGCTTTACCCTTTTTAAGCTAATCGTCAGTACTGAAAATCGACTCTAAGGTAACAAGACCTTTGGGTAACTTATTTGTCCTCAGCTGCATGACTTGATCATCATATTGTTGCTTAAGTTTTGCTTGATTCACCATGGAGAATTGATCTTCTTCGAGCAAAAAGGAAAGAATCTATTCATCACTGTCAAAAACCTGCCAGTGAATGTTGTTATCAGGAATTGATGGCCTGACTACAACTTTCACATACTGCTGTACTTTCTCTTTTCTAATGTCACCTGGAATATCAAACTGTGCTCCAATGGCTGCAAGCCTATCAACATGTTTGTTTTGGTTCCTTAGAATAGATACTAAGTTAAAGGCATCAAATTCCTCAATCATATTCCACACTTTGTTTCTATAAGACTTTAGTGTGTCATTTTTAGCAACATTCAGGCCTCTTATTTGATTGACAATTAACTCACTGTCCCCATAAACTTTCAAGTGGCTTATTCCTCTCTTCCTTGCCCACTCAAGACCTTGAACAAGGCCCTCATACTCAACAATGTTATTAGAGTATGCAAAAGCAGAACGGAATGCATAATAATACCTATCACCTTGCAGAGATACAAGCATTGCACCTCCTCCAGCTCCATTTTTGCTCCTAGAACCATCAAAATGCATCTCCCATAATTCATTTTGCTGCTCAAACTGACTTTATGCACTTCTTTCAAGATTTGGCATTTATGTCCCAACTTCATGCAATACATAATTGCCCAGACGAACATCCTGAATAATCTCATTTGGATTATCAATCACATTCTCAGCTTCCCATTCATTCAGGAGTACCTTAGGTACACTCACAGCTTGTAACTCTTATGTTGAAGCAAGTTCAGTATCCTCTAAAACAAAAAAATTAACATTTATAATAGATGGCACATAAGGTTCAATGTGATCCTTGGCAAGGGACTCAGAAGTTATAGTTATCTTAGTACCATACCTAGTCCTAAAAAGCATATGGGACCAATCTGAAGATAACTACCCTCCAATTTTAGCTGTGAAGTCTCTAGACAGGCATAAAGCAAAAAATGGAGGCAAATCTATGACAAACACATCTTGCAGGATTGAAAAATTAGGACAGACATGTAACATGAGATTCAAATTTTTAATAACACCTATAGTGTTTACTGTTGTCCCATCCAATTGAAGTACTCCCTTTTTCTAATGGCTGGTATTGTAAACCTAGCTGGTCTACAATCCTTTTTGGCATTACCGAACTGCTAGCCCCGCTATCAACCATGCAATTGTGCACCAATTTATTCCCCACTATTAAGGAAACATAGAAAGGAGGGGGCTTGACATCATTACTTTGTTGTGTGGTACTATCCAAAAGCACATTGGTTAAAACTGACCTTGTTTGGCCTACAGAGACTTCATTTGGAAAATTCGAACTAACTGGATTTGATAAGGCTGACTGTAACAAATTCATTTGACCAGGGATTGCTAAAGAATCCCACATTGAAATTGAAACATTCATTTTTTTCATACTTTCAACAATGTTGAAAGGTGCAGATATATTTACCTTTGGTTGTGTCTTTACAACAACATGGTCAGGTTGCACTTGACTTGCGGATGAAGCATGTAAAGGCTGCTCCTTACTAGTGTCATGACCTCGCTGCAAGATGCGTGGTACTTGCTGGTTTGATGGACCAACAACTTCCTTATCTTTATTTGTTGCTTGTTCTATCTCAAAATCCCTCTTCTTGGCTCTAGTATTAGCAGCAATAGATGTGTCATCCTGGCTCACTCCACAAAATTCCTCTCTCTGCCAATTCAGGAGAGTTGAATCATTTGCGGGTTGATCTTGTTGTTGTGAATACCCTTCCTTAGGAAAATCTTGCGCACCTACAACATTTTGCACCATAAGAGCTTGGTTGATCACGCCATTAGAGCACATAGCTTGATTATGTGGCTGATTACATGGATAATACGATTCATAATCCGCAACTAGATTATTTTGAATAGGAACAAGCTCTTTGACAGCACTAATTGGAGCTGGATTATAGGCCTGAAAAGGTCTTGTAGCAATATTTTGTCTTGGGCCTTGATAATTACCTTGATACTGCTGTCTATTCCCCTGGAATTGCTGTTGTTGACCTTGAAAAGGCTGACTTGAGGCCTGATTTTGTTGTTGATAAGGCCTACTATAGGACTGTTGTTTTTCCAAGTTCACCAACTTGTTACCAAAAGTCTGTAACAGACTTTTGATCTCTTGTAACTCCTATGACATGCCTAAAACAACACTTTCTTGTTTAACAACGGCTGGAACAACAACTGGCAACGTTGGTACAGCTGGTAGATGTGTAAAAGGAGGTACCTGCAAAGGCGTATTAGACTGTATATCTAGAAAAATAGGAATTGGTGGCCTAGGGGCAATTTTTCCTGCTTGAATCAAACAGTTTTCTGCCCTAATTGCCACTTCATATGCACCTGGAAAAGATTCGCCACCCATTGATTGTGTCATGACCGCTATTTCACTGTTCAAAGCTTTGAGAAAGTATAAAAAGGCATGCTCAGGAGATGGGCTCACTGTTATAGGAATTTGAAACTAAGTCCTCTGGAATCAAAAATTAAAATCTGTCATTTGCTCTTGAGGAGCTCTTTTTATAGTTGTCAATTGCTCCACCAGAGACAAGTGATCAAATTTATCTTGAAACTGCGTGTGCAGTTTCTCACCAAAATCATCCCATGTTGCAATAGAGTTCACTGGTAAACCCCGATACCATTGTAAAGCCTTACCCTTCAGAGATGCAGCGAGCAGTCTTATAGCTACATCTTCATGAGTTATGTGATGTACTCCACATAACGAGGCTACATCCCTTATGTGCTCAATAGGGGTAGTTTGATCTTCCCCAGTGAAGATTGATAAATTCTTTAAGGCAGTCACTAGTATATCATTGTGTTGGGCCAAATTTAATGGACCACCTCCATCGAATGGCACAAAAGGTTGATTTCTGGGAGCAGCCATTAGAGGTGGTTGAGATGGGTTTATTTGCACTCTAGGAAAATTAGAGGATGGGATAGCAATATGAGATCTCAGAGATGGAGGAGTAGATTTGGCTCTTCTGGAATAAACAAATTTAATCCTTGGCCTTTCTGTTGCTCTACCTTGTCTCCTTGGTGGTGATAGTTGCAAGTATTCGAAAGGCGACGAGTTGCTCCTTGTCTGAACTCTTCTCATAAACTATAGAAGGCGCTGATTCTGAAGTTCTTTCCTCTTTACGGAGTCGCCAAGTATGCAAAATGACTTTTGTAAAGTCTGAAACTTGCTGGTTGCATACCAAACCAACAATGTAAGGTGGAGCTAGTCCCACCAGGCATGCCAAAACTGTTATCTCCCAGAAATGCACCCTAAGCAAAGTTATGAAAACTGAGTTTTCTAGAGAAACATGGGATCATTTCAAGGCTACGAGTCACCTGAAACTGAAATGAACCTCCGGAGAAGGCTGGCTTCCTCTGGTGTCACCTAACTACTGATCTTGTAAAGGGAAAGGGAGAAGAAGTATACATTAAAACTAACGTAAAACACTAATTCTATGGTGATGCACCAAATTTAATAAGAAGGCATATAACACAGTTTAAACACACAGTTTCAATCAATGACAAAAGCTTTGTTATACACAACTCAATCACATATGTTTTCTGCATAAACATTTCATGAAAAGGTTCATATGGCTACAACCCTAAAAGGAAGAAACAACTTCACAACTAGAGAATACTGCACTATAACACATCTCACAACCTGCAAAAATACATATTTCTCTACAGAAAGGTGCTGAAATAAGACATAACCACAAGGAATCATACAGATTCACAAGTAGTTTCATCAATTATACGAATGCACACGATTTAATAGAGAGATTGAAAAGGTAAAGTACTTATACTCATTGATTTCAATGGTGAACACTGATATACATATTTGTCATGAGCTACAAAACATAGCCTCTCTTCTGCAAAGAACTCTACAAGTTACAGAAGCAGAAAAAGTACCAAGTCCGAACTATATCAAAAAGGCAAAAAATGCCCTATATACAAAAGATTGTCGGCCCCTTAGGGCTTACAAAAATATCAGACTTCAGAAAAATCTCCCCTAGATCTTTTGAATGGAGTTAATGTTGTATTAAATGCACGTCCCTGCTATCCATGTCGGTGAAGAGTTGCTCCAGGAAAAGCCTTCTTGATCTTTTGCAACTACCGCATTCACTTTTGGTCCCTGTGGCAATCTCTCGAACCTCCCTGTTGAGCTGCCATGAATGCTTCAGAGCTCAGAGTCGATCCAGGTCGCTTTCACCCTGTTGATCTCCTTGGCATCGGTCAAGCTACCAACGGTCTGCCTGTAGCTCCCTCTAATTTTTCGAACGGATGCCACATAGATTCTTCGGGCGGTCAAAAGTTATCTCTACATAATCGCATGTTAGCGAGACACTAATCATGTCTCCCTGATGCGATTATACCTTCCTACAACTATCGGCATAACGCATGACGATCGGCAAGACCACATAGTGAGTTACAAAAGTCATATCGATATCACTGAAACCATCGGCGAGACAATCATTTTCGGCCAAACAACATGGCGAGCCCTCAGGAGTCATACCAATGTCACCATCTCATTTCCTAGTCATCCACATTTGGCAAGAGTTCCTTTAGTCGGCAGGATATCATACCGGTCTTCATGAGTTATACCATTGCACAAGATGTCGCCGAGACCCTCATCCTATCGGGAAGACATCCTACCAAGTGTAAAACCTCATCTCGGAGTCTCCCCGAGATTTAACATTACGAGCCATATCGGCGATGTCACCTCGAACACATTTCGCTCTACCCGAGCTCAACATTTCTTTCGGTGAGACACTATCAAGTTGGGAAGACCTTTTGCCGAAGGCAATATCCTTATAACGTTGTGCTCCTCCATCGGCGAGACATCCATGTGTTGGTGAGACATCTTGGTGAATTCATCTTGTTTTGGTGAGGGCCCATCCTCCTATGCTCAACAGTCAGTGAGACTCATCAGGTTGGGGAGACTTCTCCCCGAACTCTAAATATTACACCGAAGGAACCCTTTGTCGGCAGGACCTCTTGCTGTCTGTGAGACCTTTTATCGATGACGCATCCCTTCGTCGAGCTCAATTTTCCTGTCGGGGAGACTTCGCTATATCGGCAAGACCTTTTACCAATGTCAAACTCTCTCGGTGAGCTCACTTCTTGTTGTCGAGACTTTCGCCTGTTGGCAGGAGGGCATATCGATGTCATTCTCTCTCGGCGAGACCTTTTATTGTCAGCGAGACTCCTTCCGAAGGCAAAACACATATCGAGACCCCTTTATCTCTCGGCGAGACCACCTCCATTCACCGAGACATCACGATAACTCCTCCATCCTTCGTCGAGCTCACCTCTTGTCGAGGAGACATCCCTTGGTTGGCGAGACCTTACGCCGAAGGCAAAATCCTTCGGCGAGCTCACTTTCAGTGAGACCCCCTGTTAGTCGCCGGGACTTCCTACCGAAGGAAAAACCTTATGCCGATGGCAAAACCCCCTTCGATGAGACTCTACTTGGTCACCGGGACCTCAAGCCGAACACAAACTGATCTCCCCGACGCTGGCCTAGTGAATAACTGTCGATGTGACAACCACCAGTCGGGAAGACCTCACAGCGGGGGACAAGACCTCATGGCGAAAGCATTCCGCTGCGGCGAGACCCTTCAGTAGTTGGCGAGACCCTTTGGCGAAGACATAACCTTATGCTGAGAGCTCCCCGATGAACACTTGTCAGCATGACCCTGTAGCAAGCGGAGAGATACATGAAGACTCTTGGCGACCCGAAAGTCCTGGCGACTGGTTTATTCAACCACATAGGACGCACTGCTAGTTGGCAAGACAACAAGAAGGTCTTTCCGACCTCCTTCTCTAGTGATTTTTGTGCCAAAAAGATTGAGGCAGACTCTTCGAATGAGATCCTTGTGAAAATTCATCAGACGCATGACCTAACCCTCGATACAAAAGTTATCAATTGGCCCTTATGAACATCTAAAACACAATTTCCTGCCCGATTGAACCCATAGGTGAAAATTGAGCAACATAGATCTTATCAAGAGTAACCATCTCAACAACACTTCTCTCATCTCAAGATAAATACACCCTCACCTCATTCTCCATATATCCATGAGCACCTACAAATAATCATATCATGCTAAACTCCAAATGCATCACTGCACTATCATGAAGTTCTCAAGAACATGACCAATGCATCCAAAACAGAGAGAATCACCAAACCACTGTCAAAGCTCCAATCATCTGAATCAGGAACTTATTGTGATATCATGATCTTACCACCCCCCTTAGGAGATCCCATGCTCCAAGTGAACATACCTGGTCTCAAGAGCAATGCATCATGCCAAAACTCTAATTGCAATCAAGAGTATATCATGACATAAAACAAGCAAAATCTAAACCAACATCACCTGTCAAGCACCATCAACACCTCAACCCAAAGACCAAAAGAGTCCTCCATGGCTTCAAGATGATACACATCTTCAAATAGTTTCCATGCAAATGTGAAAGAAACCTTCTACAACAATAGGATCTAAGAGCTCCTCCTAGTAACATATACAACACTAAAGAAGATCATTCATCCACAATTACTACTAAAGCTCCCATTGAACTATGACAACTAAGCTCTCCAAGCATCATGGCCATGTCACTGCTAGAGCTCCCACTAAACCATGACAATCAAGCTCTCCAAGCATCATGACCAAGTCACTGCTAAAGCTCCCACTGAACCGTGACAACCGAGCTCTCCAAGCATCATGACCAAGTCACTGCTAAAGTTGTGACTGAACTGTGACAACTGAGCTCTCCAAGCATCATGACCAAACATCTCGTAATCTAAAAATCCTCCAAGTCCACACATCAACATGCCCATCTGACAACAATATCAAGTGGCACCAAGATCTCCAAACCAAGAAAAAAATACCATCACTGTCAAAAACTTACACCAAGTTGTGTATCCAAGCTATTCATGACATCGTGATACACATGCTACAGGTACCCATAACTAACTATCTAGGTACTATCATATCATCCATCCTCTCATTTAAAAGCAACCACACCAAAGCACAAGTGACAAAAAACAAGGCCAACTAACAAGTCTGCATCATCACAAAATCAAACCTCGTGGATATAAATAGTCCACTTTTGAGTTATCCCACAACAAACATGTAGGTAAAGACAACCCACAACATTGCACAACCCATAGATCCAATCAATATAACATGCAAATTGACTATCGCACTGGAAATTGCAAAAATGAGATCTCAAAGAGAATAATCATGTAGACAACATGAATCAAGCACCATATCATACACAAATCCGATTCACCAAACAGGTCCACAACTTGAGCACCATAGTCTAGGAACCCGCCAAGCATTACCACAGAAATATTGAGTGACTAATCATGTACCAACACTCCCATGCAGAGAAAGAATCTCACCTTCTCACATCATGCACAAAGCATGTATGCAAAACTACAACTATCTCATCCAGTAACACCCCAAAAGCCAAGGTCTAGAAAATAGCTTAACCGCAACTCCACAAAATCATAAGTTTTTCTTTAACCACGTAAAACTTGCAAAACCACTGTGTTTGAACACCCATGCGCATCCACACCCACTTCACATCTGGAAGACTCGAAAGTCTAAAACAAAAAACACCATAATGGTTAAACCAAAATAATGGATTATCATATATGAGCATTAACCATAGATTTTTTTATGAAAATCTATAAAACCCTTGGATCCAAGGAACTTGAATCAGAGTCATGCAAGTGCAAAACATCCATAAAGGAAAATGCAGTTCAGGAACTCTAAGCCCATTTCAGGCCAACTCCACAACCACAAACATACACATGCATCTGAGGGAGACAAGCTATTGCAAAAGCTTCCAGATCATCCAATGATCAACTCCATAGCCTACATGCAATTGGGGTAACAAATATAATTCCTTCCAATACTAGGAAAAAGAACCCAACATAAGCACATTACTCCATAGCTAAAAAACAACCCAAGCTTCTCCATATCATCAGGGAGCCTCTCACACAGACACCCAATATGAAAGCTTTGTTGCAACACAACCACAAAGAAAAAAATTCCACCCCATGCATCAAGAATATTCCACTGTCAACTACAAGCTTCAGATCACATCATTTTAATATGACCAACTCCATTTTCTCTGTCTTCACCATCCTTCAAGTTGCGTGTTGTTTCCTAAAACTAAAACAAAAAAGAAAGAACTTCCACTCACCAAAGGATCAATCTTCAACCAATTCCTTCAAATTTCCTTAAGCTTGCCAAACTAAGAAATCCTCACAAAAGGAATACCCAAAACTAGAAACACCAGCTTTGATACCAATTGAAGGGAAATTAATTCATCCTAGAAAGAACAACTCAAATCAACAAGTGTCTTCGATAACACTCATTTTTTCAGATTGCCTCAAAAACACGTACTACTATTCCATAAAGTAGAATCAGACATAGTTTATTTCCCACCATTAAGCCTTAGAGGAAATTTTATGCAATTTAAGATCTTCCAAGATCAACCAGTTTCAATAACAAGCATTAAACATATTCTACAAACAAAATCATTAAACATATAAGATGAAATAAAAGACACAAACACAAAGATTTACGTGGGGAAAACCTTTTCAGGTAAAAAACCCCACACTCCAAAAGCACAGATCCATTATATTATTCAGCAACCAAATAAATAGTTACAATACAACACAGGGTCTAAGCCTTTACATGAAGATTTACATCTTGTTCTATCTGGAGAAAATCTGCCAGCATAACCCTTTTGGATTCAATATCATCTTGTCTCCTCACTACTTTACAATGCACTATGACATTCATACATACATCTCAGGCATTCTAGGAAACCATTATTCCAACTTCTATAACAAACGAATGGTCACAAGCAACTTAACTATCATTACCTTCTCTCGCCATCAAAGTCATATTAGAACACCATAGATACTTCAAACCTTGTCTCTCTGAAAACTCACTGTCACAATGACATGTCTATCACTCCATCGAAGAGACTCTAAACAGGCTCTTTTCGATATGGCGAAGTCTCACCAATGAAGACCCTGATACATCATATCGTTCAATCCAATCGGGATGTTGAAGGGATGCTATAACAACTCCTTCTGATATATGATTGTATCCTCGATGAAGCTTTACCACTAACCCACCGTTCATCTTAGCTAACCATCGTGGGATAGTGGGATCTATACTATACCACCGCAAGCATCCTCAATCACCATCGCGGGGTGGCGGGATGGCCCGCACACCCGCTAGCCACTTCAAACACTGTCACGGAGTGGCAAGGTAACCCTCACTCTGTTGCCAACACCTTCCATTGGGATATCAAAGAGACTTTGTGATGAATCCCTCCAATATGTTTATGTCTTTTCAATGAAGCTATGAATGATACAAAATCCAAACACACCTAGCAATAAGCCAAGCGCTTGTCAAGATATCGAGGAGACTCGCCACTAAGTCCTGCCAACACTCTACTGTCAATCTGACAAGCTGGAAACTAGAAACTTGAAGTGCTTATCGGGATATCAAGGAGACTAGGCATTTCATCTTGCTGACATTCACCTATCAGCATGATGAACTTGAAGCCGAATCCTTTCATGTAAGTATAAGACACCCTTTCTCAACGAATTTGAGATCCGATCTAGAGAAAGCAAAGAATCAAGAAGAAAAATTCAAGAAGAGCTCCATAATGCTTGATGAGATGATTGCAAATCAGAAGGCTTCAAAGGATAAAGAAGGATTAGGGTTTGAGAAAGGAGAAATTTCAAAGGTAGATCAAACTCTAAATAATTTTGAAAAGAAGAATGACAAGAAGAGCAGTGCCAAATAGGTCTAGAACCAGAAAAAAGAGTTTAAGAGACCACCTATCAGACAACCAAATGTACAAAGTTACTCATCTTTTAATGGCTAAATTGTTATTCCTGCAATAAATTTGGACATAGAGCTATAGAATGTAGGATTAGAATGAATCAGAATGTTCAATTATTTCCCGGTTAGTGTTATACATGCAATAGATTTGGTCATAGAACTAGTAAATGTAGAAATCAAATGATGAATCACTACAATAATGGCATTATGTTTCAATCTTTCAATGGCTATTGTTATACATGCAATGGATTTAAGAATAAGGCTAATGAATGCAAATCTAGAATGGATAGAAGTAAGCTTGTTCAAAAAGGTGTCACATGCCACAAATGCAACAAACCAAGACACATAGCAAAGTTTTGCAGAAGCAAGAATGTGAAACCCTTTTTTTCATAGAAGAAGGCTAATCTGGTAAAGAATGTGGATCTGGTGGAGATGAAGAAGGAAATGAACAAGATCTGGAAGAAGAAAGAAGAGAGTGAAGCAAAGAATGAGTCTATGCTAGCTCTCGATGCAGATGTTTCCTCCGAAAACTAAATGAAGAGCTTTGGCTCAGGGGGATTTTTAGCAGAAAATCTTAAATCTCCCACCAAAGTTGTGGTGTTGATTCCTTCAACACATTGGTACATGTGTAGATCGACATGGTTGATCTTTTATTGGTATTTCCAATATGAAATTTCCTATTACAGAGATTTGTGGAGAGAATTAAGGTGATTATGACTACACAATTAGGGTTTGTTAGCTTTTCGACCTAACTTTGTTCACTACAATCAATGCACTTTAGGTCTTTGGAAAAGTGTTTATATATAATTTCACATATATTTAAGTCATTTGCAATCGACCTTTTGAAGAGAAAAGAGCAGAGCATAAGCAAATTGATGTGTTTTCAAGTTGTGTGAAACCCTACCGACATAAAATTTAAAGGTATTTATCATTTCCTGTTAAACCCTAGATTTAGAAGTGATTCATAATGTATGCTCCTCAAGTCATTGATGTCTTCAAATGGCCAAGACCTAAATTTAAGAAACACCCTTTCAAATCCACGGAGACAGATCCAAAAGGAACTTTTTGAAAAGTTTTTTTATGGTGTAATGAATACTGAGGATGTGAGAATATACATCCACACGAAAAATGGAAGAATATGATCATGCAAAGTTGGGAGAGTTTTGGGTTAATGAGCTAACTGAGATGACGTTGAGTTGAAACCTGAATTTGAGAACTTGACAAAGAAGAAGTTGGATGTGGAACAATTTTCTAAACTTTTGTTATGAGAATGCATGGGTTAAGTATGCATTGAGCCATATTCATGACAAGTTTATGTGGTTGGATGTGCCACATTTGATTAGCAAGTAAGCTATCAAGGCGATTACCGATCTATGCTCTGAAGGACCCATTTCGGCAATGAAGGCCACAAACAATGAAATGGTAATGAAGTTAACAGGTGCAAAATTTGACAAGCATGCACTAATCGTGAAGGACATAGATGATCTAGTAGTTAAGTATGCATCAATGATGATTAGCTACAAGATATATTACACTAACAGAGAGAACTTTGCATTGGTCACAACGATGCACACTACTCACCAAATGGTAAAAGAGGGTCTAAACATTGATTTATGTGAGCTCCTAAGACCACAGTTGATGGAGAACCTATAGAAGACCAAGGATTCTTGGTACCCATTTCGATATGGTACCCTTTATCATATATTTATTGTTTTTCTTTCTCAAAGAGTTTCCTAGTGTGAAGAATATAATATGGTTGGATAACATTCCTATTGCAATTTAGATCAAAGATCACTTAAGAAGGTTTGGAGACCTAGATACCCAAAAAACTATGTTATGGGGTTTCTTCAAGACCTTTCAAGAAAAGATGCAAGAAAGAGAAAGGATTCTTAAGAGTGTTGTGGAGAAATACCAGAATGATATTACCTTTATGGTTACTAGAGATGAATGCATTATGGAAGCAATGGAACCTAGAACAGTCTAGATTTCGGAAATGGGATATGAAGTAGCAAAAGGTGTAATCACATATCTTGTAGATCTTATATTGAGAAAATTGAGAGATCCAACTGTAGATAGGTTTGGAACCTAAGAAGAAAAATCCCGTGAAGTGCACTTGAAACACAAGGAAAAGGAGATAAAGAAGAATGTGGGGAAATTGAATACATGGTTGGAGGAGATTATTTCACCAAAGAGCCCTGTAGAGAAATCCAAAGGCATAAATGCTCCTCCAGAGGGTACTCCTAGCACTAGAAGGTCAATTAGGACCTCTGCCTCCTATCCCTCTATTCTGAAGTCCTCTGAAACCGTGCCTACAACAAGTACAAAGAAGAAAGCAACATCTAGTGTCTCTAAGCGGCAAAAGGCTCCTAAGAGGAGAAAAAAAGAAAGGGCAGCAAGGGAAAAATATATAAGCTATGAGGATGAAGAAGAAGAAGAAGAAGAAGAGGAGGAAGGACCTAAATTAGTTTGGAAGAAGAGAATGCCTCAAGCCTCTAGAAAAGAGACAAGTGCAAAGAAAGAAAAAGTTGATATTATGGATACATAAAGTGAGGAAGAAGTAGAGAAGAAAAATAAAGCATTTACTATTCAAAAAAGAGAAAAGAAGACCAGTGAAGGAGAAAAGTACCTAAAAGGAAAAGGAAAGAAGAAAGATAAATCCCCTTCGGTAAGGGAGCACAACCCCATAAAATTGGATGCATTATTTAATAGTATGAAAAATTTCAATCTCCTAGAAGAGACAGCACAAGTGTATTCCAAGTCAAGTAATAAGGATAAGGTAACTATAGAGGAAGCCATTATGAAATACATGGTTACATTTGATATTGGCTTGAATGAGATCGAGAGTCAATTGTTGGATGACATTAAAGGTGTTCTAAGTGCTAGAAGGTAAGAAAATTTTCATGAAGATGCAAAAATAAGAACTTTTTCCTTGGAGAAGATTGGTTCTTCTCTCAGTGATGAGGACAGAGCAAAATTGGTTCAAATATATGACAGAGAATTTAGGACGAAACAAAGAGTCAACACTCTGATGAGTAGGGACAAGGAAGACATTGAAAGATTAAAGAATGAAACACTGCAGAAGGTTGCATATTTGGCAAAGGAATTGAGAATGTCTCCTAATGAAGAAATTGAAATGCAAAATGATATATCTGGAGACTAACAAGCCTGATAGTGCACAATATGAGCATGTGCTTGAGCCTGAGAACATGCAAGAAGGAATTGTTACAAATAATGCTCCTTTGGTAGAGGAGAATGCAGAAAAAAATGATGTATAGGTTGCCACAAAGAAGGAAGAAGCACAAGAAGAGCAATATTTTCTCCCTCCTGACACAAAGAGAAATGCAGAGCGAAAGAAAGAAGATAATCAAGGAAACTTGAAGAATTTTGAGGCATAGAAGGATAAAAAATTGCCTCCTCTAGATGGTGAAAAGACTATCGAGGAAGAGAATACTGCAAAAGACTACTCTGACAGTGGAGAACATGAGAAGAAGAAAGATAAGAAGGAAGAAGAACACACAAAAGCTGTTGGTGAATCCTTCAGAGCTTCTAGGGATTCTTTAAATTATCTATTAGACATGGAATTATAATTTGAATTGGTGGTGTCTACACAACTCCCATAGATACCTATGTAGCAAGGGCAAGTCGACATGAGTAAAATCTCTCCCCTGCACAAACTATGGCTTGGTGATTTGTTACATGCCTCTGCAAGGAAGGAGATATTGCAAACTCACCAAAAGAGCACAAAGCTAATTAAAGAAGCAGTCAAGGTGCTACAAGAAGGTATTCCCGGTATGATCATTGATGATTCTTTGACGTCCAGTGTGCACAAGTTAAAACTGTTGTTGGATTCCTTTAAGTATTTTTTTGCTGGTCTAGAAGAAAGATTAGAGAAAGAAATGGAAATGAAGATCAATGATAAGAGATTGATCGAGATATCCAATAAAGGCAATGGTTCACATGGTAAACCATAAGAGCACTTGAGAGATGTACATTTTTTTTTGGATAAAACAAAGGTTTTGTTTCAGTTTTTCTTAAAATGGCCTAATTCTACAAAGAGCAGTAAGGATTGGATGGACTCAATAGAGTCACAAATTGCTTAGGCCTTCGGTGTCTATGATCCGACCAATGATGCAGATGGTGTAACAAA
Organism: Sequoia sempervirens; assembly: GCA_007258455.2. Taxonomy (NCBI): domain Eukaryota; kingdom Viridiplantae; phylum Streptophyta; class Pinopsida; order Cupressales; family Cupressaceae; genus Sequoia; species Sequoia sempervirens. Next base: position 658,859,000 of record VDFB02000003.1, on the reverse strand, counting down.
GATAGCAATAGAGAATCTACATGGACAATTTCTCCAACTACAAGAACAAAAAGAAAATATCATTGTGCAGTATTGTCAGCTTAGAGATCTGGTAAGTGTAATGCTTACCTCCTTAACCGGTGTGATAGTAAGTGTAGAAAAGATGGCACAAAAGGATCTGGTACCCAACTCTCTAGATGAAGGAGAACATATCCTTGTTCATATTGAGAACCAGTGTAGTCTACTTACCTTCGCCAAGAAGGATTGGGAAGTTGGGAAGAAGGATTGGGAGGCACACCTTACAAAATTGAAGATGTCTTACAAGAGTATTTTGCCTTCTTCTAGTTGAAAATGTACATTTTTGTTTTACTTATGTAATTTTTTATTTCGTTGTACATACATGGAAGTATTAGAGAATATTACAATACAATTTTGGTCAATTTTGTTGGATAACATTGTTAAGGGGAGTCTCCCTAATGTAAATGACTGAAGAAGTGTTGAGTATAGGAGTGAAGCGGTAAGGGGAAGTCATTCTCATGTATTTACATGTATATTTACAAAGGGGAAGAACAATTGAAGCAGTTTGAGAGGACTTGACATTGAGAGCTCTTTGCCCTTGATGTCAAAGGGGGAGAAGTTTGAGTAGTTTAAGAATTTTGAGAGCATTTTGACATCAATGAAAAAGGGGGAGATTGTTGGAAGGTTATTTTTCATTGGGTAAAAGCACAAAGTTGTGTCACATTTTATAAAGGAAACAACCAACGTTGATCCAACTTTTAAACTTGAATCACTAAAAAGTGGCATATATGTTTTGAAACTTGAAATGATGTAAACTAGTAAAATATGTATTTTTTAGTATATTTTATGTTTATATTTTTTTTTTAAATAAAAAAATTATTTTAACTAGTTTATAATAAATTAACACTATAGTTTAGTTGCTGATAAAATGTTGAAAAATGAAGTTGCATGAGACGTCAAACTTTTTGTAGTAATTTTTTTTTCTTTCAATTTTTTTGTGTATTTATAACTTCATACTTTAGTGCATGGATATATTTTCTTCCATTTTTCATAAATATATATTTTTAAATAAATATTAAAATGTGCGTGAATCAAAAAATAGTTGTTTCCATTGAACATCAACTTTCATATTAAATATTTATCTAAAATGGAAAAAAAATTATACCATCTTGAAATAGACTCTTTTATCTAGTGCATCATATTTTTTTCAATTTTTTTTAATAAGTTTTAGTATTTTTCCTTGGGCATGGTAATCAACCTAATATTTTGTACTGATAACCTACTTTTAGTAAAAATAAAAAATAAAATATAAATAATAATTAAACTATTAAAATAAATATATTTTTGAAAACTACACTAATGGATCTACAAAAGGGTATTTTTATATTTTAAAAAAATGTTATTTACATTAGTAGGAGTTATTGAAACTTCAAGTTTTTCAAATAATTTTATTTTTTTGGTAAATTAGACTCAAATGGTGCTCCATATATTTTTAGCCAACAATTTTAGTTGAAAAAGTTGTGAAAGTATCTAACTTAGCTAGAATGAATCTTACTACATCATATGTTTGACCAAAATTGATTTTTGGTTAGAAATACTTAAATTTAGTTATGCTGATAAGTTGGCTGAAAGTGTGACACAACTTTGTGCTTTTACCCCATTGAGAAGATTGTTGGATTGGCAACATGAGCATGATAGTATGGAGAGATTGTTTCAGGGTTTAGAGAACCTATTTTTGGGTCTACATTGCTCCGCTATGAAGAATTTGGTTATGCGGTTTTGAGGTAATGTTGATGCATCTTGGAAGACTCTAAATCCAAAGTTTCATGACTTGATGTCTTCCAAAATCGAAGGTAAAGTTGACAAAGTATCAAAATCTGTAATGACAGAGTTACAATGACAGAGTGTATGTTGGAATGCTCTGCATTCCATCACATATGAATATTTTGATATGTAAATTTGAGGAAGTGTTTGCAGATGTCAATAGTGTGTACATTCCAAGTGGCAAGTGTTTTGGTAGTTTGCGCGTCGAGTTGTGAGTGAACAGTTGGTTCATTCAATTTTACTTCACCAATTTTTCTATGTGGTGTTGACCTAAATGTTTTGAGGTCATGCAGAGTTGAGTTATGTAAGAGGCTAAATCATGGGAGTAATTATAGGTCATGACGACCTATCTTAATGTGTTATGTATGCTTTAGATCTTTCTACAGGGAGTGCGTGTTGGTATTTTGGGTTGACAAGTTACAAGGATGCATGGTACATCTATTAGGCTGACCTAATTTATGTTTTTTGTTGGATGCGATATATATACAAGGTTAATTTCTTGTGTGGAGATGTGAGATGCGAGATAATTAAGTGTGTGTGAGATCTGGAGAAAAACATAATGCAAAGAGGTTGATAAGTGGTGAAGTATGAAGTGTGTTGAGTCAATTTTTTCTGAGCCTAATTGGAATTGTCTTCAACATATAGTAGATGCATTGTAATTAGTTTAATCCCTGGCAATGAGCTACCCTCTTTTCTATTTTGGCAATGAGCCATTTCTTCTATTCTCTGGACAGTGAGTCCTCCAGACAGTGAATCAACCTAGCAATGAGCCATTCTTAATATCTTATAACTAGTTATAATATTGTGAGCTAATCCTCATCATGATTTTTCCCTTTTTGGGTTTTCAATGTAAAATCTGGTGTTCTTGTGTTCTTTGATGTGATGCATTCTTTCTATGTTCCTTTCTATTACTGCAAGTTTAATGTGATGCATTGAGTGGATGTTTAAAGTTGATGAAGTTAATGAATTTTAGTGAATATTAATTCACCCCCCTCTTAGGATTTCAGGTGTTCAACAAAGATTTCCTAGAATTGTGTCATGAGGGTATCATTCATCATTCTTTTAATGTCTAGGGTTTTGATATTTTGTTTATATTAAATATTTTGCTCGTATTTTGATATTTGTTTAGAAGCTCAAAAGATGAATTGAGTGGACAAGCTCCCTTTTTCTATTGTCCATGAATTTGTACTAGAATGTGTAAAATTTTGCTCCAATATCAATGATCTACATCCTAAGTGGTTTGAGGAACAAAAAAATCTTGAGGGATATTGTTTTATAGATTATGCATAAAAAAAAGAGATTAGTAAACTAACAAAATCAAAATATGCAAGGCAAAATGATTTTAGAAAATATGCTTGATACTTTTATACACAATAAAAATGAACCAAGTATAATAGATGATATAGATATTTTAGGAAGAAATGAGGATTCCTTGGACAAGAAAGGAGTAAAAAAATAAAACTAGTTTTCCCGCAACTATTTATTATCTATCATTGTCCTTCAATGTGAAGAGACAAGCAAATAGCTAATGTACATTATAGTTGCAAAACAAGAAAGGAAGTTAAAATAGTTGATGCTATAAAATTGGTAGCCTTCCAATTGCTTGTTAGGTGAACTTAATAATAAGTGACATTCAATTCCATAGTTGAAAAGGAATTATGATGAAGATGCCACATAAAATGAACTATTGACTGTGGTAGGGGTACATAAATAAACACTAATTCATTCACAATGGTGCACAATGGAATTATAACTTGAAAAATGTGATGCAAGATGGCATGTGACAACACATAGACTTGTGTGCAAGGCATGTGTGAGGTGTTGGAGTGTGTAGTAGCAACATAGGATATCAAGGTGCAAACAAGTTTCTCTAAGAATTGCACAACCATGAATTGATCAATTATGGTCAAAGAAGATGACTTCAAAAATCACTCACTATCCTATTAAAATAAGGATGAAAAGATGATTTTTGATAAGGTAGCATGGTATGATCAAGAAAATTTAGGAATCTATAGATTTGTGTTAGCATAAATTTTATCATAATCGTGATAAAGGTAAAAAATTACCAACTACTTGCTAAGATTAAAATATTCCTCTTGTTGACCTACACACCAATGCATGAAAAAGGGGCACTTTTCTCTTCCATGGATTCAATCATGTTGAAATTACAACAAAAATCCCAATAAAATTGAGGAATATAATTTGCAAGCCATCAACACGTTAATTTTTTAATGTTGCTATCAAAAGCATATGAGTTGATAAGGCCAAGAGAATGAGGATTAGAATCAAAGATGGTTTGAATAGTTTAGTTTGTAGTGTCATTGTTTAGTCAAAAATACACAAAGCTAATTTTTAAGCAAAAAAATATTAATTAAACCAACACAATTGGATTCATGTCAAGACATGTGAGATACAATATTAGACTAGATGGACTTAACAATTGTTTATCTAGAAAAAATATGGTGTTTGTAAATTATTTTAGACATAATAACTTGGAATGTCCATCAATGTCTCTAGCCATATATTTTGTGTTTGATTCATTTAGGAGGTATTATAATTCAATAATAAATCTCTCATAAAATACAAAATCAACTTCATCTTCACTTTTTTACGCCCCTCGATATTTGAAAGTTTATATTTTGAAAAAATGTTACAAGTTGGGATACAAAAACTTTCTTGTTTTGAAATTATCAATGCTTCTCATAAATATAATCTCTTTCTATTATTGGTGTGGTACTATGAAAGCATCACATATAAATCCACCAAGAGGAAGGTGCTAAATCCCTTGGCTAGGAATTTTTCACCATGGTTATCACCTAAAAAATTAGGCCCACATGTTTGCAACCATCTCATGGGTGCTAAAATAACATTGGTCACTCTAGAGTACTATGATTTAATAATTGAGAAGAGTCCAGAGAAGTTGACGAAGTGGAGGGAAGCTAAAATTCATTGAGCATAACTTGAGGATTAAGGTTTTTCCACAAAATCCTTACCATCAAAAATATTCTTATTGTAATTTTAATAATGACAAATATCCATAATTGAAATTGATGAGGTTCACATATGTCTCATTTATCTCATATTACAACCTTTTTCGTATGTCTTATTTAATAAATTTTATACTCCTTTTTAAAATCATAATATATCTTTTTACCCTTTTTTTTTCTTATGAATAAATAGAAATAAGAGAAATTTAATTTAGTTTCAAGGTAAAATTAGAGAAAAATAATTACTTCATTGTATTTACTAATAATTGTTGTCATTTTAAAGCTATAACTATTGCTACTCATAACTCCTATAACAACATTAATGCTAAGAAATGAAGTTACAAACGTGGATGTCTAAAAATAAGAGAAATTAAATTTATATTCACACAACTATTACTCAACATTCTATCATTCGATGAATAGAAAAAAGAGTATCATGGATGATGTAGCTATTTTCAATCAAGAATTCAACTAGTTTCAAAGACTTTTTTAGAGCTTAGTATCTTATATTTTTGTTAAGGTCAATTTTCTCAAACAACTCAACCATATAAAGCACATGAATATTTCCACATGTCTCTCAATTTGAAATCTGATTCCATGGAGAAATCATAGATTGTAAGCCTAGGAAACACCATGAGAAGTTAGTACACCATATAAAGTTAGTAGTTTGTTATAAGCTTGTTTATTATATAAATTCCTAAAGAAATGGCATGAGGATGTGTGAAATAAATAAACTATTGTACGGTTATTTTTCTTGCCTACATGAAACAAATATTTTAATTTTGAAACAAGCAACATAGTTCAAGTTAAAAGACCATCTTCAATGCAAGATCGTGAGGTAGGCTCACAGGATTGTGCATGTTGATGGCTAACTATTTCTATAATTATTTTTGTGTGATTTGATTTGATTTATATTTAATTACGTCGAAGGTGTTCCCTATATGAACATTACCAACCGACTTTAATGATTGACAATTGAGAATGTGGTAGAATGATGGTTGACCATTGAAAAAAAATGACCGTTCAGTGAACCCAATATAAAATAAATAAAAAATAAAACACTTTATATAAAGAAAGAAAGCAAAGAATCAAATATTATTTCTACATTTCCACTAGAAAATATGCTTTACATTCATATTATAAAGGTAAAAAAAAAAACCATAATTATTATATTTTACAAATTAAAATAATTATTATATATTTTACAAAAAAATATTTTTCTACATTGAATTTACCTTATCTAATTAATCATTGCACTTTATACAAAGAAAGAAAGCAAAGAATTAGATAGTGTTCCTAATTTTCAACTAATATTCAAAGTTTATAAATCATATTATATAGGCATCGACGGTTGGGAATGTGTTAGCATGATGCAAGACTATTGAAAAAGATCTAACTGATCGATGAACCCAATATAAAATAATCAAAGAAGGAAAGAAAGAAAGAAAAAATCAGATATTATTTCTGCATTTCCACTAGAAAATATTCTTCACATTCATATTATAAAGGTCAAAAACAAAGAAAATTCATTTGTTCTCTTGATGGCGAACGACATGATTTTCCTGTCTGCCCTCAACCGTCTTTGCATGCCCATTGAGGCTGGGGCTGCATGCCCTCAACCTTCTTTGCATGCGTTCCAGAAGTGTCTGATCGGTGGTGGGGTGTGAAGTTGTTTTGTGGGGGGTCTTTCTTGGTTACAGGGGGGTTGTGTTTCATTTTTTCTTTGTATTTTATCCTCTCTTTGTTGCGTGGGGTTTCATCCTCAGTTGTTTCTTGCTACTCGTGGTGTGGGGTTTCTTTCGTGTGTGCGGGGGGGTGTATTTTATTCCCTTGGTTCGCTTTCATCTTCAGCTGCTCTGGGTTTTATTTGGAGCTTGTCTGCTTGAGGTTTTTTCCCTGTCTCCTCTATGGTGATGGATCAAGGGGAAGCTTCCAAGGCCAATACTACTATGGATTTGCGATTTTCCTTGGGAACAAAATCTCCTCTCTCAATGAAGGTTTTTAACAATAATTTGTTCTCTAATTATTCAAAGAATGGTGGATTTGCTTCGACCGGAGGTCCTCGTATCCCAAAAGTTAATGGGTGCCTGGAACGAAGCAAATATAGGTCGGTCCTTATGGTTCAACTAGAACTATTTGCTAAGGATATTGAGTATTATTTGAAGCATGCTTTGCTCTGCAAATTTTTGGGAATGAGGCTTTCACTTCAATTTTTGGAGTCGTGGGCTCATTTTACCTGGTCCCCGGTTAGCAAATAGTTACTTCATGGTGACATTTAATTGCATGGCGGACCACAATAGAGTGTTTGAAGGTGGGCCTTATTTCCATGACTAGATTGGTTTATTTATTAAACCTTGGCATGTAGGTTTTGATCCTTCAGAGGCGCTTATATATGAATCAGGTTCCAGTGTGGGATCGTCTCCCTAGATTTCCAATTGAATACTGACACAATCACATCTTGCATCGAGTTTCTTTGTTGTTGGGGAAACCGGTGGGTCCTTCTCAGCAAAATCATGAGAGAAAGGTAATGAATTTTGCTCGCATTTGTGTTGAAATGAATTTCAATAACCCTCTTCCAAATTCTTTGGAAATTCGTATGGGTGCATGTTCTTGGGTGCAATAGCTGGATTATGAGACTTTACCCTTTTGTTGTCATCTTTGTCATGAATATGGTCATCTATAGAGGAGATGCCCAAAGTCTAAATCTCCTGGGTCTCAGACTGCTTAGCCTCCTCGTGATCCTCCTAGGGTGGAAAAAGGCAAGGATCTTGTTCTTGGTGAGGTTGTTGGTGCAGAGGGTTTTATTCCTGTTAAGGCTTGCAATAGGCACCAGGGTCAAAAGAGGTCTCTTAAGGAGCATCAGGAAGGAGATACCTTTAATAGATTTGAGGTTTTGGATGATCTTAGTTAGCAGGAGATGAACCTGGGAATGATGTTGTTGGATCAGAGTGCTTTAGAAGGGGTTCAGGAAGGAATTATTCTCGACTACAACCTGGTTTCTCAGGATATTGGGGCTTTGCAAATGGAAACAAATCAAAGCTTGGTGGTTCATGGGAGGTTTGATACTCTTGTGGATACGAAGATGGGGGAGGGAGAGGTCTCTACTCCATTGGTGAAGATGGGGTTTGATTCAGTAAAAGGTAGCAAGGCTTCTCCTTCGTTGGGAATTCTTCAGAAAGACCATAAGAAAGGGGTTGTTGAGAAGTCTTCTAAAGTTGGTAGAAAGAAATATTTGGAAAAGATAAAGTTGATGGGGGAGACTTTGGTGAAGTCTGGATCTGTTAAGACCCTGGATTCCCATTTTTCTAACCCTCCAAAATGATCATCCTCTCTTGGAATGTAAGGGGCTTGAACAGTGTTCCTCGACAAAAAGCTATTCATGATTTGGTGAGAATTCATTCTCCTGATGTTCTCTTTTTACAGGAGACTAAGTTAACTGTTGAAGGTATGATTGGTTTGTTGCCTATGTTGTGGGGGCGAAGTGAGTTCCAATGTATTGGGGCCCATGGGAATGATGGGGGTGTGGCTTGCCTATGGAACCCATTGAAGATTCATCCTCTTTGGTGGATGTCCTCCAAGCCTTCCATCTTTGTGGTTGCTTCAAGTATGGAGTTGGGGGAAACTATTATTCTTTCAAACATCTATGTGCCCATGGATTTTCCTGGTAAGCAGATATTGTGGTCTCATTAATTTCATTTGAAGCCTTGATCCTTTTTTCCCTTGGATTATTGAGTGGATTTCAATGCCATTATTGAGTTGGATGAGAAGATGGGTGGTATTGCGAGATTGGAGCCCTCTACTTTCCTTTTGTAGGATAACATATCTGCTTTGAATTTGGTTAACATTAAGCCCTATAATGGTCGGTTTACTTGGAACAATAGGAGAATGGGAGATAATTGTACTGCTGAGAGACTTCACCATTTCCTAGTTTCATGCTTCTAGGTTGGAGGATTGTGGTCTACTTGCTCTGAGATTTTGGATTGGAGGGGCTCAGATCACTGGCCTATTAAGTTATCTGCTACTTTGGCACGTGTTACTCAGTCCCCCTCTTTCAAGTTCTAGCTTATGTGGTTAAGAGATTCTTGTTTGCAAGTGCATGTGGCTTATTGATGGAGGAGAGGAAGACTTGCTTATGTCACTACTATGTATTATTTTTCCAAACAGTTGCAATATGTAAAATATCAACTCAAAAGGTGGAATAGGTAGTGCTTTGGCAACATTTTTCATGCCAAGATTGCTGCTCAAGCTAACTTGGATGCCATCACTCTGGAGATAAGGGATTTCAGTCTTTCTAAGGATTTACTCAGGGAGGAGGCAAGGGCTTTGAAAAATTTGGAAGAGTGTGAGTTGCGAGAGGAAATTTATTGGAAATAAAAGGGTCGAGTTGAGTGGTTATAGGAGGGAGACATAAACACCACTTTATTCTTCAACTCAGTGAAGGTCAGGAGACATGGTAATTCTATGCCTATTCTAGTGAATGAAAAGGGTGAGCATTTATCTTCTTTGCAGGATATGTCTAGAGAGGCTTTGTAGTTCTTTTCTTCTTTATTTAGAGAGGATTCTCAAGATGGCTTGGTGAAAGAAAATCAAGTTTTATCTTGTATCCCCTCTTTGGTTACTGCGGAGATGAATGAGCATCTTTTGAGCAACATCTTGCTAGAGGAATTGGAGGCAGCTGTTTTCCAAATGAAGAAAGGGAAATCCCCAGGCCTCGATGGCTTTTTGGTTGAATTTTATTAAGAATTTTGGGATATCATTAAGCTAGACATTTTGAAGGTGGTTTGTGAGTCTCAAAGGAATAAGTAGATGCTGAGGGATTTGAACTCTACTTTCCTTGCTTTCATTCCCAAATGTGAAGGGGCGGATTGTCTGAGTCAATTAAGACCCATCTCCCTTTGTAATGTGGTGTATAAAATCATTTCCAAACCGATTGTCGAAAGGATGAAGCGATGGCTTAGAGAGCTTATCTTGGAGGAACATAGTGGTTTTGTGGAGGATCGGAAAATTCTGGATGGGGTGTTCATTGCTACTGAAACCATTCATTCTATGGCATCCTCGAAAGAAAAGGAAATATTCATCAAGCTTGATATGGCTAAGGCCTATGATAGACTGAAGTGGTCCATTTTGCGAAAAAATCTTATTGCTTTTGGTTTTGCTGAAGAGTGGATCCAGTGCATAATGTGTTGTGTTACTTCCACCTCTTTCTCAATGTTGATAAATGGTGAGCCTTATTCTCTTTTCAGTGCTTCTAGAGGCCTTCATCAAGGGGATCCTCTCTCTCCTTATTTATTTATCCTTCTTGTTGAAGGCCTAGGGAGATTGGTGAAATGTAAAGTGGAGTTGAGTTTTATCCAAGGATGGGGGTGGGGAAATGGTTTGCATCCTCAATCTCACCTACAATTTGTGGATGATAATGCTTTGATGGGTATGGCTAAGATAAGAGAAGCTATGAATTTGCGCAAGGCTTTGGATATCTATCTTGTTGCTTCTGGTCAAAGAATTAATGAAGATAAGTCTTCCATTTTCCTCTTCAATACTCTAAGGCTTATTCAACAAAGGATTGCTTGTATCTTGAGGTTTCAAATTGGTTCTCTCCCTTTAACTTATCTTGGTATTCTTATCTCTGTTGGTATACTTCCCAGGAATCATGGCAGAATATTTTGGATAAGTTTTGTGCAAAGGTTAATCATTGGACTCGTCGATGGTTGTCCTTTTTTGGTTGTTTTTAGTTGCTAAAGCCTATGGTGTAGGCTCTTACTATTTATAGGTGTATGCTTTAGGTGGCTCCAGTTGGGTTTGTGAAGGATCTGGATTCTTTGGCTAGGAAATTCTTATGGGTGGGTAGCTTATCCTCTCCCAAGTGGAGCTTGGTAAAGTGGGATATTGTGTGTATCCCGAAGCAGTTTGGGGGTCTTAGATTGCGGCAGTTAACCTGGTTCGGGTCGGCGTTGGCTGCTAAGCTGTATTGGAGGTGGTGTGTGGAGCAGGATCATATCTGGGCCAAGATTTTATCTCACAAGTACTTCTCAAGGGTTTTAAAGGAGCAGCTTCCTAGGTATCCTCTAGTGGGGAAAGGTTTTGTGATTTGGGGAACGCTTAAGAAAGGGGTTGTGTTGATTAAGGAGGGATTGTTCTGGATATGTAATAGGGAGACTAAGGCTCTATTTTGGTCTGACTCTTGGGATGGCTTTTCCCCCATTTTGTGTCAATATCCCAATTTGGTGAATCTTTGTCAATGCTTCTTGGAGGTTGGTTGGTCAAGGGTGAGTGATTTTAAGAATTTTTATCCTTGTGGGCAAATGGAGGTGGCTAAGTGGAAGGATCCTTGTGATTGGCCTATTATCAGGTTGGAGGAGGACTATGCTAAGCTTCAAAATATTTTGGCTTGCAGACAATGCAGTTCTCTTAGGGATAAGGATATTCTGGCTTGGAGCCCGAATCCTAAGGGTGCTTTCACTGTGGCTAGTGGATATCAGGAGTTGTCTCATAAGCTTGGGGGGGTGGAGGTCCCTTGGTGGAAACATGTGTGGAACAAATTTTCATGGCCAAAGTGTAACTGTTTTGTGTGGACTTTGGCTTGGAATAGATGTTTGACTTGGGATAATCTTCAGAAGTAGGGATTCCAAGGTCCCTTTATTTGTGTTCTATGCGACTGTAGTGAGGAAGATTCTTCACATTTGTTTTTTTGTTGCCCTTATTCTATGCGGCTCTGGCATCTATGGTGGGATGTTTGGAAACATCCCTGTGTTCATGCCTCTTCTCTTGTTGAGTTCTTTAGCAGTTTGGGAAGACCCCCTTCCTAGGCCTCTTTCCTCCAGATTGTGTGGTGCATTGGTCCTACGTTCATCCTTTGGCAATTTTGGTTGGAAGTGAATCATAGGATTTTTCATGGGGATGGGCTGATAGTTCAACAAGTGGCACAAAATTGTGGGTATGATCCAAGAAACAGTTGAAGCCAAATGTGATGTGGCTTTTCCGTTGGAAAGAAGTGATGATGAGATTGTAAATAGATTGGGCTTGCAGGGGTTTACTCCAGTCTATGCTTGTGTTAGAAGAGGTAGGAGGGATAAAAATAAGGTTCAAAGGGTTGGTAGATGGTTGCCTCCTCCGATGGATTTTCTGAAGATTAATACAGATGGTTCCTCTAGGGGTAATCCTGGGCCTGCTGGGATTGATGGAGTTGGAAGAGACTGTTTTGGTTCAGTTATTTTCTTTTTCTCCATTCATAAGGGGTGACATTCTAACAACTTTATGGAGAGGTTGGCGATTCTCTGGGCTATTGAGTGTGCTTGTGCCTTGGGGTGGCGTAGGATTTTTTGTGAATCTGACTCACAAATTATTGTTAATATGTTACAGGAGGAAAAGGTGGTTGAGGTTAATTGGTAGATTACGTTGGTGGTTCAACAGATTTTGCAGAGGTGCTCTATGTTGGAAGTGGTGTCTTTTTCTCACATTCCATGAGAATGGAATAGGGTTGCTGACTTCTTGGCTAAGTGGGCTTCAGAGCATGCAGATGATTGGAAGGTTGAGGGGTGGGGATAGTTATCCCCTGATTATTGTCAGGATTTAGAAAGGGTCATTGCTGATGATATGGAGGGATAAGATGTTGGTGGCTATTTGGTTAGTGGTTTTTGTTTTGGATGGGGGTTTTGGTGTTTTCCTTTGTGGGGGCCTATAGGTTCCCTAATCTTTATGTACTGTTATTTTCTTGATTTCAATAAAGCTTTTACCCCTTTTTATTAAAAAGGTCAAAAAAAAAAAAAACCAAATTATTATATTTAACAAATTAAAAACTATTATATTTTAGAAAAACATATTTAAATACACTAAATTTAGCTTATCAAAATAATCATTGCATTTTATACAAAGAAAGAAGGTAAAGAATTAAATATTGTTTCTAAATTTCTGCTATTATTCACAATTTATAAATTATATTATAAACATGTAGAACAATTAATTTAATGTTTATTCAATTTATAACATGTTCAAGTTAGGTGAGTCAAATAGGGTTTTCCTATGTTTGCGGTGTCTAACGTCATACTACGTAGGAAATCCCTCTTTTCTTGTGTGTACGACCACATTTGGTACAGTTTTTTTGTTTTAATATGCCTTCAACCGGCTCTAACCTAGCAGTTCATGTTGATGTTAGTGGTTCGACTACTCTGCTCAATGGCTCCTCCTCTAAACAAATGGCCCTGAAAATTTGTTTAGAAAGTCTTTCATGAGGTAAGTGTTATGACTCCCCAGCTGATGTGGTTTTGCCTTTACTAGACTTTGATTCTACTTGTCAATGGCTTGAGCAACATACCCTTGTTGGATATTTTGTTGGGAGGACTCCCCCCGAAAGTGTACTTAAGGAGTGGGTCAACAAGGCCTAGGTCCCTCATGAGGTCCGCCTTGATATGGTCCAAAATTTAACCAAATGTTTTTTCTTGTTTCGCTTTGCAGAAGTCAATCATGTCTAGGCTATCCTAGCCCATGGTCCCTGGTATGTTAGGTCTTCTTTGTTGGTTTTCCAGGCATGGAACCAGGACTTTGCTACCTCAGATGACACCATGTTGCGGGTCTCTGTCTGGATTGAGTTTCATGGTTTACCTTTGTTGTGTGTTCCTTTTCTAAATCATATTGCGTCCTCTCTAGGGAGGGTCATTTGCATTGAGCCAGATAGGTTGTTTAGGCCCGACCCTAGAAATGGGTCTGTGTTGAAGTGGACCTTTCCAAAGATTTGAAAGACTCCATTGACATTCAAATTGGAGGTCTCTGGCACACCTAGAAGGTCACTTATTTTAATTTTCCCAACACGTGTTAAAGGTGTTAGTTCGTAGACCACAAGATCAAGGACTACCCTTTGGCAGTGCCTCGTACACCTTCTCTGCCACGAGATACTAAAAAGTCTCGCCAGGCAGATACTTCTATTGCCAAACTTGATAAAAATGGACCACGGTCTCAAACTAAAAAAATAAGTCAAGTGGTTCTAGGTCGGCTTCCAAAGCCTTTGAACCAATGAGGAGCGTTTCAAACCCTTCTATGAAGAGGAAGGAAGCCCCAGCCGGGGCTAATAATGTTCTGTTGCAACCTAGGCCAAAGACTATGCCTCAACCTGCAGCCGTTATGATAGCACAACCGAACGTCTCTCCTCCTGCAACGAGAGCTCAAAGGCAATCACATAGTCCTTCTCCGCCATTGGAAGAAGGTGAATATGTGCAAGAAAATTGGAGGTTTTGTTCTCCTTATATTCAGATTGGGTCAATTCCACCAGAGTTTCTACAAAATCGCTTCTCTTCTCTGAATGAAGAGGAGTCGGACTCCAACAATATGGAGGAGTTTCACTCATGAATTTCCACTCATGGAATGTTTGAGGTCTGAAAAACCTCTCCATAAAGTATTTTGTTAGGGATACTTTGGGTAAATATTCTTGTATTGAAGTGCTTTTTCTCCAAGAGGTTAAAATTTTTGGTTTCTTGCTTGCTTCGGCTTGTCGCTCTATTTGGCTAGCCAATAAAATATTTTGCATTGATCATGAAGTTGGGTGTAGTGGAGCTGTCACCCTTTTGTCCCCACGGTGGCACTCTTGCGTGATCGACCATAGGTCTGACCCCAGTCATCGACTCATTTGGATCCTTCTCAACATTGATAATCATTCCTTTGGGATTATTAATGTTTATGCTTCTAATGATGTTGTGGAATGCTCCTTGCTTCGGCGTTGGATTGTCGATTCATTGCCAGTTGTTACTTGGTTATTGTGTGGGGATTTCAATATGGTTGAGATGGCTTATGACAAAGATGGCACCTTTCCATTTAGATGGGAAGTTGGCGAAAGGGAGGCGTGGTTTTACATGTGCAAAAAATTGGGGCTTTTTTATCCCAATATTGGCCACTGCCATTCTCATTCTCTCTGGCACACTTGGTGTAATTACAGGGCTAGATCTGATAGGATATTTAAGCACCTCGATCATGCCATGATCTCAGCTCAATATTTTTTCTCTTTTGACAGTTCTTCTCTCCCGATTAAGCTGTTTGTGGACGTGACCTTGTCCGATCATTTCCCCATTTCTTTTCACATTGAATGGGAGAGAAGACAGCCTCGCACATGTAAAAAACATTTTTTTAACACATCCTTGCTTTGTCATCAGCCCACATTGGCCCAAATTCGCAGAATTTGGAATTTGGAGTGCAGGCCCGCTCATCATACAGGTCGGATTACTTGGTGGAATGATGTTATCACTCGTACGAATAGATTTTTGTGCATCTATGGGCGCCAGCTAGCCATCTTTCACCGGCGGTCTTATGAGGCTACCACTGCTGACCTGCGCTCAACGAACGAGGCGTTGACGACCAACACATTTTCTCCATCGTTACAAGTCAGGGTGGCAGAATTAAGGCACAAAAAGCAAGTTGCAGATAATTATGTTACCAAAGGTGCTCAAATCAAAGCTAGGTTACATTGGTTAAAAATTGGCGACTGTGCCTCTAACGAGTTTTTTCTAGCTCTATGTGCCAGACACTCATCTCCAGGAATTAAAAAAATTAAAGATGGAATTCAAGTGCTCTTTGAGCTTCCTAGCATTCTCCAGACCTTTTTTCAGCATTATGAGCAAGTTTTCACTGCTTAGGAATCCACACCTAAGCGACAACAAGCCCTCCAAGATTGCCTTGTTGTTGTGCCAAATAGGCTCTCCTTAGCCCAAAGAAATTTATGTGATCGATTGTTAATGATTGAAGACCTTAAGGAAGTTGTTCATTCCATGGATGATGACAAAGCCCTAGGGATTGATGGCTTCCCTTGTGAATTATACAAGGTCCTTTGGGAGTGTGTTGGGCATGACTTGTACAATGTTTATTTAGAAGCCTTTCATGCTAAATATCTGGGCAACTTAAAAAAAGGAAATATTAAATTCATACCTAAGTTTGGAGATCCCGAGGATATTTGCAAAGGGAGGCCTATCACACTTCTCAATGTCTCCTACAAAATCATCGCCAAAGCTTTGGCTCTGAAGATCCACCATCTTTTACCTCAAATTGTGCGTCCGGATTTGATTGGGTTTATCAAACCAGGTTTATTTTGGACAACATTATTATTGTTTGGGAAGGTATGGAATGAGCTAGGTGCTCAAACCAGAAAGCTCTTTTCATTAAAATTAATTTTTCCAAGGCTTATGACCGCATTGAATGGCCTTTTATTCTTGCTATGCTACACGCCTTGGGGTTTGGGCCTAATTTTATTCAGGCTGTTCAAATGCCTCTACTTGTATCACCATTAATGGCCACTAATCTCTTGCCTTTGGGATTTTTCATTCCATTTGGAAAGGATGCCCGCTTGCTTCCTCTCTTTATGTGCTTGTCACTAAAGGATTTGGTTACCTCTTGGCCAATGCAGTTTCTCAGCAGTGTGTCAAAGGCATCTCGCTGCCCAATTCTCAGGCCCAACTAGTTAATGGCCATTTTTCTGATGACTCTTTCCTCACTCTCCTAGAGGAAGAAGAAAATATCAAGGTGGCCCTGGGATGTCTTAATACATTCTACCTTGCATCTGGTTCTGCATTCAGTGGCAAAAAACTCTGTGCTATCGACAATCTATATTACCCATTCCTCCCTGGTTTTAGTAGTACGGTTGGAAGTGGATTGGGCCAGGAGAAATCTTCTAGTTCCTAGGCATTCCCTTTGATTTCAAGGCTTCTTCGGCAGAGCTGTGGCAAGTTGTTCTCACCAGAGCTGAGCAAAAGCTTGCATACTAGATTACTAAGCCCCTCTCTTTGGTAGGGAAATTCTAGGTGTGCTCCAAAATTCTTGCAACTACCCATGTTTATTATTCTTCTTGTTGGGCCCCTTCAAAAGCGGCTTATAGCAAGCTCGAAAAGTTGCTCTGAGACTTTCTTTGGGCTTTTGCCAAATCCCATAGAGGGTTTCACCGTGTTGCTTGGGAGTTTTGCTGCCTTCCCAAAGGTTCTAGAGGTCTTGGGTTGCTCTCCACTCAATGACAAGGGACTTCCTTGTGTGTTAAATGGATAATTTGTGCCCTTACTAGAGATAAGGCTTGGAAAATTCTCCTCAGGCATTGTATTCAGTCAAGATTTCCTGTTCACAAATCCGCTTGGAAGGAGATCAGTTTTGAAACCCTTCTGTTCATGAAGGAACTCGTTCAGATTGTGGGGACTTTTATGGCCAAAAGCATTTGGAGAGCCTGGGAGGCAGTTAAGCCCCGGCTTTGGCATTCGTGATGGGCTTTTTCTCAATCAACAAAATGTTTGGTGGTCACCTCTGTTTGCTAGCAATGGCTAGCC
Source organism: Sequoia sempervirens (assembly GCA_007258455.2). Lineage (NCBI taxonomy): Eukaryota > Viridiplantae > Streptophyta > Pinopsida > Cupressales > Cupressaceae > Sequoia > Sequoia sempervirens. The sequence continues at coordinate 658,841,911 of VDFB02000003.1, read as the reverse complement.
TCTGGCTAAGTCGCCTTGGATTAAGACACTTAGATTCCACAAGAAAGACATTCAAACCTTACAGCAGGTGTTTCACAGACCCATAATGCGCATCATGTCGTGGGAAGATTTTTGTGCCCTTTACAGACTTCAAAACCAGGACCGTGCTACTTATGATGGTCTGGTGAATGGTATTCCTGCAAAAATGCTTCATAAGGTGGGAATTCGTGGGTCCAAGTCCTGGTGGAAAGACTGAAAGTGGTACCCAGACACCCCTTTTAGAAACTAAAATCCTAGGCTTGGTTATAGGTGGCTTTCACCGCACTTTCCTATGATTGAAAGTCTAAACCAGAGGTGGCTTCTTCAATCTCTTGCTCATGTCTGGTGAAAAAGATTCTCTGCCACTCGGTTTGCAAGTGTTGAGCCGAAACTTTCCCACTTTTCTTGGTGTATTCTTTTCCAAGGCTTGCCTATGGGTTCTCAGCTTGTTCACCTAGGGGTCCAGGACCCTCGTTGCCCTTTCTATGGGCAATCCGAGTCTTTTAAGCATCTCTTTTGGTTATGCACCAAATCCCATCAGTTTTGGACTTGGATTCATGACTTCTTTCGACCCTTTAGATTGGAGCCTTTTTCTTGGCATATGATTCTGTTGGGAGACTTGCCCAGACTTCTTGCTAAGTATACCTAGCTTTGGCACACTTTCAAGGTGGAAATCATCTTCACTATCTAGAAAGACAGAAATGCATGCATATTTGCTCAAACTCAAATGGATAAAAATGTTTCTTTGTATTCTAAAGCTACTATTTGTTATAATGTGCTCTTACAGATTCAGGTGCAGGCGAATGAAGTTTCACTTGAAGTGACTCACATGCAGGTGCTTTTGGATCACTGGGGCAATGCCCTGTGTACTGTTGCTCGGGTGCCCACTTCACCCACCTCCTCTCACGACCAATCGCCTTCTCGAGGCCAATAGCAGAGTGGCTCTATGCACCCCCACTCTCAACCTCCTCTTTGGCATGGTTCTCACCCTCCTCGGTAGACCCGTTCTCCTCCTTTGTGGGCTAGCCAGGGGTGGCCCTATGGGGGAGTTGCGGGGAGCGGCGGTGGCAATTCTGGGTGGCCCTCTGATGACCCTCCTGCTTCTGGCTTTGGCTGGCCAGACTCTGGTAAAAGTTTTTGACGGCTTGCACTTACAATCTTGCCTCGACGCAAGGAAGATAAAGATAAATAAAAAGAAGCTGATGATGGTTAGGGTCCTCCTGACGTCACTCCAGACCCCAATGATGTATGGGGAAAGAAAATGAATGACAAGGACCCTCTTGGTTATGCTGGCACTGCATTGGCCGCTTAATGGCCTTTTTAATGTTTGTTATCATAGACTTTTGGGCTACGCCCATGTGACTGGTTATTTTTTGCTTTTTGGGTTTTACCCATGTGACTCTCGGGGTGTGCCTTCTTACCACCCACTTTATTTTGTGAATATGTATTTTAATCTTTAATTTAATATAGATTAATGCCTATTCATCAAAAAATATTATTCAATTTCAAACATTATAATAATATATATACCATCATTAATAAGCACTTTTATTCCATCTTTCTACACAAAACAACCATTTATTTCAAATTGCTTTTCTTCTTAGTTCAAACCATTTCAAAATTACATTCTACTATACTTAATGTCAAATACTAAGCTTTATCCATACAAATTCTAAATTAACAAAAAAATCATCGATGTACCCATTGCACACCAAGGTGTGATTGCTAGTTTATTTACTAGCATACATATATTAAATATTAATATATATAAAATACGCTGAGAGTTATCATTATCATTGTTATGGATAAATTTTATAATGTGAATGTTCAAATTTAAAAAATCAACTATAATTTTAAGTGGAAAGAAATTTAAAATTAAATCACCACAATATCTTGAAAACTTAAATTCCATTCTAAAATTAAATTAAATTCTAATTTCTAAAATTTATAATTTTCCTTACACATTGTTTTTTGGTGGATGCCATTGTAATACACCTCTCGGTGTAATTATCTTCTTATATTTGAGTGATGATTAAACATGTAGATTATATTGCTTTATTATCGTAATATTTGTGATTGTTTTATTTTTATCATTCTATAACTTATTTTTTATAGTTACTATTATTTTATTTTCCTCTAAAATTTATTATTTTATTTCATGCAAGTCATTTCTTGTAACTGGCAATTAGAATACAACATTTACCTTATCATTTTTCCTTTCTAAAATTGCTACATTCATACCACACTCACCTCACTACTTACAACCCTTGCACAAATAACCACTATGCCTTGTGCAAGTTTATGCCCTATATTGACACAAGGATCAAAATGAATTTTATTTATTAAATATTAAATCTATCCATAACCTATTTGTACGTCGTTGAATAAGTAATGAGTAAAATAACTAAAAACACTTCTTAATAAGACATTTTATCAAAGATTCAAAAGCAATTAAACTAGTTTAAAGCAAGAATCTACTAAAAGTGTCATATTGTTCCCTATCTCTAAAGATTTATTAAATCACGAAGCTCTCAGATTTGGTAAGCATTGTGACTGTTAAAATTCCAATCTAGAGAATGAGATGCTGCTAAATGCAATAATCTAATCCTATAAGATGATTGTAAATTGATTATGATGAAGCTACTGTAATCTAAATTGACATGAAATATGATAAAATAAGCTATAGTAAAACTATGATGCAACTATGATTATGATTCTATTGATGTTATGATTGCTATTGGTATTGCTACTGTTGTTAAATGTTAATCACTTAAATGCTTGATTGTTATTTCTGCAGAGTAAGATTGCACAAAGTTGGATTCAGGATCCATTTCATGTAGAATGAGGCTATATTTATAGATTTATGGCAGCAATTTTGTGAAGGGGCGACACAACAAAGGCTTGATTAAATCTGGAAGATTGAATGGTGAGAGATGAAGAATCTTCAGCTGATTATGGGAATGGTTTCTCCCCATGAAAACATCAAGCCAGATGATAGGAAGAATTAGAGGAAGGAGATTGAGAGATTGATTTCCAATTTGTCTCCAATTTGTCTTCACAATTTTCCTGTGAATGCCATTTGAATTAATTAGACATAGAATATCTAATTTTATTGGTGAGTGAATAGAGGAAATTGCCTTTATGCCTTTATTTGAATATTTTGATTTATTCATATTAGCAAAAGAGAATAATTAATTTAATAAAACAAACTATAGAATTTGTTTATTAAATAAATATAGAAGAGATATGATAATTAAACAACAAAGTATTTAAACTTGTTTATTTAATTAAGATGGAATAATAGAATAATTAAAAGAATTAAAATGTGAACTATATAAATAAATATTTCTATTTATTTAATAGTAGATGAAATTAAGGTTAATTAATCAAATAAGTCGTATTTAATTAAATAGATTATCCAGACCATTTTTAGGTGTATATACTATCTTATTTTTGGCTTATCATTTTGACATCATTGTTAGGGAAAGGTACATTAAAGATATGTTAGCTTAGTGAGTTGAGTTATGACAATGCATCAGGGAGAAGTCCATGCAACTAACGACCTTGCTTGGGAAAGTACACCTAATTTGTGTTATTTTAAATCATATAGATGCATAATTAGAGTTCATGATGATAAGGGTGGATTAGTTGCTATATAATTATTGTGAATAGTTGTGAAGGTATATCACAAAAATAAAATATTACTTATGTATCAACACTACATTTGCTTGTCTGCAAGAGGTCACTTTTGCTTGACGACCATTAGTGAGGCTTTTAATTTAGCAGATTACTAGCAAAGTGATAAAGTCAGAACTTGCCTCGATTGGGTGAACATTCCCAAGGAACCCATGGCTCGTTCGTGGATTTGGCATTTAATGCAAATGTGGTAATCAGTACAAATCTTTCAATTGGCGGCTGCTCGCGCTCTAGGCCAAATTTGGCATTTGATGTGACTTCTACTTGTCACTCCACTTCTCTGTTGTTTTCCCACAAGAGGCTACTCTTGTTGACGAAAACCAGAGAAGCATCTTGGTGGCACATTTGGTGAAATGATAATTTTATCTAACCTTTGAAAGAAGGAATATTTCCAAAGCATACATCGAAATACTTGGCACTTAGCATAAAGAGAGTGGATGTTGGTACTAGCTCTATTTGATCATTTAATATCCTTGTAAATGCAAGCATGTGTGTGGTATCGCCTACGATGTTTTGGTGGCCATTTCATCCATTTTATACATGGCTTTCTGGTGGCTTTTCATTCACAATTTTTTCTGGTTCTATTGCTCTGCTTTGTGTTGGCAATGGATAGCTTGTTCATGGTCTTGGTCCCTCCTAAAGTTCATGAGATTCATGAAAATTCTCCACTTTCAGAAGAAAAATTGAGGACATTTGCTTTTGAATGTAAGCAATTTTTGGATGCAATTCAGGTAGTGTTGGGTTTCGATTGGATGGATTTAAATTTCATGGCACTACCGTATGAACTGGCTTCGAGGTTTGCTTCAAGTCTCATGGACATCTATGGTGCGTGAAAATGGTTAAGTTCTTGGTTGGAACCTATTTGCTTCCTCATATCTGCCCACTTTCTTCCCTACAACTAGCCTTGGAAAGCTATGATATTCTTCAAGGTTCGAACTTAGTTCATGGCATCATTTGTAGGCAACACGTCCTCTTAGACATGCATCTCTCAAGGCTTCTTTGTGCTATGGTTCATGGTTTACTTAATGATTTCCCTCGAGAGTTCAATGCTCGACACTTCTAAGCCTCATATTTCATTATGACAACTCAGTTTGTGACCCTATTCAAGAGCTTTACAATGTTGTCCGCCTGCTAATAAGGCACACACTTATCGAGCCACATGAGGATCCCTATTTTCCAACATCCACAGACATAGCTTTGTATAGGAGAGAATTTGCACCCCTTATGCAAATTCCCCTTTCGTGCACCCTCACCTTAGAAAATCAAATCCAAAGGCAAAATTCCACATCACCCAATTGCCTTCCTTCCACTTGGTATCTGTCCTTTCTGTTGGTGAGAGAATATTTGTTGAGGATGCACACATGGCGCGTAGACGTCTGTGCAGCACGTTGTTGTCCCTAATGGATTCTTGCGTTTGAAGTTGGAAGAGGCGTTACACTTCGATTAGGGTCAATTTGTAACGTCACTCTTCAACTAACCGACCTTGAAAATGGTAGATTCTCCTTCATTCTCCTTTAAATTCATTCATCCTTCACTCAATCCATCCTCTTTTTTTCATCTCTCTTGCAATCTACTCACATTCTCAAGCCATCTCTTAGCATTCACTTCACTCTCAAGTAGCATTTTCAACACTCCATAGCAGCAACACTCCATCAACTCTACATAGCAAGTGTGAAGCAAGCCATTGAAGCGTGGGCTTGGAGTCTTGTGAGACCTCCTTTCATTGCAGTTGTGGCTATGGTGACCTTGCCAAGTCCATATTCTCCTCCATTGGCTAGTGAGCTTTTGGGTGGAGGTGGTAACGTTTCACTCCTCTCCTTTGTAATTTGATTGAGTAGAATTGTATTTCTCTCCTTTCCTTTATCGCATATTTCTACTTCGTTGCTTTTTGGATGTTAGTGGAGGTGGAAACACCAAAATGAGGGTTTGACTGAGGCAGGCCCCTATACAGCCCCAACAATTTTCCCCTTCTTGCTTGTGTGTAGGTGAAAGTACGTGTGGAGCTAGCTGGCGAACATGCACTTTTGTGAGATTATCTTCATCACCTTAGCTTTTATCTACTTGCTTTATCATCTTCAACTTTATCTCTCCTACTTTATTATTTTATTTTCCCTTCGAAACCTACTAGCTAAGTTGTCAGTTAGTTTTTAGGTAGTTTGTATTATGTTCATTGTTTTCTGATCGTACGTATGTCAGCGTGCCCGAGAGATGCCAGCACATTGCACTATTGTCCCAGAACTACGCTACCATCCTCAGAAAGAGAGTTGTTTGAGACACAGGATTGACTCTAAAAACTAGCTTGCCTAGCCCAAACCTAAGTTTAGGATCTGTAGAGTGATAGAAGTACATTATAGTCCTCATCATTCTCGATTCTTGTTTCAAAACACCTTTTAGAGTGAGGTAAGTTAGGGCAGCCCTCCTCTCTCAGCTCTCTATGACCTGGAGCCTTGATGTGGTTGGTCCCCCTCTCTTACATTTTTGGTGAACCCAACATGAACCAACGCCTGCCTATTCATCAGTGTTGAAACTTTTTCCTTGTACCTTGTGATCATTGTAAGCCTGAGTGTTGTGAAGGTTTATGAGCATCACAACCCAGTCCATGACTTCCAAGTACGTTGTTAGGAGAAGTGTGTGACACCTTTTGATGGAGAGGACGAAGGTCACTTTTGGTTTCTCTATGGGCCTTTTTGTTGGATATGTCGTTGGTCTTGCTACCCAGAAGCAGTTGTCAAGGGGTGAGGTAGGACTCTCCGATGAGACCGACCACGTCCCTACTCCTCCTGCGTCTCCTACATCATCATCAGTAGATGAGCACAAGGTCGTTCACATTCCTTCAGAATACATCTCTACCATTAGCAAAGGACTGGGTGAGTTGGAGAATCACCTGGAAAAGGACTCGAAGTTGGCTAGAGTTTCTCGGGTTATTAGCGAGATAAAATATATGGTGGGAAAAGATCAAACAGGCATATAACTCTTGGCTAGTCTCTCTAGTCTAACTAAAGTGTGTGCCCTTCCAAACAACTCTAACATTATACAAGGGGTCGTTCTTGAAGATCATGAGAGACAGTTAGGAATGTCGATGCCTCCCATGTCTGTGTACATGGCCGACACAGTCTCGTCGATCAACATCCCCTCTTCCTCTGAGAGATCCAAAACTATGAAAGCGAATAAAATACTCTTAGGTTTTAGTTTCGCCCCTCTTGTCACCTCTAGCAGTGGAGGTTTTGGTAGGTTGAGTGGTGGGGGATTCGGTAGTGGCGGTGGCTACGATGGCGATAATGGCGTTGGCGGATGTGGTTCCGGTGGAGGCCATTGCGATGGCTCCAGTAGTGGTTCTGGCGGTAGCCTCGTTGGTGGTTCTGGAGGTGGCTCCGATGGTGGTCCTAGAGGAGGTCCCACTGGACCTTTGTCATCCCAAGATCTTATTCTGAACACCGTTCTTCAGAATATGGGTAAGATGCAAAGCTAGTTGGCGAGTCTCTCCCAAGCCTCTGCCCAACCTATCTTTCAACCCTTCTTCCGACATAGCCCATTGTCGGTAGCAATCCTAAACACTCACTTCCCACAAGGAATTGAGATCCCCAAATTTGAAAAATATGGTGGCAATGGGGACCCACAGACGCATTTGTCCACCTTTAATGCCCTGTGTACAGATTTCTTCCATCACAATGCGTTGATGGAAAAACTATTCCCTCGATCTCTTAACGACACTACACTCGAATGGTAGTGTTCCTTACCTGACAACTCTATTTTCTCATTTGATCAACTTGTAAATTAGTTTCTTTGACAGTTCCAAGCCAACATCGGACCAAGGATGACCTTTTTGGATCTCATCTGATGCTAACAAGGGGATAATGAGAATATTACTGATTTCATAGTGCGGTACCAAGCGCTCTTCTCGTAGATCTCGTACCCGCTGCCCGATTCTGACATGCTAAAGGTGTTCATACGGAACTTGCAGAGACCTTGGCAGGAGAAGTTTTCCCTTATGAAGTACCCTTCTTTCACACATTTGTGCACTGCATTACGAGAATATCAACAAATGGTAGTTTAGTTCGGGGGATCCTCCTCACACTCCCATTTAGAAGGAAAGTCCATTGTATCAATCTCCAAAAAGGGTAAGGCTGCCACGAATGTAGTAGCCACTACGAATGATAATGGCCTCAGACGCAATAGAAAGTTCACAAAGTTAGCAGAATCTTATTCTTCCATGTTGCAGAAGTTGTTAAAGGATAAGATCATAACCCTGGAGAACCCTAAACCTCTCAAGGAACCTTACCCTAGTTGGTACAGTGCGAATACCTTTTTCTAGTACCATCGAGTTAACAAACATGATACCAAATGTTGTATGTGCCTGTGTCACGAGATACATGATCGCATCGAGGACGATACTATTAGTCTCGATGGGAGTAAACAAAATGCAAACAAATCGATGGAAAAAGCGAATAGTGAGTTGCAGATATACACGGACCCATTCGTCGCATTCTTCCAACATGATTATTGATCTCTTTGATTCTACCACTCGGCCCGAGGTGTATGTTAACATGGTCACAGTTACTCCTACCATGCAACTTGCAATCTGCTCACCAAATGTGACATTCACATCGCAGGATTTATCCTTGAACAACAAGCCCTTTCCCTTCTACATTCTCGCTCGCCTCAATGGCAACAATGTGACATGGGTCTTAGTCGACCCCGCGAGTCGAGCAAATGTCATTATAGTAGAAATGTTGTGGCTTAATTCATTGCATAGAGAGGAGTGTGAAGAAACAAAATCTACCATTCGTAGACATGATTATCTTTCTCTCAAGCCATATGGCTCGATAACTCTGCCCGTCCTAGTTGGACCTAGGGTTGTTAACACAGTCTTTGATGTTATTTCAGAGTTGGATTTGTTTAGGTTGAAGTTTGGCATACCCTAGCTAGCTTCCATGAATGGAATTGCCTCCATCATTCATAAGTGTTTGAAATTCTCCCACGAAGGTGTTGTGCACAGGGTGCATGACACTGGATACCAGTCGTTGTTCTCCCATGGGGGCTATTCGTTCGATCATTTTTTACCCACCTTGGATGGTCCACTCCCCCCAAGAATAGACCTACTTTAAAAGAATTATGTGAAGTATAAGACCGGGGGAAAAGGACAATTGAAATTAACCCTTCCAGTAGCACAACAGCCAGCTTCCTCTTCTCAAAAGGGAAAAGAGAATCTACCCCATCCTCGAGATGGCTCTCCCACTCCTCTTTCCAGAGAAGAGTTTTGGATGAATATGCCTGGATTTTACCTACTAAGTCTGATGGTTCCTGCTCGGCGTAGACCCAAGATTCGGATATCAAACCTCCCTATTCAACCACTTGGACCTTGGTACTACTTGTATGGCAAGGGAAAGGGTCCCCGTGGGGAATCCTCTATGTCTTGGCCCCTACGGCCTCCCACCGCTTCTGCTCCCAAAGCAATAAATGGGAAGAAGCCTGTTGCCGAGGCATTAGAGCTGACTCCCCCTATTGTTTCTCAATCTCTTCCTCCTGCTCCCATTCAGGAGCTTGTCCCTTCACTAGAAACGGTTATAGTGGACACTCTCATGGTTTAGCAGGAGCCTTCCATCCCTTCACAGCTCCCAGTCTCTAGCTCGAAGAGTCATAGAAACCTCCTTGTGTGTGAGCGTAAGCGTTAGTGAAAGGATCTCGCAGTTGAGCAGACCACTTTGCAGAAGAAGGAAGAGGAGTCAATCACCCATATTTTAGGGCCTCTTGATGCATCCTCCTCTTTCCTCCCCTTTGCTTCCATTCGATCTAGTTCAGTCTTGCTTCTAGCTCCTGCTGTGAGTGCAAGTGTGCCTAACCCCAAAAAGGTGTAGGTGTTTATTGCTCCTTTGGTCGAGCCGCCCCTATTAATGTCCCTTTCGGACATCCCGCCTTTCCCTAAACCTGTAGATATGTTGAATACTTAGTGGTATCTACTGTGGTTTTCTCTTCCTCCTCTTCCTCCACGCTTCTTGCCTCATTTGTGGGGAGTTCACATCCATCGAAAAAGAAAAAGTTAGAGGATGGCCCTTCTAGCAATGGAGGTCGTAAGAGGATCCCACCTTCTCCAAAGGGTGGTCCTACACTAGCTTGTTGTGTCATAGTGACAACCGGTTTCGACTCCCCCTGAGTTTGTCATTGCTCCCGAGTCATTCGGTAGGCCAAGCGGTGAACCTTGGGTGCAACCTTCTTCATTCGCTGAGGTACAACATGACACTCTAGTAAAGTGCATGTTTAACTCTCTAGATGAAGTTTCGGCCTTGTCAGCGATCTTCGCAAAATCGTTGACCATAGCTCCACAAGAGCCTAGTGGAGAAGACCTTGCGGGGCCTTCTTCTATAGCCCTTGTTGCGGGAGGGTCGAAAGCTCCTCCTCTTAACATTCCACCACTATAGGCTCGTCCTCCTTCCCCTTACAATGATCTAGATTCGGAAGCGGACGACCTCTTGGTTGATGAGTGTTAGGTGGAGGCCTCTTCTTTATCTTTAGATTAGACGTGTGTGTGTTGTGGTGTGTTCCCCCATAATCATGTTATGTGTTCTTGGATGACCCTTGTCACCCTTTTTGGTGCTTGGATACATGAGTGATTTTTGTGTCGTGAACCTTCTTCTATCTATATCATCATTCTTCCACATTTGTGTTTCATTTTCAGCAAATTGGGGACGATGCAAAGTGTTGGGGGCATTTAGACTTCCCTTCCATGTGACCTAATTTTTCTTAATTTTCACTATCTTCTCATACATTCTTCACATGGTCTAATATAGTAGGGGGTTGATGATAGTTCATTTATATACTATTATTATACTTATATATATTCATGAGCAACTCTGACCCTGAAATATCATATCACCCCTATTCCTCTTGTTCGTGTTATTTCTCTTCTCTCCTTTTATCTTTCTCTCTTCTTTGCTTTAGTTGTCCCTTTCATGTGTGACAACGCCATTTCTATGACACTTTGATTTTCATAAAACACATTCGTTGCCAACAAATCTTTTCTCGAGAATCTTTGCAAGCTTTTTCAAAAATCGCATTCTTGACTTGGACCCCTAAGGGAACATGTTTCCTTCATCATGGGTTCATAAAGAAAGAACTTGAGAAATTTCCTTCGAGGTGGGAGTAGTATTGACCTTCCCCTCGCAAGGGGGCATTTTCTTCCCTTTGAATTTCTTGATGAAGTGAACATCTTTCGAAAGGATTCTTTGATGATGAATTGATTTGAGAAAAAAATATCTCTTTCGCACTTTTAAACAACGCGTCCCTTGAGTTTACCCCTCTTCACGCTGGGTTCCCGAGGGACCCCTTTGAAAGCCTTCCAACTTATTGATGGTTTGTGTGACTATATGCTTATTCACCTGTGTGGGTACTTTGTGTTTCCTAGCATGTTTTATCTGTGGGTAAACATGTTGCTATGCAGGTGCGCCTGTGAAGCCGCCATCTGACTCTGCGAAGTCCCTTTCTCTAGGTTTCCTCCATGTGAGAGATCTTGGGGGCCGCCTCCTTGCAGGTCTGCAGGCTTGTAAGGCACTTACTTTTCTGGGATTCCTCCATGTGAGAGATCTTGGAGGTTGCCTCCTTGTAGGTCTACGTGCCTGTGAGGTGCTTATTTCTCGGGGCTTCCTTCATGTCAGAGATCTTGGGGGTTGTCTCCTTGTAGGTTTGCGGGCCTGTGAGATGCTTTCATCTTATGGGATTTTTCCATCATTGGTCTCAGGGCCTTCAATGTACTTTGTGTAGCTTCATAGTTCTGCGGGGCTATGGAGTATTTTGTTCAAAGCTCCTCAGGGAGAGTTCCTGTGGAGTCCTTTGCCTACCCTACGCTTTCGAGTTGGCTAGATTGTGGTCTACTTCCTCGACGATTCAGGTATAATTTCTAACCTTACTAACTCTTCGATCTACTTTACCGAAGCACTCATCAGTATTCGTGCTCGCTAAACTAGGGGAAAAATATATAGGAGAAAATTTGCAACCCTTACGCAAATTCCCCTTTCACGCACCCTCACCTTAGAAAATCAAATTTGAAGGCGAAATTCCACATCACCTAACTGCCTTCCTTCCACTTCGCAGCTGCCCTTTGTGTCGGTGAGAAAATATTTGTTGGGGATGCACGCGCAACGTGCAAATGTCTACACAGCGCGTTGCCATCCCTGACGGATTCCTATGTCTAAAGTTGGCAGAGGTGTTACACTTTCGATTGGGGTCAATTTGTAATGTCCCTCTTCGACCAACCAACCCTGAAAATGGCAAATTCTCCTTCATTCTCCTTCAAATTCATTCATCCTTCACTCAATCCATCCTCTTTTTTTCATCTCTCTTGCAATCTACTTACATTCTCAAGCCATCTCTTAGCATTCACTTCACTCCCAAGCAACATTTTCAACACTCCATCAACTCCACATAGCAAGTGTGAAGCAATCCATTGAAGCGTGGGCTTAGAGTCTTGCGAAACCTCCTTTCATTGCAATTGCAGTTGTGGTGACCTTGCTAAGTCCATATTCTCCTCCATTGGCTAGTGAGCTTTTGGGAGGAGGTGGTAACATTTCACTCCTCTCTTTTGTGATTTGATTGAGTAGCATTGTATTGTTTTGTAGTGTGCATTGCTCTCTCTTCTTTCCTTTATCACATATTTCTACTTCGTTGCTTTTTGGCTATCTGTGGAGGTGGAAACACCAAAATGAGGGTCTGACTGAGGTAGGCCCCTATATAACCCCAAAAAAGTTCTCCTTCTTGCTTGTGTGTAGGTGAAAGTACGTGTGGAGCTAACTGGTGAACAAACGCTTTTGTAAGATTATCTTCATCACCTTAATTTTATCTACCTACTTTATCATCTTTGTCTCTATCTCTCCTACTTTATTATTCTATTTTTCTCATCGAAACCTACTAGCTAGGTTGTTAGTTAGTTTTTAGGTAGTTTGTATTGTGTTCACTTTTTTCTAATCGTATGGATGCCAACATGCTCAAAGGATGCCAGTGCATCGCGCTGTCGTCCCAGAACTGCACTATTGTCCTCAAACAGAGAGTTTTTTGAGACACAGTACCGACTCTAAAAACCAGCTCGCCTAGCCCAAACCTAAGTTTGGGATCTGTAGAGTGATAGAAGTACATTATAGTCCTAATCATTCTCGATTCTTATCTCAAAACACCTTTTAGAGTAAGGTAAGTTAGGGCAGCCCTCCGCTCTCGGCTCTCCGTGACCTAGAGCCTTAACATGGTTAGTCCCCCTCTCTTACAAGCTTCTTCTGAGGAAAGTTCTTCTTAAAGGTTTTTTTCTTCATATGGGGCATTTTGACTCTCGGCCCCTCATTCTTTTGTTCTCTAATTTTTGCTTTCTTGTTATCAGCTTACTACTAAAACTTTTGATGCTCTCTACTAAGGTTTCTTCTGAAGTTTTTTGGGTTCATCTCAATTTTGTAGGTTCTTTGGTGGTTTCTTTGTTCTCCCTCAAAAAGGCACAAATAGTTTCATCTTGGATTTGTTGGTTCTTCAATTTTGCTTCATCTCAGTCTTTTGGTTCCACGCTCTCTTGGCCCTGTCATGTTGGCTTCAGTTTCTCTCAAATTCTTCAGGGGTTTTTCTATTCAAATGTTGTCTTGCAAGAATTGGAAAATTTCAAAACTTATCCAATGTTGTTCTTGTATCTATTCATGTAATCCCCTGATATTTTGTACTTAGTATCTTTTAGTGGGACAAGTAGACATTTTTGAAGTATTATGCTTCCCTTTCGTCACTTTATGTAAAATCCTATATTAATAAACTTTTCATGGCTCTGCCACCTTTATTTTTTTAAGAAAAAAAACTACATGTGATTTAATTAGTGGACAAGAAACAAGATAAAATTGATTTTGAAAAATAACTAAGAATGAGAAGAATATCATTAAAACATTAAAAAATGTTGCATTAAACACATCATTTTACAAGGAAAATTGCTTTCCAAATGTAGAATTTGAAGGCCCTCATCATTTTTCCTTTCTAAAATAGTTCAATTCATACTATACTCACCTCACTACTTGTAGCCCTTGCATAAATAACAACTATTTCTTTTGAAATTTTACATGCCCCAATTTGGCACAAGGATTGAACTTAATTTTATTTTTTAAATATTAAATTTATCCCATAATATACCTTAGTTTCAATTGATTGGGCATTAACAATGGGTTTGATAGTTGAAGTTGGCTTAGCATAAGCTATCAACAAACCATCACTAATTTTATGCTTCAAAGGTTAGAAATGAAAGAGTGATAGGAGTATGATATAACATACCCTCTAGGTATAATGTGTATACCCTATTTCAATATTTATGGATTATTTGAGGACTTTGAGAAATATCAATCTCAATATGCCTACATTTCTAAGGATGGTTAGGATATAATTTAATCTACTCATGAAAAATAAAAAAAATATTAATGATTTGATAAGGTAATTGAGAAACACCAAGGGGTAAGGATAAATCATTAATTTCAATCCATATGGAGGTTTAATCTTATACCTATTAGAAATAACAAAACCACATGTTCATAGAGAAAACATAAGTAAATATTTTTTGATAAACCATGGGTCATGTGCTTAATGAAGGCTAGACAATTCTTAGGGTATGTTTATCTTTAGCTTGACTCCATATGACTACTAAGAAGTTTGTGACCTTTGGTCTAACCAATGCACTGGTCACTTTAATATAGATTTTGAGTAATTTCCTTAAGTCTTTTATAAGATCTTTTGTGGTTGTCTACTTAGATGAAATATTGATACTAAGACATACATGAGAAGAATGCCCAGAACATGTTCAACAAGTTTTTTCAACCATGTCCTAGCATAAGCTCTATACAATTGTAGAAAAGTACACTATTAGATCTAGAGGTAATCTAGTAAATTGGCAACATCATTAATATAGATGGTGTGCTCATCAACCCAAAGAAGATTTAGATTATTGGAGTCTAGGTGACCCTACAAACTCTCACAAAAATTATGAGCTTCTTCAATCTATCCAAGCTCTACCAATTGTTCATGTTTAGATTATATCATAGTACATGGCCTTTAAACTAATAAAAAAAATGGGAAACCAAATCAAAGTTCATATGGATAGAGGCACAACAAAAGGCATTTGTGCAAATGAAATAAAGACTATGTTCATATAAAGTTCTTATTTTTGGCTAATATGTAGTATCCTTTTGAGATAAAAAAAATATTTTAAGTAGGTAATACGAGTGATTTTTACTAAATATTGCCATCTTGTTGCTTACCATAATGAGACCTATTGTCATTTCATGCCCCCCTTAGATGACCCATCACTGATATCCAATCCGAGAGATTCCTCATGGGCCATCTTGCATGATTTTTTCTTGGAGGTTTCCTGAATTTTGTTGTCCCAGAATTTCAGGTTTTCAGGTTGTCTCTTACTTGCTTACCTTGCATGCCTTCTTCATTTTTCCATCACTCCCTTCCTTCCCCTTTTTTCTTTTAAGAGTTTTGGATTTCTACCTTTAGCGTTACCCTTTACTCCTTACCATCCCGCTCCTCTTCCATTTTTACCCTTCTCCTTTTGGCCTTCAGCCTTCGGTCCTCCTGCTTCCCTCTTCCCTTTCCTCTTCCATCCTTACGCTTTTCTTCATCGACTTTCCGCCTTAGGCCTACGACCTTCCCTCTTCCCTCTTACCATTCACTTCACAACACATATGGCTTTAGTTCGACCTCTAACCTCCAACGATTCAAGGTTTGACCTCCGAAATCTTCTTCGAGCCTTTCATTTTCTTCCTTCTCCTTCCATTTTCCTTCTCACCAATGCCTTAACTCCAAAATATGACTAAGTGTCGGGGTTACGATTTTCGGCCTTCGTCCTTCCCCTTTACCTCTTACCCTTCGTCAATAGGAGGTGTCTCATCGGTCCGATCTCTGACCTTTGACCTATGATGGTCTAAGGTGCGATGCCCAATGTTTCCTTCTTCTTTCCTTCTCACTTTTCCCCTTTTTTTCTCGAATTCGATTGTGTCAAATTTTCGTATTTCAGGGGTAAGGCTTATCCTTTACCTCTGACTTTCGAAGATACGCCTCCTCTCTTACCCTCGAATCTTCCTTCCTTCTTCATGCTCTCCTCCTCCTGTCTTCTAGCATTTGGTATGATGTAAGGCCAATGCCCGACATCCGACAGGCCAATGCCTGACCCCCAACAAAAGCATTTTCAGGGCTTCAGACCATTATTTTCAGGCTTGTAAAGGCTTCTTTTTGGGCCTGACGCCCTGACCTTTCGACGAACTTTTGGTGTTTTTTTTTGGGCAACGTTTTTAAGGCTCGATTTGACACTTGAGTTCCCAAATCTGATTCCTGGGCTGCAAGGACAACATTTATGGTATCCCTTACCTTTTGCAATTGGATTTCATGGGCGCCCATGTCCATTAATTGCTCTTGACTTCTTGGCGGATCTATGCCCTAGGTCACAATTTTCATGGAGGGCTCCATTCTTTGCACACACAGAATTCATTGTTAACCCTAGTTAGGGCTAGGGTTTAGTTTGTTCCTTTAAGTTATGTTTGATCTATAAAGGAAAAAAAATGTAATCATTTTTAGGGTTCTTCCTCTAGCTCCTTTGAGGTTTTTATTTTGTGGAATTGCATTTTGCATCTCTGCCATTCTAAAGATTAGCTTTTTTCCTCCACATTAATGGAATCATTCAAGTTTTCCTCTTCTCAACTCTTGGTGTTTGTGTAAGTCATTACCTTCATGTCTAACTATTTATTGTATTTTTATGCATGTATGTTTGTGATTAAATGGTTTATAGTTGTTGGTTGTGAAACCCTCTTTCCTTCCAGTGCCTTGTCAACCCCTATCCTTCATGTATGCCTCTGAAATTCAACCAAACAAAGATTTGTGAAAGTCCCCTTGCCCCTCTTCAACAATGTGTTGTGCAATCTTGGTTAAGAAGAAGCGAGCTTTTTATTTTGGTGTCTCACCTCCCTCTCATTTTCATGTTCTTCTCCCCTTTTCCTCGTGAGTTGTTAGTGATAGGATTTCATGTGTTGGGTTGGACCAGCACATTGCACTAGGATTGAAAAAGGAAGCTAGCCTTCTCCGAAGATTCGACCGAATACGTGTAAAGGTCCCACACCTTGAGGTTGTTTCCATTGTGTCATTGGAATGCTGAGTTGTGTGCTGAGCAGGGTGCAATTTCATGTGACAATAGTTTCTAGCACGGCCGGTGGGACTACTTCTTTTCATTGAAGAATCTAGTGTTTTCAATGCATTTTACCTTTTGAGGCATATCATCAAACACCATGGCGACTCCTTGCACATCTACTAGTTCAAGCAGTATTCGTTCCATTTCATCTTGTTGAGGAGTCGATGTGCTCTTCAATATTTTAGCCTTTGGAGGCACTTCTACAAGCACTTAGCGACTTTGCAACATATTTGGGTGACTCCATTGGTATGTACCCAAAATTTGTGGTTGGGCAATCCTCTGCTCTTATTTTGTAAATTTCAAGGTGTTTCCTATGCATTAAAATGTCTAATTTTAATGGAAACCATAAGTATCCTTCCCCATTCCATGATAATGCCAACTTTGCACCTCCCAATAAGCCATATCAGGCTGGTTATACCTCCCATTTCATTCCAAAGAACCTTGTTGTTGTGGGTTCTCAATCTTCACAAAATGCATACCACCCATCCCACCTTGCTCAAACGTCTTGGATGCCTACACATTCATATCAACAACCCCAGGATACTCCTTATTCTTCATTTCAACCTCAAAATGAGAGTGAACTCATGTCCATGGTGAAGGATCACTTTAACAAAATTATTGAGCTTAAGGAGCAACAACAAGCATTTGACCTACAACAAGGAGAGTGGGAAAATCAAGCCTATCAAGGGCAGCAAGAAGGTCATTTCCTACGTCATGATGAGCTTGTCCACCAAACTCACCATCAGCAGCAAGAATTAGAAGCTCAATGGAGGTATGAGCAGCAGTTGGAGGCACAAAGAAAGCAACAAGAGGAGTATACAACATATGATGTTGTTGCTAGGCATGAAAAAATCAGACTTGCCCTTGCTCTAGCACAAGTGCCTGAGACTCAGGCAGCCCCTTGTGTGCCTAGTTTCAAACAAGCACCTCCATTTGTTCCAAAACTTCCTACTAAGGAGGAGGTAAGAAAGCATAAATTCCCAAGTTTCAAGAATTCTAGCAAGCCTCTTAAATCCCCCATTAGCCCTCCTTTTGTTTCAGAACAACCTATTGTGCAAGAGGTATGCAAGCACAAAAAAATTAGTTTCAAGAATCTTAATCAACCCCTTGAAACTCCCATTCAATCTCTTGTGCCATCAAGAGGATCTTCTATGTTGAAGATCCTAAGTTTTGCAAGCCTTCGTTCCTTACAAGAACCTATCCTTGAGGAGGCTCAACCTTTTACTCCTACTGAGCAGCCCCTTCTGAAACTTCAACAAGAGCTCCAATGCCCTTTTGACTGTTTTTCTCCCTCTTTCCCTATTTCACTCTGTAAAGGTGGACTTGTGGTATGGGATCCTAACTGGTTAAAAGAACAAAAGAAGGAGCAATTTTGGGCTAGCAGTGAAGAGGTTGTTGTTGTGGAGCATTCACATGCTCAAAACAATTCATATCTTGGTTTGTTACAAGAAAATAATGAAGATGAAACAGTGTTGCGGTAATAAGACATTAAAATGGTAGAAAAAATTGATATAGTAGACCAATCAATCCTCTTATTTGATGCCCTTCCTTATTTTGTTGAAGATGAGGAGGATAGATCAGCTATACCTACATTAGTTGAAGCTTTTGAGCAACTTGGTTCCAGTTGGATGGATGAAGATAACTCCATGGTTTTGGAGCAGTAGCAACAAACATGTTCAGCCCCTGTTATTGTGGATGAAGATCCACAGTCTATTGAGGTTTGCAGTGATGAGTTGGAGGGCCTCTCTTGGGATGTTGTAGAAATATTTTGTTTAGGTTTAAACATAAAATCACCACCCCCAAAAGAGGCGCCTTGTGGGCAGAAAAATAAGAGTAAAGTGGCAACAAAGGACGTGGCAACCATTACATGCCAAGAGTCTAATTTTGTTGCAACTAGTTGCCAAGAAAGAATTAAAACCGAGAGGAAATTTGAAGAATTTAGTTCTTCACCCAAAGTGTCTCACAAATCTGAGGTATGTGTTGATGAAGTGTGCATCAATACAAGTAATTATGATGTTTTTTGGTTTTCTGATGTCCCTCAATGTAGCAATATTGAATATGAGGTATTCATTCAAGATGAAGATGCGACCTTTGGCATTAGGGATAATGTGACTGAGTTAGAATGCTTCACATGGAGCCAACACACTAAAAAATCCACCATTGAGCAACCGCACATTTGTTTGGAGAGTGATGCTCCCGTTTCTCAATTTGTTTGTATGCCCGAGCTTCAAAATTTCTCTTTTGAGGTGCTTGAGGAAGGTCTTTCTTGTGCAAATCAAAAATCAGATTTAGCATATTTTTCATCACCATGTGAGTTGGAAGCTTTTTCTTTTTGTTTCAATTCATGCAATGAAGAGGTCAGCAGTGATAGTATTGGCCTATCCTTTTGTAAGGAGAGTTTTCTTCCTCTTACAAAAGGGTTGTTCTTGGATGCTGACTTTCCTTCAAAGTGTTTCACCCCTACTAATGTATGTTCAACTGAGACACCAGTGTTAGATGATTCTAACACTTGCATTATATGGTTCCCTTGCAATGACAAAATTTACAATGAAGCGATCCTTCACCTTGCAAGCATTTTGTGTATTCCCATGCATGTTGACAACATTTTTCAGTGGTTGCAGTTGGGTGAGGTCTGCAACTATGGTTTGAGGGAGATCAACTCCTTCAAATGGTTCATCTTTGAAAGAAGCAAGCTTCCATTCTTTTCTTTCTGTTAGTTTAGTGTACATATTGCAAATATTTGCTTTCCATGAAGTGTGTTTGCACATCCTACATTCTCCTTAAGGGAATGTATGTTCCTAGTTTCCATGCTTTCCTCCAAGTGCAGCTGCACATGTTTTGCTTTGCTTTGAGGAGCCCAGATGTTGAAGTTTTACCCTCATGACTTTGTGCCCAATAGATTGATAAGGCCTTTGGATTCCATGATTAGCAGGCAATCACCCCATAGAAGTTGCCATTAATGTTGTCATTTCATGCCCCCCTTAGATGACCCATCACTGATAGTCGATCTGAGAGATTCCCCACAGGCCATCTTGCATGATTTTTTCTTGGAGGTTTCCTAAATTTTGTTAATTCCTGGAATTTCAGGTTTTCGGGCTATCTCTTACTTGCTCACCTTGCATGCCTTCTTCATTTTTCCATCGATCCCTCCCTTCCCCTTTTTTCTTCTAAGAGTTTCGGGTTTCAGCCTTCGGCCTTACCCTTTACTCCTTAACATCTCGCTCCTCTTCCATTTTTACCCTTCTCCTTTCGGCCTTCAGCCTTCGATCTTCCCACTTCCCTTTTCCCTTTCCTCTTGGATCCTTATGCTTTTCTTCATCGACTTTTTTCCTTCAGCCTTCCCTCTTCCCTCTTACCGTTCACTTCATAGCGCGTAAGGCTTCGGTCTGACCTCCAAAATCTTCTTCGAGCCTTTCATTTTCTTCCTTCTCCTTCCATTTTCCTTCTCATCGATGCCTTAACTCCAAAATTTGACTAAGTTTTGGGGTTTCGGGTTTCAGCCGTCTTCCTTCCCCTTTACCTCTTACCCTTCATTAGTAGGAGGTATCTCATCAATTCGACCTCCGAAGGTCAAGGTCTGATGCCCAATGTTTCCTTCTCCTTCTTTCCTTCTCACTTTTCCCCTTTTTTTTTCTCGAATTCGACTAAGTGTCAAATTTTTAGATTTCAAGGGTAAGGCTTATCCTTTACCTCCGACTTTCGAAGGTAAGCATCCTCTCTTACCCCCAACTCTTTCTTCCTTCTTCGTGCTCTCCTCCTGCTTTCTTCTATAATTTAGTATGTTGTAAGGTAGATGCCCGACATTCGACAGACCATGCCTGACCCCCGAAAAAAGCATTTTCAAGGCTTCTGACCATTTTTTTTAGGCTTGTAAAGGCTGCTTTTTGGGCCCAATGCCCCAAGCTTTCGATGGATTTTTGGCATGTTTTCTGTGTGATGTTTTCGAGGCTCGATTTGACACTTGAGCTCCCAAATCTAATTCCTAAGCTTTAAGGATGACATTTATGGCATCCCTTACCTTTTGCAATTGGATTTCATGGGCGCCCATGCCCATTTATTGCTCTTAGTTGACTTATTGGTGGATCTATGCCCTAGGTCACTATTTTCATGGAAGGCTCCATTCTTTGCACACATAGACTTCATTGTTAACCCTAGTTAGGGCTAGGGTTCGATTTGTTCTTCTAAGTTACGCCTTATCTATAAAGGAAAAAAATGTATTCATTTTTAGGGTTCTTCCTCTGGCTCCTCTGGGGTTTTTCTTTTGTAGACTTGCATTTTGCATCTCTGCCATTGTAAAGATTGGCTTTTTGCCTCCACATTAATCGAACCGTTCAAGTTTTCCTCTTCGCAGGTCTTTGGTGTTTGTATAAGTCATTACCTTCATATCTGAGTGTTTATTGTATTTTCATGCATGCATGTTTGTGATTAAATCGTTTACAGTTGTTGGTTGTGAAACCCTCTTTCCTTCCAGCGCCTTGTCAAACCCTAGCCTTCATGTATGCTTCTGAAAATCAACCAAAAAGAGATTTGTGAAAGTCCCTTTTCCCCTCTTCAATAATGTGTTGTGCAATCTTGGTTAGGAAGAAGCGACCTTTCTATTTTGGTGTACCACCTCCCTCTCATTTTCCTGTTCTTCTTCTCCCCTTTTCCTCGTGAGAAATTAGTGGTAGGATTTCATGTGTTGGGTTGGACCAACACATTGCATTGGGACTGAAAAAGGAAGTTGGCCTTCTCTGGAGATTAGACCTCATACGCGCAAAGGTCCCACACCTTGAGGTCATTTCCATTGTGTCATTGGAATGCCGAGCTACGTACTCAATAGGGTGCAATTTCATGTGACAACAAGACCTTTTTATGCTATGCATAGGCATTCGACATATGAAAAAGAGATTTATGCAATTATCTAGGTCTATAAATAATGGAACCGTTATATGAAGAAAAGATATTGCTATCCACACATATTGCAAGCTTCTACAACTCATGCAAGCTCAATAAAATTTATAGAATAACATCAAATGTGGTGCACATATCTCTAGAAAATCCACCTCAACATTTGACACAAGAAAGAGAGTACCAACAAAGTTGGTTTCATCACCCAACCTCCAATTGCAACCTTAATGTTACACCCCAACAGTGCAATTACTATTTACTATTACTATGTAGGGTAAAATGTGAAGGTAATGTGAATTATGGAGATGAATAAATTGTGCTTGTACCATGTTATCGATGTGAATGTTATCTCATTTGATGTTATCTCAGTTGATGTTATTTCATGGGGAAATACTGCATATATGCGAATAGATGGTTATTGAATTATTATTCTAACTTTGGAGATGTTTATGTATACTGCATATGTTGTAAACAATTGACTGTTGTGTGCATGTGTTAGTGGATGCAAGTACATGTTCCATTCCTCCATGCGGAGGGGAAGTATCACTCGAGAGAAGATCTTGGTCGGGTAATGGTAAAAGTAAACTATCTGAGCATATACACACACCACATTAGAATGATTGAGTTGAGTCATTTTGTGGGTAGTAGGTAAGTCATCCTTAGCTGATATGTCTACATTTGAGAGTCTTGTTTGCTACTACATGCATTATTGGGTGATGTTTATCTATTTGAGCTTTTGAGATCTTTCTTGTACTTTTATGATTATATTGAAAAGTGGGACGTATGTGGAAGTATGTGTATATATATGCACATGCGTGTCAATGGGATCTAACAACACATATATGCATATGTATAAATGTACCACACGTAAACACTAATCAATATGATGGTAATCGTGAATGTCTATATATGAATCGGATGTGAACATATATATGTGTATAGTATATACACATATCCATATCTATATGTATATCAATACATGCGTATGTTGGTGAATGGACACGCTCATATGGATGCATCGATATAGATATACCTACACATACGTGTACATAGAGGTATATACATTTATACATATATATATGCACACATTTAATATAATGTGTTTATTAAATACATATATATTAGTTGTTATATATAAATACATGTAAGTATTTAAATATATATATATGTATATAATATATATTATATGTATATAATACTAATATATATTTAGCATAATATATATATGTTATTGAATTCGACTATCTCTTATTCAATTAAAGTCGATTTATAAGGTTGTTTTGTAGTCGATAAAGACAATTAAATAAGAGGTTGATAATAGTCATTATTGACTATGTCAAATGAAGCCGATTTAATAGCTTATGGTTGTTAAGTGTAAACTGATTATCTTTTAGATGATACACAGTTTATGACATTGCATTTCATTTGATATTGATGTCTACGACTAGCTGGACTTGGTTGACGATGTGATAAAGAGCAACTCTGACTTTGTCTAAACGCCTTTCATTCCTTAAAGTCAGTTGATATGTGCTAAGTGTTACAGATTTACTATTGACTGTTTATCTCCATCAGAAACCACGCTAACTTGATAAGAGAATAGAGGCTTTAGCGCCACCTCTTGAAACATTTTTCTATTGATGTCTTTGTTGGAGTATAATTCAAATTCTCCATGTGCATTTTGAATTAGTCTTTGGATTGTTGTTAAGGAAACAAATCGATCTATAGGAGGTTTTGCTGAGTCTAAGCTTATTTGATCGCCACCTTATTGTTGAGTTTCATGTGTTGCTTTGCATGGAGCTTGTTGTCCATTTACATGCCTAAACTATAGGCTTTGAGGTTGCTTGGTTGCTCTATAAATAGTTGAACCATTTCATTTAAGAGGGACGCATTCTTCCATAAGATATTACATCTTTTTCAATTCATAATTCTATATTTTTCCAGCCATACTTTGCTTTGCATTGAGAGAGTGAAAGGAAGTAAGTTCATATAGTTGTGAGGAGGATATATTTTGAGAGTGTGGATTAAAAATCCCTAGAGCTCCCTTCGGGTTGATGATATTGTTTTGCTTAGCCCTGACCCATGCCTCACGTGTTTGAATATCTTCGAACCCTTTTTGAAGAGTTTCGCCCGCTTGCTCCATGTGTCTGCCACATGCTCCTTGGAAGGATTTCCTCCCTTGCTTCTTTATCGAGCCCCACCATGTCTCCATGTGTTAGCAACGCTGGCCTTTGTGAGCCCACTCTCCTTTGCTTCTCTATCGAGCTCCATTAGCATGCCACGTAACATCATTTCACGGGCACCTTTTGGCGGACCCCACAATCAACGCTTGAAACGAAGACTTCTCCATGTGTCTTCTTTGCGGGGAATTTCATGGCTAGAAGGGAAGAATGAATGACAAGCTCTGTCCTATCGCCATGTGTCCTAACCAACTTTGTGGGTGGGCAACACATGTTTGCATGGGAAAAATTCTGCTTCTTCCTGGGACCACCTCATCATTTGTAGAGGAACGCATCTTGTTCAAAGACAACTACATTCTATGTTTCAGAATCTTTTTTGTTGCAATGGCCTTGAGAAATCATTGCAACGAACATCATTTCTCGTGCCTGGGAATCTTTTAAGTTACTGGCTCTCAGGCGGTGGGATGATCCTCTATATATACTGCTTCAACTTTCCGAAAATAAGTTCAGAGAATACATAGAAAAATTATTGAAAGACACCAGGCCTTTGTATTGTTTTTTATTATTGTATTAAGACTCACAGACTATGCCATTTGTTCGGCCTCTTTGTTTCTTAGTTAGTTGACAAAACATTATATTGTGTTGTTATTGTATTGAGTAGTTTATTTGTAGAACTTCTATAATTTCAATATAAGTTTGTTGATTCAGACCATGTATTGTACTCTTCTCTTCAGTGAATGTGTATGGAAGTTATTTTATGTTATTTAATAGACTTCTTGGGTTTTTCGTCTATGCTTTATGTCATTTTCAAACATGCAGATTGTTGAACAGGCCCTTAAATCTCACTGAAAGGGAAGATTTTCCATGCCTACTAACTTACATCTTGGCACATTGCCTTAGATTGGATCTTTATTTTATATATCTGCTTCCTTTTCCCTTTCCAACCCCCCAAATACAGAAGGAGTCAGCTTCTTTAAAAAACCCGGAGGTTACTCAGTTTAGCGCAATTGGTCCCCCCATTAACTGAGTTTCCCATAAAGTTGTTTGCCTAGCAATTTTAGGCATCAACAAAGAGAAAGCTATATTTTGAGAGGAGTAAGCTATCAACTTATGAGGGAGAGTTATAGTGTCATTCTTGAGGAGTTGTTTATCAAGCTTGCTGCTGTGGAAAAGGCTGCAATGTTGTCATTTGTTTGGATAAGCAATAACGGGCATGGAGATCTCTTCTTCTTTGTTATTTTACTTTTGAATGATGTGTCTTGCATGCATGGTTGAAATGCCTTTTCCAGTATGTGCATTTGAGATAATAGAGTGTCTTTGAAAAGAAGGTGAAGATATTATGTTTTCATAATGTGTTTTTAAGTACTCCATAGTAGAAGATGGGTGTTTATCATAAGTATTATATACTAGGTATGATTGAACATGGGAAACACATATGGTGCATTTAGCTAAGTTATTAATTTAACTAGGAAAGCTTGTGTTTACTCCTAGGATAGATAATCTAGTATGGGAGGGAGTTTGTGTACTTACTTGAAGTAGGGTATTCCAAGTATGTAGGTTATCTCTGGGATGATGGACTCTCCATTGAAGGAAATACCTAGCTTGTGTACTTATTAGTTTAGTAGGATAATTCCAAGTAGATTAATATGGTGATAGGATATCTAGGATGAAGGACTATCCATTGAAGGATATACCTAGCTTGTGTACTTACTAGTTTAGTAGGATAATTCCAAGTAGATTAATATGGTGATAGGATATCTAGGATGAAGGACTATCCATTGAAGGATATACCTATGCGTAAACTTAAGATAGCCTTAAGTAAAATCATCCCTGAGCAGTGTATGTGATAGATGACTCTTAGTAGCAATATTGAATGTAACTCTTTGATCAAAGTAGTGTAATGTCCGAGACTCCATTCTAGATTGTGTGACTACCGAGACTAACACTATTAGTTCACCGTGATCCAGTATTACATGCTAGACAGAGATTGTGGGATTACAAGTTCTAGTTATGTAGGACACAACACTATGCTAAGTTGGTTGTCGTTATCGGTTACTCTACCAATCTCTTCATCGAAGGGAAGGGCCATCTATCGAATGATAAATGTGTGGGGGACCGCATTATGAGTCCGTGGTTGGCGGAAAAGCGCCTGGGTGATGCTTCTCCTCCATAGCAGGCGACAAAAGAACCAAGATTTGAAAGGATCCTGGACCGTCTTATAGCTATTTGTTCTAAAGCTCATTGGAGCTATGTATGTAAATGTATGCATTCTTGTATTGTTGTAACTTGTGAATTATTGTAATGAAATGGAATCTTTATTGTAATATGATATGGCATCTTGATCGTATATTCTCAATAAAAGAAAGAAAATTTTTATTGCAATGACTTGTTACCTAATTTACTTACTCGCAAGGTGTAAATTTAGAAATTTTTACTGCATTGAAGGGTTGGCATGTTACACTTAACAATGGTCCTAAGCTTATATGGACATGAGACATAAGAGTGGCCCATATATGCCTTAAATATATTTACTACTCTAAGATTTATCATGGACTAGCAACTAGTTGATATGTTCTTGATTACCATGGTAAGAATGTACTGCTATGACTGAATATGGTGCCTCTATGTTTCTACTTAGTGCACCACATTAAGAATGTACTCCTATTCCACACATGGCATCTCTATGTTCCTATTGAGGGACATCATGAATGATCTAGAAGGATTGTTAAGATTATGTGTGCATTAACCTTGTAAAACCTAAATGTTATAAATGATATTTAATTATGTAGATAATAAATAATGTATAATCTCCAAACATCATGGAGTGGGTAAAATGGGAAGTCCATAGGAGAGTGGGACATTATTGATTTATTATTTATTCTCCAAAATACTTGGGATACTATATGAAATTGAATAGGGAGGTTGCATTAAAAATGTTAAAATTGGGAGTTACAAAGGATCTTCTCAATTTAGATGTTATGACACAACATCAATTTCCCTCATGGAGTGCCTATATGGAGTGCATAATAGAGGTTTAAGAGAAGTCACTTGCTATTCTATGTTGCTTGACCATGACAATGGGTTGCTATAAAGGTTGTTTTAGCCAAAATAAATATTATGGGTTGTTTAGCATCTATTCTTTGATGAACAACATGTAGATCTATTCAAACTCTACATTTATTAAAAGGGGAACAAATGGCCTCTCGAATAAAAGGCTATGGCCTCTAGAAGTTGAGCATCTCACATTGGAAATATAAAAATATCTATGACACATAAGAGTTGTAAGAGGGAGTTACACTTGTTGACCAACATATAATATGTATTAAGATGTGATAAGGGTTATTTAAATAGGGATTATGGAGTCAAATGGAGAGCACAAGTTGGTGAGTGTTTGTGACAAACTTATGGCGAGTGGAATAAATATGTTAATTTTAGTTAGTGGACTCATCTTGGGATTGGGCATTGGATTCTTAGATAGGTATTTGGGCACCATATTTGGGTGGTTTTAGTTCATGGTTCCCTAATTACCATGTCATGTATAGCCTCTCCTATTTGTTAGGTGCTTGAGATGGAGGTTATAATAGTGAGATTTGTAAGCATTGTTGTGTTGATTAAATCACTATAGATTTCTATTAGGTGATACCCATGTAAAGGCTTAGACTCTACAAGTGTATTGCAATCTTTTATTACTAAATAATACATTGAGTTGCTTTGGAGAGTGGGTTTTTTCTTAATAAAAGGTTTTATTCACACAAGTCATTATGTTATGGTATATTATTTTTGTGTTTATATCCTTGTAGTTGCATGATTAGTTTATTTATGTACATAGCTCCTCTCATAGATTAGTGTAGGAAGAGTATTATGCATATTTTCTTCCTTTCATTTGGTAGTAGAGCCTAATCACTTTGGATTATAAGAACTATAGATAGGTTTTTTTGTACTAATATTGGATTGAGTGGGATCTTAAATGCAAAAAAAAAGATCTTGTTGTAGGAAAAATGGGAAGCACATTAAAGATAAATATGGAGTTCTTAGGAACAAACTTTGAGCTTTGAAAGCTCAAGATATATGATATTCTTGTTGATAGACATCTATGGGTTATAGTATCTTGATCTAAACCTACCACAATGGAATAAGGATACTAGCATTTATTTTATAAAAGTTCTATGGATCTCATTAGAATTTTTTTGGTTGATTCAATATCATTGAATGTACATTCAAAGAGACTACAATAGTGAACCTTTGGAAGAATTTGGGTGAGATTTGTAAGAGATGGTATAGTATAATTTATACCATGTAATATTTGACTATAAAGATAGCCAGCCAAGATCAAAGAGCTTCAATGAAAGCACACGAGAGACTCTACATGAGAGAATAATTATATTCTATCAAAGGATACAAGTATACAATACAATTACATTATAATATATCTACAATGAGAAACCCTTGTTTATATAGATAAAATTGAGATATAGGACAACATAAGATTATGACGTGTCTTAATCTTATGACTTGAGACATAAAAAGTAAATTTAAGTAGACAAGAATGAAAAGGACATAAGAGGGAAATCGATTAAGTAATATATCTCGTTCACATCAACACTCTCCTTAAGTTGCAACTTAAGGAGAATGAGAAAACATACAAGGATGAAATGATGGTTCCAGCTACAAAGCCATGTTAGGTACCCATCTACAAAACAATCTCTCACGAATGGAGAAAAGAAGAAAATTTCATAGGAAAAGAACCTCTCTCCAAAAGAGAGAAAACACAAAATACTCTCTAAGGTATGAGAAGAATAAAACCAGACATGAGGAAAAATCCCCCTCCCCCCCATAAGAGAAAATAAGAGAGATCATGCAATCCCCCACAATGTATGATGTCATGTAGTGATGGTGGATTCTTGACAAAGGATGATGATGAAAATTCAAAAATATCAATGTTCCTCCTCTTAGGAAGAAACAAGGCCAAAGATGTATACATGATATCTTCTCATTCATGAAAATAATATGAGGGAAGAAAGATCGTGATGTATGATGTCCCTAAACTCTACTTAAGTGTCACCATGGCAATACCAAAGGATGCCAAAATCAACTTAGGTATATACCTAATCAATAAAGAAGGTAACAATCTAATACCATGTGGAAATTGGTGAAGGTTAATATCCAAAGACAAATGTGATGGGACAACTATGGTAGGGTTGCCATCAAAGAGGAGACGGGTCTCCTCAATAGTGTCATTTAAGACTACAATATTGCACTCATAGAATAAACCTACAATATCTATCAATTACTCATCCCAATGTGCACAAAATTCAGAAGACCAATATGTACTTGCTACACTTCATCATTAGAATCCATGGATGTAGCAATACTAATCTCATTAGATGCAACATGAGATGGAATATTAGCACGTCTCTAGAATTGTGGTCAATAAAAGGACACTAATATTCAAAAGACCATATTGTATCTCCTCAAAAGTGTCCACACTGGATGCCCAAGTGTATAGATTTCTCAAAGGAACATCAAAAGAAAAATGTGAGGTGTACAATCAAGATTGATGATTTGCCTCCCCAACTCTAAGCAAATCTCAAATGACCATAGAATTAGGTGTGAACTCAACACTCTTTCCTATGTGCAATATGATAGATAACAAGGAGATCAATGTTGACAATAAAGAAATATAAAAGACATCCTTGAATGATCCATTTCCCATGGCAATAAATCCTTTCCCACAAATACACGTATATGTGGTGTTACCTATCAAGATATGTGGTGTAGAATAAATCTCAAATGAAGACAACATAGTCCATGATGAATCCATATGGTATAAAGCTCTAGAATCAACAAGTCATCTCCTTGACTCAAAATCTACAACAACAACAAATGCTTGCATCTTCTATCTCTTTGACTTTGAAGAAGAAGGACCCCCTGAAAACAAATTGGTCTTCTAAACTCATCAATTTGTTATGAATAAATTTAATGCTCATCATGCCCTAATTTCTTGCAAGATGCACATTTCAACTTCTCCTATTAAATGATTCCCCTTTGGAAGTGGAATTTTTATCTTCTATGGAAGTAGATGTGGATTGTTGTTGTGTGTTCTTCTTAGGCTTGTTCTATTTCTTCTTTTCTCCACTAGACGCCTTCTCATTCTTTGCAATCAAGGCTTACCATTTTGAATACTTTAAGGTTCCTATTTGAATAAGCTTATCTTTCTCCTTAGTAAGTAGCACAACAAAATCCTCAAAGGAATGTATCTTAAATGCACTGTCCAAACACTCCTTTGCATTGTAGAAAGTAGATTGAAAGATTGAATAGTCAAGTCCTAGCTTGGAGAAAATGCTTAGTATTAATTGTGTATCTAATTTTTCAATTTTTCAATCCTTAAATTGCACACTTACTGACTTAAATTTAGTGATGAAGTTCTATATTTTGTCAAAATTTATATAAATTGAAACTTATTAGTTCATTTCCCAACAAATGTCCTTGGATTTAATTTATTTTCCTAGACGATTTTGATAATGTAGTCCACATAGCTATAGGTGTATCTAGGTGCTCAATGTGAAACAATAGATTGGGAAACACATACAAGAAAAAATAGCCAATGTCTTCTCACAACTCCTCAACCACTTATTCGTTTCAACTTCATCATTAACTATTTCACCATCAATCCCATGAACTATCTATATAACCTCATAACTTTTAGCAATTTTTCCATTTCAAATTTTCATTTAGAATAGTTGTAAGGTGTTCAAACGGAATTGAATATTGCTCCATGATGAAGGAGAGAACACAAACCCAGAGGAATACAAGCACAACCACAAGACGATCACCTTGAATTCACTAATCCCTTTGACTAATAGTAATTTGGCGAGGTTTATGTTTAACTCAATTTGTCATATTATTTTGAGTGGCATCTAGTGGTCAATACAAAATTACTCTAACAATATGTTCACACTATTGAACACATGAGATTATACTAGTAGAGATTTGATGCTAACATTCTATTTCCTACAAATCATAGTATGAATTTTTTTATTTAAAAAATATATTTTTGATATGAAAAACTTTTTTTGTTTGTGTGTAAGATATAATTGATAATCTTTTCCTTCTAAATATTTCCAACTAATTCATTATCCTTGTTAAACAATCACTTTAAAAATGTCATTAGTGAAATAAAATTCAAAGATCTTCTTCAACACATATATATCATTTTATTATTAAACTTATCATTCAAAAGAAAATAATCATCAAATGTAAGTGCAGTCTTCAATAATATAGTATTAAAGTATTCATAAAAGAAAAGCTTAAACAAATTATCAACATTTAACTAAAAAAAACTTAAAAAACCTTTATACCATTTAATATAGACAACTTTTTCAAATATAATACACAATTCTTTCATAAAAAATAAAAATCTATTTAGTAAATGATTTATAAATATATTGTATTTTCTTAACAGATGCAATGCCCTTTTGCTTCATTTGTTGGGGCTTGAAAATTTTATCCACATATTTTATAAAAATTGCACTCTTGGCCAGTCCTTGTTTGTAGTTATGGTAGTGATATAATTGCAACATCTTTCAATATTGTTAAGATCACTTATTTACAATATCCTAGCAGTTCATGTGCTTTTTAGTAAGGCTAAATAAAAATGAGCATTTGCCAAATGCTCTTCCTAGGTTGTAGATTCTCAAATGGCCACAAAAAACTCACAATTACATATAGTCTCATTGTTGAAAATATATAAACATTTTATCACCTGCATCTTTGGAAATTTGGTTTTGCATTTAATAATTTTCACAAGTTCCCGAAGGTTGTCTGGTTTGCTTTGATTCACAGAAGTGTTCAAATCAGCCATTAGAATCGTGATACATTGGAGAATGTTGCACTGATTTTAATTGAGATCTGTATCAGTGTTCATGTGTTTGAAATGAAAAACCTTAAATGTCGCCATGTTTCTTGAGATTCCAAACATTTATAAATAGGAATATTCAATCCACATTACTCTTTTCAGCCTGAGAAACAAGCTCCGACTCAATGCTGGATTTGCTTAAGATGAAAGTCCCTAGAACAATTAAAAAAGCACCTGCAAACCACTGGAAAAATATTCCAAAAATTATGTCGAATATTTTTTTGAGATAGAAGCTATCTAAGTCTCCATCTAGTTTTGGTCTATTTATTAAATTGTTTATATTTTTTTTTTATGTTTAATAGTTTGGATGGGGTTAGTAGTTGAGTATTTTTGAAAAATTAATTGGATGTTATTTTGGATTTTTTCTTATTTTCATTAATGTTTTAAAGTACTCATATTTATAATGCAACAGGAAAAATTGTTTTCAATGTGCTTATTTATATCTACACACGTTTAAGGGTGAAGAAAGAGCTGAATTTTTTTTTCTATTTTAATTGTTGGATAAGTGTTGTATATTTTTCATGTTTAATAGTTGGAATGAGTTAATAGGTCAGTATTTTTGGAAAAAATATTAGAATATTATTTTGGGTTTTTTTTCTTTTTTGATCTATGTTCTAAAACATTCATGTTTACCTTTTCCGTGATAATGCAATAAGTAAAACCACTTTCAATATTCTTAGTTATATCTACATATGCTGAAGGATTAAGTAAGAGAGATTCATTATTGTATTGAAGAACAGTGAAGTTTTATAATAATGAAATAATGAAATATTTTACAATGCTGTATTTTTTACCCAAAAACTCTCGTTCAAAATACTATACATTATCTTTGTTTTCTATTCATTCTATTATTATTTCAGATTGTATGTGCACTACTTTTTCCAAGGCTAATGATAAATTGTCCCCAAATGTAGTCTACAACATTCATAAAAAAAATTGATAACAAATTTTTCCAAAAACTTTACAACTTACATATGCAATTCATTAAATATTGGAAAATTATGATATAGTTATAAAATTCCCTATCAAGGAACCACTGTATATGCATGATTAGGAATGAAAGAAGACAACTCTCTAATCATTAATTTTACACTATATTTCACAAATTCTAGTACAAATACAAGAACAAATATTGATTTAATGGGCGAAGTTAAGAACCTGTAAATGCAAGTACTCCTTAAAGAAAAAGAATCCTGTCAATCCAGAGACCAAAAAATTAGTAGAGAAGTTGATAACTGTCGCTTGCAATGAAGTTAAAGCCTTGAGACTGTTGACATAGCAGCTCCACATTGCCACATTCAGCAAAATCACCCCAACATATCCCAACAACTGTAATCTCCAATCGATCTGCTTAACAAAAGGGATTAACATTAATTGACCTATTTCCACAAAACAAAAATCCAGCTGCTACCATTTACATCCCGCACCTCCCTAGGGTTTGCCTGTACAAATATAAGATATACCAAAAAATATATTCTAGGTCACTAATCAAGCTCTGAGTTTAGAAATCACAAAGCTCAGAAATATTTCAAACGCCTTCAAGGTCACTAATCAAGCTCTGAGTTTTAGAAATCACAAAGCTCAGAAATTTTTCAAATGCCTTCGTCGGATTTTGCCAACTGATAACAGAGATTGGTCAATATTATAAATAAAAGTATAAATCGGTAACGATTAATTCGAGATTGATAACTTAAAATCACCTGGGATGAAATGGAAGCGGCCTTGGCAAATACTGCAGCAAATGCAGCGCATGTTCCTGCTGCAGCCGCCCATCCATATCCAGCCCTCCCCATCGCCCTGTGAAGGCCCCGTTCCCAACTTAATCTTTTTTAATAAAGCTCAATAATATGACCTCAAATCCGAGGAAGCAAACTTTATTAAAATTAGGTTTAATCAAAACTTTTATATTATTGTTTTTTAAGTGTTGGATGTAGAAGGGCAAACTTTAAATTGGGTTGCTTTTAGAATTTGGCAGATCATTCGTGATCAATGTAAATTAGATCTCTAGTGTCATGGATTTGATTTGTGACATAAATTTGAACTGACAAGGTATAGACTTTTTAAACGTGTTTGTTTTGATCGTTAATGTTTAATAAGCATGTAAGAACTACAATGTTTATAAATACATTAAAAGTTATATTCGATCACTAGGGTTAAGTTCTCCTAAGTTAAACCTTCAGATGGATCAGGGGTATGTCTTGGAGAGAAGATTTGAAGACATTATATACAATTGTGAAGATGGCCAATTTACAAAACTCATACCACTAAATAGTATGAGTAATAGAAACCAAACCAAGGATTGATGCGAAAAAGAGAGTTTAAGAAACTTGGAGCATCAATTACAATAATGAAAGATATCTATCTCGGTGCTAAGAGAAGTTAATGGAAATTATTTTTAGTTCTCACATAAGATTAAATTGAGGGTGCAAAGGTTAGAGTTTTTTAAAAGTGTTTGTTTAGTTAATGTGGTGTATAATCATTAATGAGGTTGCTAATCCACAAATATAATAAACATACTCCTAAATACATTGTGTTAATTATTATTAATAATAAAATATATTCCTTATAACATTTTAATCAACATTTCTAAGATCTACCCAAAACCCAACAAACCAACTCTCAATCCTCCTTCAAGTGGTCATGCATCCAAAATAAATAGCACCATTAGTAGTTTGATTTGCACTAACATGGAGGACTAATGCAAGACATTCTAACACAAATGTGCACTAAGAGGAAATATTAGTCTACAAGATAAAAGATGTTCTACAAATATAACTTTCATGCTATTTCTTGATAAATTTGAAATTGATGCTTAGCTATCATTTTAGACTTGAAAAACCATCAAAAAATATAATTGACTATTGTTTAACTGATGTTGACACTATGTTTCAACATTCTTATGTTTGTTAAATTTTTATGGTGCTCACATGGGATCTTTCTATTCAAAGATACTTGGGTTACATAGGAGATCAAACAAGACTTGTGCCATGCTCTATGCAAAAAAATTGCATGTGCACTAACATGCACTCAAACTAACTCACACCAAGATCAACATGGTCAATGCAAGGTGAAGCAATATGGTACCTTCAAGCAAGAGGGTGTGTGAGACATTGTGGACTACTCAACAAATAAAATATGACAATGCATTACAACATGCCAACACACAACAAGAACAAAATATGTGGGCACAAGTTGAGCTTATGCACAACCAACTACCACAAACACAAGTGCACACAAGTTAGTCTTGTGCATGTGAATTTCCAAAGAAAATAAATACTTTTGTTGAATGCAATATTTTGTTGCTAACTAAAGGATGCTCATGAATCAAATACCCTGGGAAAAAAAGAATGTGAAATAGGAGCTCAAAATCTAGATTGCATGGATGACTTATTCAACCACCCAAGTTGAGTTACTTTAGCTTTAGAAATCCATAAGTCTTCTTTAATTTCATTACCCTTTTATTGAATGAGATATATTCCATATACATGCTCAATTGGATCTTCTTGCCAACACACATGTGATTAGATTTGTGCAATTCCCTAGTGCTAATTTTTAAGAATATTTTTTATCCAAATTAAGTTCCTCCTCTAGATGTGAAAACTTTGAAAGCTCAAGCATGTGGTAGGAATAAATGTCATATGGAAACTTGATCTTGTGTGTTATAGAAAATCAAAGAAATATATATCATCTACCAATCCTCTTTGGATTTATCTTGTTATAGGTACTATGAATGTTAAATTCCTCGAGCTCCCTCCCGGTGGGTTTTTTTTTCACTAAGTATTGGTTCGTACCTCATCTTTTTGAACTTCATTTGTTGCCACCACGTGTCCACCAGGCACTCCTCGTAGGGAATCCTTCACTCTCCTACCAGCTCCCGCCATGCTTCCATGTGTCCTTACCGCAAGCACTTCAAGGTTGCTTCCCTTCTCTTTTTAATCGAACCCCATTTGTGTTCCATGTAGCTTTCATCCGCTTACACTTTTTGGCGGACCCCACAGTCAGCGTCAATGGTAAAGACTGCTCAACGTGTCTTCACCGTGGGGGATTTTCATCGTAGGAGGAAGAATCAACAAATGAGCCCTAACCTGTTGCCACGTGTCTCTTTCATGGGGACTTCATCGAAGGGAAGGCAAAAGCAAGCAGCAAGCCCCACCAGATTGCCACGTATTCTAAACTGCCTTCGTGGGTGAATGACACATGTCTACACGGGAGTTTGTTGTGACCACTGCCATCATTCATAGGGGATGCATCTATTCGAGAAGTGACTATGTTTCATGGCCCGAATCTTTTTTGTTGCAACAATCGAAGGAAATCATTGCTATAGGCATCATTGCTCATGATACAGAATCTTTTATGTTACTAACCCGCCAGGCGGTGGGATTTTTATTTATACATACTGCTTCTTTCTTTTGAAAATGAGTTCAGAAGATACAAAAAAATAGGGAAAAGACACTAGGCCTTTTATATTGCTTTTAGATTATTGTATAAGACTCTTAGACTATGCCATTGTTTGGCCTTTCTGTTTTCTTAAGCTATTTGATAAAAACATTATACTGTGCCATTATTATCTTGAATTATTTATTTACAAAAATTCTATGGTTTAAATACAAGTTTGTTGGTTCAGATCATGTCTTCGACTCTTCTTTTCAGTAAATGTGTGTGAGAATTATTTTATGTTATTGAATGAATTATTCAGGTTTTCATCTTTGATTTCTGTTATTCTAGGACATAGCAGATTGTTGAATGGGCCCTTAAATCGCATCCAAAAGATAGATTTATCGTGCCTTATATCTAAATCTTGGCGCATCGCCTTAGTTAGATTGTTATTTTTTATATCTCCTTCCTTTTCCCATTCCAAACCCCAATTACAAAAGAATTCGGCTTCTTTAAAAATCTGGAGGTCACTCAGTTTAGCGCAATTGGTCCCCCCATTAACTAAGTTTCCCATAAAGGTTGTTATCTTGCCAATTTTTGGCATCAACAATTTCTTTTTTCTGGCACGCCCAGTGGGACTGCTTAAATGATTCTAAATCTAAAGAGGGTGTATAAGCCATCGGCCTATTACTAGATCCCAAACTGTGAACAACCCTAGTTTGTTAGTGTCGCCACTAGGAACAATACAAGTCGTGACCTAGATAGTGAATGTTCTGCTCCCTTCGCCCCTTCAAAAGATGAGATGAGCGATGTCAAGGAAATGTTTCGGACCATCACCAATGAAAAAACTGACATCGAGTGAAACCAATTCGTGCCTCCAAAGCTGACCTACCAAAATTATCAAGGCGGAAGGTCTTCTTACCAACAAAACCAGTTCCAAGGAGGCTTGCGCTCAAATCTGTAAGTGCAAACAACTAATCAAATAGTACCTGTGTCTTCTCCATTGCAGAGCATTAACCCAAGCTCAACCAAAGAGATGACGGTGGGGCAGAACAATTTAGTTGATGACATCAACCCCTGGTGCTTCCCCTATGGTGATGCACAAATGCCCCAAACTACCCCACGATAATCTATAACAAAAGGTGGCAGAACAACACAGCCAAGGTGTGGTGTCAAACCATGGAGGTTATGTATATGCCTCTCCACAAATGGAAAACACGGTGCTCACCGCGCAAATGCAAGGGATGTCCCTGGAGCAAGAAGCAGATATTGCTCTTGATCGGGTGCTCTTCTCATGGATGGAAGAAGAAGAGGAAGTGTTTGTAAATGATGCCTACACATCAAAAACTCCACAAGTGCAATCCAATTACAACACTTGCTCAAAGAGGAGATTCACGAGCGAATCAATAGCACCGCAACCAGTCAATCTGCAGCCCAAAAGTGCTTCCGACTAGACACCTAGTACCTCCCCAGTTGCAGAACAATGTCTGCCACGAAGATAAATTGTTATAACCAGGGGTAAGGAGCAGAAGCCTTCAAATTTTCCACCATTCAATGTGGTGGAACAATTGAAAAAATTCTTTGCTAATGTGTCCCTTTGTGATATCTTAGCTATTCTAGAACAAAAGACATTGCTACAGAAGGCTCTCCAGGAGGATCCAATCATTGAGCAGATGGAGAAATCGCTCAAATGAAAGGCTATTGACCTACAACCCCCTGCCAAGGTTCTCACAAATAGCACAAAGGAAGCCTCTACCAAGGTTAGAGATAAGCCGAAACTGAAACCCTTCTTCCTAACTCTTATTGTAGGAGAGAAATTATTACACAATGCCATGGTTGACTCCAATGCTAGCACTACAGTCATGCCCAAACAGATAGCTAAAGCCTTAGGACTTAGCTATGAACCTTTAAAGAGGGGGGTTATGCAACTTGATGGGAACAAAGTCCAAACCGTAGGTGTCATCAAATACCTCCCCCTGACTATGTTCTCCTGCCCTAGCATGACAGTTCTGCAAGATACTATGATCATAAATGTTCCCCCCATTTTTGGTCTCTACCTATCCTGAGAATTCACTTCAAAGATAAGTGGGTATCTTTCTCTAGATTGGTCACACTTGATCTGAAGGACCAAGCATGGAGCTAAAATGAAAATAGTGTCTGAAGCTCTGCATTCGAAACATGTGGCCAATGAAGCCATGATTAACTTTGAGGCTACTCATACCTCTTTCACCAAGGAAGAAATGTATTGTACCGAGCTGCTAAAGGATGAAAAAGTGCCTGGAGATCAAACAGATTCAGAGGAAGTTCTCTTGAGCGAATACATAGACGTTTATCCTTTCAAAAACTATCATGCTACCGGGTTGGGGACTTATGTCATCTTCGACAAAAAGCAAGAGATTCTGAAGGTCATAAAGGAATCCAAAAGTGATCAAGTCTCAGAGCTATGGACGTTGCATTTTGACGGAGCAAGATGCAAGGTTAGAGCAGGAGCTGGGATATGTTTGACATCCCCACATAATGAAAAGATGCTCTGGTCCTTCTGCTTCCAGTTCGCTTGTTCGAACAATGAAGCTGAATATGAGGGCCTGGTGAAAGGTCTAAGCCTTGTGGAGTGCATGGGAACCAAGCAACTAATGGTGTTCAGATATTTTGAACTAGTGGTTAATCAAGTTTGAGGGCTTTCCACAACCAAGAATTTCTGCATGAGATCCTATAGACATAGAGTCTAGAACCTGATTGAGGGTTTCGAAGCCTTCAACATCCAAACAGTGCCCCAAGAACAAAATGGTGAGGTGGACCGCATGGATGCAATTGAATCTCAATTTGATCCTTCCTCTGACCTAATTCATAACAAACACTTTGTATGAGTGATAGTCTGACTGACAATTCTAGATAATGATTAGAGCTGGAAAGTGTTCGACAGTGATGAACACACCACCTCATTCATCCAACAGTTGGGATAGTTTGCTAACCAACTCCAGCCGAAGATCGTCGAGGCCTATGACAGACAAATCATTCAGCTAAGATCCAACAAGCTTTTGAAAGGATTGGTCACTCTCGAAAACCTATTCGACTATGACGATGCGAGAAATGACCAAAGGAATTTTGTAGCAGACAAAAGTGATTATGTAGACCTTCAAGTCAGAGATGGAAGAAAGCTCAAAGTTAGGAAGGATGTCCCACATCATGATAAAGAAAGGCTCATCAACTTTTGCGAGAAGTATGAAGGAGTAGTGGCCTGGTCATATGATGACCTCAAGGGATATGATCCTGACATCATTTAGCATACAATAAAGTTAATGGAGGGTGCAATACCAGTCCACCAAAAACAAAGGCCAGTGAATCCGAAGATTGAGGCACTAATGGCACAAGAGCTGACAAAGCTAATTCAGTCTCAAATCGTCTTCTCAATCAAGCAATGCACATGGGTATCCAACCTAGTTCCAGTCTAAAAGAAGAACAGAGACATTCACCTATGTGTTGACTTTCGAGACCTGAACAAAGCATCCCTAAAGGATCACTACCCGTTGCCTTCCATGGAGTCAATCTTGCAAACAGTGGCAGGATCATAAATGTTTTCTCTACTAGATGACTTCTCCAGTTACAATCAGATCCGGGTCAAAGAGGAGGCCCGACACAAAACGACGTTCACTACCAAATGGGGAACGTTCGCATATGCTAAAATGCCTTTCGGCCTGTCAAATGCAGTAGCAACTTTCTAACGGGCGATGGATATCACTTTTAGCGAATTGATCAACAAGATTATCCTAATTTATTTGGATGATCTAACTATATTCTCCAAACATAAGGATGATCACTTTGATCACCTTGAGATGGTTTTCAAAAAATGTCAGGAGTTTGGGGTATCCTGGAACCCAAAAAAATGTGTCTTTGGAGTACCGCAAGGCAAGCTATTGGGACATGTAGTGTCCAAAGAAGGAATTACAATTGATCCTAAGTGGGTGAGGGAAATCAAAGAGCTTCCCCTTCTAGTCAACAAGAAAGGAGTCCAATCTTTTATGGGGAAGGTTAACTTTGTAAGCAAATTTATTTTTGATTTTGTAGGAATAATTAGACCAATCACCTTGATGCTAAAAAAGGATCAATTATTGAAATGGACAAAAGAAGCTAGAGAAGCCTTCAAGAAGGTTAAGGATGTTATTTATTCAGCTCCTGTACTGGTCAATCCAGACCTATCGAAGGACTTTATAATGTATGTATTCAATAGTAAGTCAAGCATCGATATTGTCTTAACTCAAAAAGACGATGAAGGAAAGAGAGAACATTCAGACTATCTGGAATTGTCAGTCGGACTATCACTGGAATTGGGAGCAAACCAATCACCCTGATGCTAAAAAGGGATCAATTATTCAAATGGACAAAAGAAGCTAGAGAAGCCTTCGAGAAGGTTAAGGATGCTATTTCTCCAGCTCCTGTATTGATCAATCCAAACCTATCGAAGGAATTCATAATGTATGTATTCAGTAGTAAGTCAAGCATCGCTACTGTCTTAACTCAAAAAGACAATGAACGAAAGGGAGAACATCCGATAGCATTTCACTCCCAGACCCTAAAGGAATATGAGATCAACTATAACTTCGTCAAGAGGCAAGCATTCACAATTGTAAAGGAACTCAAGAAGTTCTGACACCTAATATTTTGCAACAAGGTGATTGTTTATGTTGTGCATTCCAGTGTGCGTGAGTACATCATGGAAGGAGAGATCATCAAAAAGAGGGCTAATTGGATCACTAAGATCCTTGAATACGACATTGAGGTCAAGCCTACAAAGACCGTCTGAGGAAGAGGACTATGCAAATATCTGGCGCATGACGAGGAAATGACAGCTGAAGAAGGGTGACCGGAGCTGGTTCTAATGAATGAGTTTGAACCCGAAGGATGTTGGGTGGCAGATAGAGTAAGGTTTATGCATACTGGAAAATATCCACCGGGCCTTCCTTCCCAAAAGAGAAGATTCTACACACTACAAAACCGCAGTTATGTGCTCATCGAAGGGGTCATTTTCAAAAGGAACTTCAACGACATTCTATTGTGGTGTGTCACCATGGAGCAAGCGAAGAAGGTCCTTGACACTTTCCACAACAATCCTACGGGCAAACACTTCTCTGCGAAGACCACAACC
Source organism: Sequoia sempervirens (assembly GCA_007258455.2). Classification (NCBI taxonomy): domain Eukaryota; kingdom Viridiplantae; phylum Streptophyta; class Pinopsida; order Cupressales; family Cupressaceae; genus Sequoia; species Sequoia sempervirens. The sequence goes on along the minus strand of VDFB02000003.1, from coordinate 658,800,515 downwards.
ATCAAAATCGTGTGCACTGGGTACTTCTGGCCCACCCTATTCAACAACTCATACTCTTTGGTAAAAGCATGTAAGGAATGCCAATTCTTTGCACCAAGGAGGAAAAACTTTGTAATACCTCTCAACCTGATAGTGGTTGATGAGCCTTTCACACAATGGGGCCTCGATTTCATGGGGATGATCAATCCCGCCTCCAACGCTAGACATAAATGGATTCTAATGGTCATAGACCACTTCACTAGGTGGACCGAAGCCATGCCCTTGAAGAATGCAACGAAGGCAGAGATTGTGGACTTCCTAGAGGAACTGGTGACAAGATTTGGTCCGCCAAAGACCATCATCTCTAACAATTCCAAGGCTTTCCTAGGCTATAAGGTATGTCAATTTGTACTCACGCATGGCATATTCTTGAAAACATCATCAAATTACTACCCATAGCCCGGAATGGCTTGGCTGAGTCAACTAACAAAAATTTAGTTTGACTCATCAAAAGGATTGGGTCGGATCATCAAAAAGAGTGGCACAAGAACCTTCAGGAAGTGCTCTAGGTGAACCGCATAACTCCCAAGCAAGTCCTCAAGACTTCGTCGTACAAGCTAGTGTACGAAAAGGAAGCGTTATTGCCTATCTCATTTAAGATTTCGGCGCTGCAACTGCTCAAATCTCTCGAGGTAGAAGAAAATGGCACCATGGAGGTTCAGTTGGCTGAGTTGTTGGAGGTATAAGAAAAAAGGGAAAAGGCCATGTTAGCCATGTCCAACCACTAGTAGGTGGTTAAAAGATGGTTCGACAAGAAAGCTTTAGACCAGGGTCTAAAGTGCGGGGACCTAGTGTTAAAATTCAACGAAAGGGATGCAAAGCCAAGCCAACATGGAAAGTTCGGCAGTCTATGGGAAGGCTCGTTCAGAATAATTCAGTGCAGACAACACAATGCATTTGAATTGGAAAATATACAGCATGAAGCATTAAGTATTCCGGTTAACAAAATTCACCTAAAACTATTCAATTAAGCTTCACAATTATCCTGCCAATGTAAATATGTGAATAGTGTAATTATTTTCTTTCGTGAGTTTGTCAGTCGGTCTTTCAATTAATTTCATCTGTGCGAGGAAGCAGAAATAAATGGAACCCATTATTGCAAAAATTAGAGAGAACTAACTTGCAACTCATGAAGCAGAAAAAAGTGACACCCATATGCAAAACTAGAAAGAACACATATGTGTAGAAAAAGAAAAGAGAGCCCATATTGCAGAACCGCAAGAAAAAGAGACAAGAAGTTTAGTATAAGTGATATATTCATTATATATATATATATATGCTTTGATAAGTACAATGTCAAAATGGCTTTGAGGCCATGTGTTTAAAAGTATATCTATATCTTCTATAGCTTCGTCATATATATATATATATATATATATATATATGTGTGTGTGTGTGTGTGTGTGTGTGGGGGGGGGGTAAGGCCTTTTCCAGGCATATATACAAAAAATGGATTGACAAGTGATGATTGCTTAAAACATACAAAAAATTTAGTCTCGACTAGGAGCAAGGGAAGCATCAACAACAGCATCTGGAATTACTTCATTAGCAGGAATAGCAGCGGTAACAGGACCAGCAACAACATCCGCAGGAGCAATGGCGAGCGATGGAGGGAACACCAGGTTCTTGAAGTTGGTGTACTAGTCAACGTCGTAGAAGGGCACCACATTGTAACAACAAAATAGGAAGTGGTAGGCACGGGTCACCCTTTGACGGTGCTCTTCATGGGACTACATGCAAAACCCACTCAGGAATGATATCCATGGTACTACTGCATCTTCTTTGAGATACTTGCGAAGGTCACTCATCGTTGGAAGGCCCAAACCAAATGCAACATTCGCCACCACCTCGCCAAGGCCTCCAAGGTACTTCTTCGGGAATATTGCAAGCACAAGGCAAAGAATTAGTGGTTTGGGAACTTGGATGTCAAGCATAGACGTGACGAAGTGAGAGAATATGTCAGCATTAACTTTGTACTTGTCTTCGTATTCAATACAATCCCTCCCTAGAACCCACTTCATCGCTACAATGGCCAATGAATGTTTATTCTTGGTCATTCTTTTAAGATGCCTATTCGAGATTTCCCCTAGAAATGCAGTTTGGGACTTGTTAATAACTAGCCTAATTGGGGTATTCATGGTAGCAAGCTCTATGCAACTATCTGATATTAATCTCTATGCTACTGCCTAAGTTTAGCTCTACTCAGCTGCCCAACGATAATTCTAGCCAATTGCCTAATACCAATTCTTGCTAATTGCTAAGTGTGATTTTGCTACTATCTTAGGGCCTATTTATAGAAATATGTGAGGTAGTTGCATGCCATAAGCATGATGTTAATTAAGTACCAACTTGAAAATCCCACCAGAACTTGCTCGAATTTACCACCCACTTGTGTCTGCTAGTTACAGTTTGTTGCATGCAAAATTAATAAGAGCTAATTAATTAGCATAAGCTGGTGGCAGTCATAGGCAATCATTTATACGACCAGATGTTGATGTGTCATTCTGCAGGTGCTTCTCAAACTCCAAAAAGGAATTCACTTCTTTTCAAGTGATTATTGCATCTTTGGCTTAATTATTCTCTTTGGATATTAATTGCCCAAACATGAGAAAGCTTAGGTTGCCTTCAAATTGTTAGCTCAAGTTCCAAGGAAATCACACCATACAACATGATTACCAAATCGTCATTATGAATTATGGTCATTTCAAAATGGCAAGTAATTGATTTCGAGCAAGCAAAATAGTTGGCGGTACATGCCAAATTTAATGTTAAAAGGCAAGCGTTGTTGGCTACCCCAAGAAAGAAATAGCTAAGTATTGCATGCAAGAAACTAACATTGTAAGAGATTTTTAAGCACACTACCTAGAGAAAAATATTTTTGAACATAGACAGAGCCGAAGTGAATTATAGAGAATTTTAACGCAGCCAAATTTTTACAGTACCCTGAAATGGCTGGAAGTTCTCAGATGGAGGCACTGGCTGAGGCAACCCAAAGCTTGTACGACTACATGATAGCAATGCCAGTCATCAATATTTTTTATGACACCTCTTATGCGTCACCTGGGATGCTAGAAAAACCAGAATGGGTTCACATGCGGGCCCTAGACAAGCCCAAAACTTACAGGGACCAAAGCCAAATAAAGGAGGAATGGGATAATATCCATGACCACCCCATCCTCACGAAGAACCCTAAAAATCTTAGGGAAGGAGTTTGCAAAAGAATGAAAAGGGCTGATAGCGTAGGGAAAATGGCATATAAGTTATGGTCCAGTGGTCTTCCATAGTATATGGTTCCTTTCGTGCATTACTACCCAGAGCTTGTTCACGAGGCCATTGAACATTTCAACCTAGATACCAACACCATCGAAGGTCAGATGCTAAGAGTCAACATCAGTGAAGATGCTATCTAGAGTATGCTATGTATCCTAGTGAGCCACTCTAAAGTAGACAGAATGGAGACATTTACTCTAGAAAGTGGGTGCACCTTTTGGAAAGGCAGGGGAAAAGATTTAGACTTTTATAATGTGGAAATGCAGAGGCCTCGGGAATTTTGCAACGAGCCGCCACAAATTCCAGTTGCACACAACGCCTTCAAGAAAGATATGAAAGATGTGTTCTATATGATGGAGTTTGTTTGCGGCTTGGATGAAGACAAATGGGTGCAGGAATTTCAGCTAGCTTTGGGTTTTCAGTTGCAAAGACAAAAGTCTTTGTTCTAGTATGACTTCGCAAGAGTCATCTACTGTGAAATGATGAGCCAAATACGGGAGTACTGCATGCAACGCAAGTTCAGGTTTTCTTCTTTGTTGGCTTATATGTTTTTGTACCAGAACCTTGACTTCTTCAATAAGATGATGTTGTTATCCATCTTTACTGAGCAGGGAGCCAAAAAGCCAATTTCTGTATGGACACCCCTCTTGTCCGCAACACACGATTATTATGCATTTTCAGAGTTTTTCTTAACTCTGATTCTGTGAGACTTCGATAGGGATGGTTGTCTCTATTGGCTTTCCACTGACCAAATGGAGTGGATGTAGAGCTTCACTCCTAAATATGACTGGTTCCTCGGGAGGGATTTTACATTCATCCGAATGCACAACTTTACCGAGGAGCCATTCTGACTCACAGAGAGTGTCACACACAGTGTATTAGCCCTTGAGATGTTCTAATAGATGTTTATTATTGATTATAAATTTTGTGAATGAAGGGGCAAGAGAGGATTTTTCAAATGCCCACTAACCTTCAAATGGGTGGTAATGGCGAAAAAATAGTTGCATAAGCTGCTAGAGGCAAAGTTGGTTCATCTAGGGCTAGTAATGATCTGCAACAAGTGGCAGTACAACCCCTTTGATGACTTAGATAATGAATTCATCAAGGTAACCCACAGCCCCCAGCTGTATTGGGAAAAGTAGCGAAGTTCGATAGAGGAGCATGACGATCTGTTGGCGGACCTAACCTATATTCCTACCAATGATAGTAGGTCGCCATGGCTTTAATTCTACCTCCGGTTAGCAAAGTATAATGAGAAGCGCCAAATAGGGACTGGCCTCTGGAGTGAGTTGTCAAGGAAAGAAATCTGGAGCGAGGAAAGAATTAGAGATCTATGGATATACCGACAAGAAATCTAGTGCCTTGATACTCCTTACCAGAGTGTAGAGGTAGATGAAAGATTCAATAAATTGTGGGATGACGTGCATACTAATTCTAATGTGAGCGATAATGAAGATGTCAACCCGAAGGAGTTTAAAACACATATAGAGAAGGGAAAGGAGAAGGAAAGTGAAGTACAAACAACCCCAACACAACGAAGAGAAAAAGCGATGGAGTAGCCTAACAAAGTCTCTTTAAATGTGTAGTTCAATATATCGTGGTTGGGAGCTACGCATACATGCACTTGGACCGCAAAAAAGTCAAAAACAACCCAACAACAATAGTCAAATATCGTACAGGTGGAAGACTCATCACCCAACAAGAGGCAGCACACGAATGCAACTAAAGAAGAGGGTTCGTAGGAGCCCATAATGAGTTTGGGGCTCACAATGAGCATGGAGCCAACAACGAGCCAAGGATCGCAGTCATCCACACCACAAGTAACTTTCACTCCCTCTTCTCTTGCTTTGTAATCCTTAGTTCCTCCTGCCTCCTCTACGTCGCCCGTCACTTCAAGTGTTAGCCTTTATTTTTCCACTTCTGTTACAATGGTCGCGAGAGGTTTCTCCAAATTCTCCCAAGCGAGGCCATTTTCCTTTAGTCCTCCGCAGACCCTTTCACTTTTTGCTGCTGCCCAATCCTCATCTGCTATCTCTTCACCCTTTGCATCTGCAACCACCATTGTTACCCCTTCTATTACTACTATATTGGGCCCAACTCAATCTACCTAGTAGATGGAGTCTGCCATGACCTTGTTAGCACTACAACACCTAATGATTCCTCCCGCTGGTTCACAAACTGGGCTTTGGAATATTCCTCCATTCACCCCACTTACAATCAATCTTCCAAAGAAGAAAACATCTGAAACCACTACTCTTTAGTTTCCTTTCGCCCTTCCTCCTGGTGCACCTTTTGCAGGCAGACTAGTTTAGTCACCAGCCCAATTTATGGCGCATGGTGATAAAACAAAGGAAGCGCGGGCTATTAGAATGCAGAAGCAAAAGGCCAAGGATTCCAAGAAGTCGGTTGAGCCAAAGGTGCAAACTACTTTCAATGAAGCTCAACAATCGCTGCATTTCACAACCATGTACCCGACCGTCATCAAACCACAAGGGGAAATGCAACCTGATGATTACAACATGTTTTCCATGGGACTCAATCTAAGCATAGCTTGGTCGTAGGACAAAGTTGAGCTCATGGAAGAAACACAGTGGGTGGTGACCATCAACTTCCTCAAGTCCAGTCGCTAGCTGAAGAAAAGGGAGGAGGAGCTAAAACTTGTAAATGATAAGATTGAGGTCCTGCTAGCAAAGGACAAGGCGAGAGAAGCAAAAATTGTGCACTTATCAGAGAAAGCGCAAGAAGAGCAGGCTAAACTCCGAGAGGAACTTGCAAAGTTCCATTCCTATGATCCCAACCTGGTCGTCGACCTTCAATAGAAGAACAAAGAATATCAAGGCCAGTTGGCTCAGGCAGAGCAAGAGATGCAACGAAAAAATGAGGAGTTTGGACATCAACATGCTCAATTGGAGCAAAAATTACATTAGAAGAACGCAAACCTTGAGGTCTAAAAGGCTCAATTGGAGCAAAAATTACATCAGAAGAATGCAAACCTTGAGGTCTAAAAGGCTCAATTGGAGAAGGAACTCCAGGAAATGAAGCTTTCCCTTGAGGTGAAATCAGCAAACAAAAACCGGGCCTAAGAAAATTGGTCTGTAGAATTGAGGAGCATCTAGGGACAACTTGTGGTCGCAAATAAAAGGATCACGAAACTAACATAGGACATTTGCTCAAGGGATGCAAAGGTTGCCCTTTTGAAGAATGCTCCCCAACCCCCTTGTTGCCTAGTTGAACCTCCTTCTAGTAGCTCAACATCTATATGTTTCATATTGGGATAAGGTCAAGGCCTTCTACCTGACCCTTCAACCGACGCTCCAATTTATGGTGGATGTGACAAGTTTGGGCAGGGAAGTTCATGGAGCAATTAAGCGGTTCCTACAAATCATTGCGGAGAAGGTTCCTGAGGCAAAAAGCCTGCTAGATAAGCTATACATGGTCTCAGATGAGGACTTAGCAGATGTAGGGATCAAGGATAGGAAGGTTGTTGCCAAAGCAGCGAACAGGTTTATCCACTGCCACGCGGCCATCCTCCACGCTAGCGAGTGTGCTACCACATTGGATCGGACCATGAATAACATGCGGGCAAAGTTCTCCCAGATAACTCAGATGGGCTTACCCTCCCTGTTTCTTTTGTACGACTCAGTGGCTACTGCAGAGCAAATTGCGGTAAAGATAGGAGAGAAGCAGCAGGACACACCTGCTTTCCAGAGCTTCAACCAACCCTCTACTGTAGCAAATATTGAAGGTGTCACTCATCAAATTGTGTGGCTTCTCTTCCAACTTGAGTCTAGGGCCAATATATTCATGATGCTGCCTTACAAAGAAATGATCGATCTGAGCAGAGCGCAAGAGAATCTGTGCGACATATCGACACCATTTGAGGCTCACTGGCTACCTCTACAGGCTACTCTCTCTAAGCTTTAACTACGTCACCCAATGGATGGGACTCCGGTCTGCAAGCCAAAAAAAAATTTGGGTTACAGTTTCGTAGGCGAAACGCCCTTGGTAGTCACCAAAAGTTGTGAATGTTAAATTCCTCGAGCTCCCTCTGGGTGGGTTTTGTTTTCACTAAGTACTAGTGTGCGCCTCATCTTTTTAAACTTCATCCACTATTGCCACGTGTCCGCTAGGCGCTCCTCGCAGGGAATCCTTCCTTCACTCTCCTATCGACTCCTACCATGCTTCCACGTGTCCTTACTACGGGTACTTCAAGGCTACTTCCCTTCGCTTTTTAATTGGGCCCCGTTCACGTGCCATGTAGCTTTCATCCACTTACACTTTTTGGCGGACACAATAGTCAATGCCGATGGTAAAGATTGCTCCACGTGTTTTCACCGCGGGGGATTTTCATTGTAGGAGGAAGAATCAATGAACGAGCCCTGACTTGTTTCCATGTGTCTCTTTAGCAGGGACTTCATCTAAGGGAAGGCGAAAGTGAGCAGCGAACCTCGCCAGATTGCCACATATTCTAAACTGCCTTTGTGGGTGAATAACACATGTCTACACCGGAGTTTGTTGGGACCACTGCCATCATTCAGAGGGGATGCATCTATTCGAGAAGCGACTATGTTCCATGGCCCAAATATTTTTTGTTGCAACGACCGAAGGAAATCATTACTGCAGGCATCATTGCTCGTGATACAAAATCTTTTTTGTTACTAGCCCGCCAGGCGGTGGAATTTTTATCTATATATATTTCTTCTTCCTTCCAAAAATGAGTTCAGAAGATACAAAAGAATTAGGGAAAAGACACCGAGCCTTTTATATTGCTTTTAAATTATTGTATGACTCTAAGATTGTGCCATTGTTTGGCCTTCCTATTTTCTTAAGCTATTTGATAAAAACATTATACTGTGCCATTATTATCCTGAATTGTTTATTTACAAAACTTCTATGACTTAAATACAAGTTTGTTGGTTCAGATCATGTCTTTGAATCTTCTTTTCAGTAAATGTGTGAGAATTATTTTATGTTACTAAATGAATTATTCAGATTTTCATCTTTGATTTTTGTTATTTTGGGACAAAGCAGATTGCTGAACAGGCCGTTAAATCACATCCAAAAGATAGATTTATTGTGCCTTATATCTAAATCTTGGCACATTGCCTTAGTTAGATTGTTATTTTTATATCTCCTTCCTTTTCCCATTCCAAACCCCAATTACAAAAGAAGCTGACTTCTTTAAAAATCCAGAGGTCACTCAGTTTAGCGCAATTGATCCCCCCATTAACTGAGTTTCCCATAAAGGTTGTTATCTTGCCAATTTTTGGCATCAACAGGTACCTCTAGGGAACCACTCCTTTAGATGAACCATGATTAACTAATTATCTAAGTAAGTCTTCTCCTCCTGATGTTCATCTATGAATAATGTATATCTTGCACTACTCTCCTCTAATTGCTTCTTAACTTGCACATGAACCTCTATGATCTATGAATAATGTGTATCTTACACTTAAATTCTTGACACCTTCCACATTCATCAAATTATGACATCGCATTAGGATTTTACATACACCAGTTGAAATAGAATCTTTCTTAATGATATATTCATATCAAATTATTATAAACAAACTCTACTTATGTTAGCATATTCACACCACACAGGTTTCTCACATACTTGAATTCTAGGTAGATTGAAACAACTATGTATGTCCATCCATCTACAAATGATATGTAAAACTATAATGAATTTGTGTGCCCAATTTTCTTTATAATGACTTCTACAAACTGCCAAGGAATTGTGTATCTCCATTAGACTTAATGTTTGATGGTATCCCATGCAACCACACTATCTACTCTAAGAAAAAAAAAATTGTCCTAGAAACATCATTTGACTTCTAACATGGAATGAAATTCATCATTTAAAAAAATTATTCACTGGAGTATGAAGATTGAGCCATTAATTCTATGTTTGTGTGGCAATCCAAGGATGAAATTCATGGACAATTCTTCTAAAGGTCTTTTTGGTATGCGTAATGGCTTGCCCAACCAAATTATCTATGCTACTCCCTTTTAAATATTTGATATACCTACACCTCTCTAGAAATTTGCACACATATATGTATAAACTTGGCTAGTGATACCTCTCCTCCAACATGGCCTATGTCTTATAGTGCCAAATTTTCCTCTAATTCCACCACCATATAACACTCTAATGAGGTTTCCCCTAGTTGAACTATGTGAGATGCACAAGTTTTTTTTCTTGAATAAGTATCCCTCTTACATGAAGCACTACTTATAAAAGCCTCTACATCCAGCCTCTTTAGGATTAAGGTGGCATTTACCTTGCAATCCTATGCATATTTTATGTATCTCCAACAATCTTGGAGAGTATCCTTGGATACCTAGGGTGTAAGAAAAATAATTTTTAATTCATATTCCTTGATATCTTGGCATCAGTTTTTATATGCATCCATGAAGGAGGTGGAGTTGGTAGCAGTGTTACGAAGCTATTTTTAGCAAATATCTAAACAAAGTAGGTATGAAAATTGAGTAGTGGAGCATATCACATGTTGTTGGTGGGTCCTATATTAGTTGGGTGATGATTTTGGACACTTGACTTGGGATATGGGTCATTATGAAGGAGTTACAAGTCAAATATTCCATCTATTATTACTATATAGGATATTTTTCTATTCATGGCTCATTGGGAATTATATTTACTATTCTCATAAGAGCCTCTTCGTTTTGGATGTGGAATGTTTTGTATTTTACCATGGTTTGATGGTACATTATTTTAGAAAGCTATTTGTGGTATTCCTCTCTTAAGTTTGTATAAATTGGAGGCATGAGATATTAATTTCATAAATTTATTTTACAAGATAGGTGTCAATGGGGTATTATCAAGTGAAGAGAGAGTTAGTTTGTTGGATGTATCTTTTTGTTAATGATTAATATGTACTTGTCCTCTTTCTCATATGTGAAGTTTTTCGTAAAAGGGTTTTTTCCATATAAATCTTATGTTTGTATGGTTTGTTACTTTTATTTTTATTGTTGATTTTATGTAATCACATAATCATCATATTATAATCCTTGGATAAATAATTATATTTTCAATTTACATACATTTATGAGAGATTTTATAGTGGTAGTTCACCTTGTTTCTCAACAAACCTAAGGTTTCATGCAGCATGTCAGAAATCTACAAATTTTGGAGTTGTAGGATTAAAAGTCCTTCATCACCTCTATGCACACTAATTTAATGATCATTTTAGACAACATTTTTTTGTCAAGGAATGTACAACCCTATTGGTTTTACCTACATGGTGCTTCAACACAAAAAGTAGTCTTGTTAATACTCTACCCACCTCTTGTGCATTTAATTGAGCTTTATCTTATTATTGATGAACTTCAACACTTGATGGTCTATGTATAAACAAAACTCCATTAGAAACAAGTAATTATTCCATTTGTACAAAGCTTAAATAATATGTCATATAATTTATGGTCTATATTATATTTTTTCCTAGCCACATTCAATTTCTCACTAAAGTATATGATTGGTCTAGTCTCCTCACCCAACACAAGATTTATTATCATTTTGCTATTAAATTGCAATCGACTTGGAACACCTTTCTAAATTTTGGGAATGCTAACAAAATCTCCTTTGTCACATTCTTCTTTAAGAGTGTAAAAATACTATTAGCAAAATCCATCAACTCAAATGCTCCCTTCCTCATGCAGTGCATTAAGGTTATGTAAATTCCACTAAAATTCCTAATGAACAAACATGATTTCTTAGGATTAAATTAAATTAAGGGAGTGATGAAGAAGGCTCCTATGTTAAACCCTAATGTATCTTTTGGGAAGTATCCTACATGAGAAATATTGAATGTTTTACTAGTGGAGAAGGAAATATTTGGTAAGCTTGAGTAGCTTTTGTCTAATAGCATTTTGTGTCAAACTATTGGTAGTATGGAGAATCATATTGTTGTAAAGCATAAAATGGCTTCAAGAGTGGATTGTATTGAGGGTTTTGTTTCTTATGTGATGGTAAAGGGAGGTAAGGAAAAAAAAATCACTTTGTTTAATGTATCAAGATGGATAGGTGCTACCAAGAAAATGGTCAAGCCAACATAAATCATCCCACTTGCAGAAATGGATAAAGAAGTAAAAAAGAAAGCTATCTCCTATTAAATTTGGTATGCATATGCAAATTTAAAACCATATGGCTGAGTTTTGAGGGATTTGAATCAACGATTTTAGAAACCATTTTTATCAAGTACATTGGAGATTCATTTGTGTGATTGAGGATGTTTTATAATTATATTTGCTTCTAGAGATGATGGAGATACGATCTTGGCAAAAGTCCCATGGATTTGGGGTACTACTATAATATATGCAAAACTATGGCTTGTCAATTTCAATCCTTTAATAGAGAAATTTCAATCCTTTAATTTGGGTAAGATTACCCAATCTCTCCTTATATTTTTGAATTTTATCTAGTTTGGAAAATGTAGGAAAATCTAAGGGTAAATCTATATAACCATTTCTTTTGAGTTGAAAATATTTTGTATTCAACCTTTCCTCATAAATTGTTTGAGATAGATACATCTAAGGGTTTGTAAATTGATATTTGGTTGAAAGTAGACAATAAAATATGGAAACATCATCTAGATTATGAGACACTAGGTTTTTATATGTAGGAACTAGTTTGGTTTTGGCCATTTGTCTACTTCCTATCTAGATAGTTAAAGGAAATTCTTAAAAAAAAATATTGGTAGCTTAATGAGGACAAGAATCCTTTCTTTGTGAACAACTCCATGTTTTTTCACTTTTCCTCTTCCAAGAGAAAAATAGGTTGGAAATTTCTTCACTACATAAATAATGCAATGTATTAAAAAAATATCTTAATGTTCAAGAGAAGAGTATAAAATCTTCTTAGAAGATGGAAGGAAATAAAGAGAATTAACTATGTATTTTATAAGTTTGAGAAGGTTTAATGTATGAGAAATGGGAATAGAATGTATTGAAGAGTTTTGAGGGGGAAGATTTTTTAGGAGATCAAGGATGTGATGATGGTAGTTTACAAAATATTTCATCATAGAAGAGTAGTTGGCTGCACACAAGATGGAATCTAAAAATCAAAAGAAATAGAGATCATATAGCAAGAGGATGATCTTTTGATTTTTTATTCAAATTATTATATATTATTAAACTTATTGATAGAATGATAAAAAATCTAAGTATGATCATATTTGAGTTAGTTTATAGGCCTAGGTGGGAGTTTGATAACTTTGCTTAGCTTGGTACATTTTCCTCAAGGTCACCATTCCCCACACCCATGCCTCACTATATCCACCATAATTTTGGACTTTGTCATGATGTCATGTTGAAAGTACTAAAACCTATAAATCCCCAGCTCCTGCTAACTTTCTAAATATTTGGAGGTCTAGGGATTCAAGGACTAAATAAATCTCATACCTCTTAGGTGCTAACCTTGAAGTCCAATCACTAGCTCTGTTGTTGTTGCATTAAAAATATTGCATCACATGGTAAACCTTGAGACTTCAGTTTGAATTGGTATCAAAGGGCCTCATCAAATTGAATTTCAATCTATGTGCATATGGAAGGTTTACAATTTTTTCTCTACCATAATACTTGATTGTATCTTGGAACTCTAAAACCCACCATCCTAGCAAGCTTTTGGGATTTCCTTTTCCTTGATGAGATGGTATCAAATATTCTTGAGTCTCAATCTCCACTCAGCTTTAGGAAATCGTTTACATAACTTCATAATATTCATCCCTTACTCCCAAATTGTATTAAGTATTCCAAGGTCCCAAACCCCCTTTCCATCTCATTGAACCTTCCAAGTTCCTTTATTTCCAAGATAGACTGGTAGCAATTGTCACAAATCCCTATCCTCTCTTAATATAAGACCTTAAGTAGGCTTTCAAATTTTCCTTTTATTGGAAAATTCACACTTAATATCCCAATATTTTTAATATATCAATGTTTCATTGATCATGCTTTCTAGGCCTACAAACACTAATTTTCCTATTCACCTTGCATGCCTACATCTTCACCCTTGATTACTTGATCCCCTTTAGTAATTACACACCCTTTAGGCATGCAATTCATTATAACCCCATTAATATTAAATCCAAGGATGATTAAATTTATAACATCTTGTAGTGTTGGAATCCCATCAACTTACACCAATAGAATGGCGTCATTGTTGGGGAAGAATTAATATTGATTTTCATATTACATACCTATACAATTTGGTTAAGAATTTTTGTAGTTTTTTTTATTATGTGTGGTGTTGGTAGTCCATCAACTTATGACAAAAGAATGATGCCATTATCAAGGACCCTCTATATATTTCTAGCATTTAATGTATGGTTCTATTGATCTTATTGGTACTTGTTTAATTTGTTGATCAACAAAGAATATTTTCTCTTCCCAAGTGAGGAGCGGTGACTCTATCTAAATGAACCTAGCCAAAGATTATAGTGACTACTTAAAGATGGAGATAGAAAGATACTAAAATTATCCACAATAAAATGAAGACATGTCAACACAAGTAGGAAAGGAGTGTGCTACCTAGAAAGCTAAGAATATATGTATGTTGGTACTTTTTCCAAAAACAAGTTATTTGCTTATTTGAAAGACAAATACATGTATATTTTAGATGATTTAAGAAACAACATGATTAGGATTGGTATGATTATAGTGTGCAAATAAATATAATACATATGAGTGGAAGAAATGGAGATAGATCTTGTGACACACATGTACAAAATTTGGGCTTACCTAATAAGAGTTGTATGAGATAGTTTACATCCTAATTTTGCTACCTCTTCGCATAGAGATAATCATGAATATAATACAAAGTTCTATGATGTAAATACAACCACTCAATCAAAAAATTAGTATAGAGAGAAAATTTGATCAAGGATTAGATTTGATAGATCACATTAGATAGAGACAAAAAATACTCCAACACACATAGAATTGTAAAAAGATCAAGTTGCTCAACTATAAGGCCAAATTTCCTAGAAATAAAATTAGAATTATGCTCATAATATTCCTAATCAACTAGTATCAAATTAGTAGCATTAGATCCACAATTCAATTATCCTCCAAATATAATAGCTCTATTTAGGAGACAACCTCATATATTCCCACCCACAACATAGTCCTAGGAAATGAAATTATACAAACAATTTGGTTTCTATGGTATCCATAACTACCCTAACCAAATATTTAATGAAATTAGAGGAAAGGTACATTAGCTCTAGGGTAACAATGTTGTCACTAGAGAAGACCACCATAGGCATTGCATCAATTCTATATATGAGTATGAAATTTAGGATTAATATGTTATGATGTAGTCTTTGGATGAGAGTATAGGAGAATGATACAATATTTTATTAGAAAGTAGTATGGATTCATGGGATTAGTTTGTGAGGGTACAATTATATTACAATACGAGGATAGGATAAACCCTAAGTTTACAACACATGAGTTGATATCTATTATCAAATGAATTAATGAATTTTTTTATATTTTAAAAATCTTAGATCATGACAATGAGAAAGGTAACACAAAATTTGAGACCCAATGAATAAATGTGTCTAACAATATATTATGGTGAATTGATTCCAAGCTAGGATATTGTCTTAGAAATAAAAAACCATCAAAATTTAAGGAAAGAATACACCATTGTTATCTAAATTGAAAGAAACATGGGGTATTAGCAAGAACATAAATATATCTAATGTAAATATTTTATAGCTAGATAGAGGTGTTTCAAGCAAGCCCCTCACAACTGGTGATAATCTTGACAATATTACAAGTGCAATGAAAGGATTTATCTTATAGGGTTACAAAAAATGAGAAGGGACTACCTAATATTTCAAGTAGGGATAGAAGTAGTATATACTTGTAATAATGATTATTCTAAGAGACCTAGGTAGAATGATAAATAAATGTTACCTAAGCAAGGAAATAAAAGACACTGAGACATGGATATCCCTAACCCCTGAAGGAAATATCATGTGAATGTCCAAGAAGATTTACCTTGGTTTGAATCATGTTATTTACCTCATGATCCAATTAAGTGTTTTGTTGCAATTTCCCTCTTAAAGGAGAAATAATTCCCTAATGAAGATGGAAATATTGAATATTATTAGGAAAAATATGTAGATCAGTTTGATGCATATAAATGTGATAAATCATTTCAATATGATCATGACAATATTTTAATTTGGTATGAGTTACCAATCCATGAATTTGAATGTCTTAAGCATATCATGGAATGATAGTATAAAAGAGAAAACCATTCAAGTGAAGATGTTAAGGATCTTATTGATGCAACTGTTATGTAGGTATGAAGTGGATATCATCTTAGAAATAGGAAAGTGACTACCAAAATAAATTTGGCTTAGCTATTAAGCAAGATGTACCACTCTCACATGTAAACAAAGGAAAAATATACAAACATTAATATTGAGAACAAGGGTACTACAAGAAACATGACGAATAAGATAATAATTTATTTTCTAGAGCCTACAAGGCAGAAAAGGTATGTCCAAAATACTAAGCATGTAGACATATTAGAAAGCAATGTTAAGATTACTAAAGAAAAATATGTAAGTGCCAAGTAAAATGAAACAAATAAGAAACCACAAAAGTATGCATCAATTTCATTAATAAAAATATCATTGTTGATGGTTAAGTTATGATATTCATCCCTAACTCTCATATTATAACCATGCCTCTATCCACACATTTACTAGATTATATTCCTATTGACAGGGCCCTTGCATTGAGCCAACTCAAATTCTAAAAGTGTCATTGAAAGAAATATTTATAGTCCCTAAGCAAAAGGAAATATCCTTGTCACATATTAGTGTAATGGTGTAAATTTGCACCTTGTGCAAATTCCCATTAATTTACCTTCATATTAGCCTTACAAGTCTGATAATGTAAAAACATGTTGCTTTCACTCTATCTTTCCCATGTGCCCCTATCATCTAGCATCAGTGAAAGGAATTTTTGTCAAGGATGCATGTGTGTCGTGCGAATTTTTGCATGCTTCCTACGTTAGGAAGCTACAAAAATGTTATGTTTCCTAGCCACCTACGAATGTAACATTCTTTGTCAAATCTTGACCAATGGGAAATGACTATTTGCCTCCAATTTTTCTTTTTGAACTCACTTCTTTGATTCTCTCAATCTCTCTCTCAATTCAATCACTCACTCTCACTCTCTAACACTTATTCTTGCTTCACTCTTGATCTCTTGTTGCTATCGGCTCCATACTTTCCTCCTATAGCCTCTTTTTGCTCCAATGCCATCACTATTACAGGTTCATGTAGCTCTACCTCCTTGGTGTGGTGATATTGTCCTTCTTCTATTGACCTTGAGCACTTGTAGAAGGGAAGGTGATATTGTGTCTATTTGATTATTTGCATTATCATTCTTGTAGAGTAGCATCCAAATTGTCAATACTCTCTACTATATTGTGTCTTTTCTATCTACTTCTTTATCGATTTTCTATATTTCATTGTCTATTGGTTGTCTGTGGAGGTGGGAACACCAAAATGAGGGCTTGACTGAGGTGAACCTCAAAACACAACCCCAACATTTTTCTTGTTATTGTGTGTGTAGGTGCTATTCGTTTTCCTAGAGCTACCTGGAGAACTGGACCTTGAGTAATTTGGAATTCTTCTTTCTTTATCATTTTGCTATTAGAGTAGTTTTTACAGTATTCTTTTTATTGTATTTTGCTTTTGTACGTTCTTTGTGAAAATGTGAAATCAAAGCATTTGAGTTGTCAATAGATCCCGTGTGTTTGTGGATGCTACTTGACCCTCTGTCTGTACAGGATGCCAGTGCATCTCTAAGACTCTAGTGTGATGCATTGAAGTCTGAATCCCAAGCTGTTGCCCTCTAATAGAGAGTCGTCTGGTCTGCAGTCTGAGACCTTTGTGGTCGGCTCACCCGATTCAAAAAAATATCTGTCATAAGCAAAAGGGAAATAAAGTCATGTTTTCCCTTCCTTTTCAGCTTATCCTTTCCTTTTAAAATTATTAGTTAGTTTGAGGTAGTTTAGGGAAGTTCACTCCCTTAGGCTCTTCCATGACCTGAGAATCTCGGGTGTAGTGAATCCCCATTCTCTACATTTTGGTGAGCCCAACGTGAACGCCCTTCTTTTCATTTATGTGTGTCAGAAATTTGTTCTCTCACATCTTGGGTGTGTTATAAATTTGTGTGTCATGAAGATTTATAAGCTTTACGACCCAATCTACAACCTCCAAAAAAATTGTTAGAAGAAGTCTACGACATATAAAAATGGAATCTAGGAAGGTCACCTCTGGTCAAAGTGGTCATTCTTTTAAGGAGTTAGTGTCAAGAATGTCTATAGGATTTTCCAATCCATTTGGGGAAGTTTCCCCTCACATTCCTACACCTCCTGCTTCTCCATCTACCTCTTCTATGGAGGAAGAAGATGCTATGGAGGTCCCTATAGAGCAACTTCTTTCCCTAGATAGAAGGTTGGGAGAATTTTAATGGTATTTGGAAAAGGATAAAACTCTTGCTTAGGCATCTATTATTGTTAACAAATTAAGAACCATGCTGGATAAAGATTAGAGAGGTGTAGAACTTCTCCAAGGTCTTGTGGATATTGTGGATACTCATGTCCTAACATACAATTCTAACTCACGCACCGCTCTAGATCTTGTCTCTGAGATCACTAAGAGACAAATAGAGGTCTTGATGCCTAGAGTTTCATTATGTATGGTTGAGACTGGTCCTTCTCTTAACACTGCCTCTGGGCCTAAGCAGATCCCCACTTTTAAGGTGAATAAGGTACCTTTAGGTTTCAATT
This sequence comes from Sequoia sempervirens, assembly GCA_007258455.2. NCBI lineage: Eukaryota > Viridiplantae > Streptophyta > Pinopsida > Cupressales > Cupressaceae > Sequoia > Sequoia sempervirens. The sequence continues at coordinate 658,782,364 of VDFB02000003.1, read as the reverse complement.
ATGCCACTCAGACTACTACTTTCGTTGCTAGTGGCAATGCTGGAATCATTACCGGTCCTGGTGGTGGTGTCTTTGTTGGTATGGGGGCTAGTGGTTTTAGTGGTGGTTCCATTGGTCCTATTTCATCCTCTGATCCTATATTGAACACTTTATTACAAAGTATGGGACAAATGTAGAACCAGTTGGTGAACCTATCCACCTCTTCTTCTCAACTTATGTTTCAACCTTTCTCTTATCGTATTCCTTTGTCCATTTCCAACTTGAACACTCCTATCCCTTAAGGAATGGATATTCCAAGGTTTGAAAAGTATAGTGGTCGTGGAGACCCCCATACACACATGTCTGTATTCAATGCCCTATGCACTAAATTCTTCCACCATGATTCTTTGATGGCAAAGCTTTTTTTGCATTCCCTCAAGGATGTTTCTCTTGACTGGTATTGTTCCTTGCCGGACAATTTCATCTTTTCATTTTGATTAATTGGTGAATTAGTTCTTGAGATAGTTCCAAGCTAACATCAAACTGAATTTGGCTTTCTTTGATCTTGTTCGATGTAAGTAGGGGGACCATGAAAAAGTTATTGACTTCATTGCTCATTATTAGGTGTTGTTTTCTCAAATCTTTTATCCTCTACCTGACTCTAATTTCCACAAGGTCTTCATCAAGAACTTATAGAAGCAATGGCAAGAAAAATTTCCCTTGATGAAGTATCCTTCCTTTGCAGATCTATGTGTAGCATTGTGCCAATGCCAATAAACAGTTGCTCAGTTTGGGGGTTCATCCTTATGCTCCTATCCCAATAACTGATCAGTAGTGTCGATTTCTGGTAAGAATAATGCTATTGTGAATGTGGTCTTTATATCTAAAGACAAAGGTACATGGAACAATAGGTATTTTACAAAACTATCTGAATCCTACATTGTTGTCTTGAAAAAGTTGCTAAAAGAAAAAAAATTAACATTGCCAAAAGTTTGAACTCTTTTCAAGTTGTATCCTGAGTGGTAGGATGCACAACAATTTTATCAATTCCATCGAGTGCACAGATATGACACCAAGTGATGCATACACCTGCGTCATGAGATTTAGGATCGCATCAATGATGGGACTATCCATCTTGATGGAAGGAAACAAAATTACAATAAATCTATAGCCAAGGCTAATAGTGAGTTACAAATCTATATTGATCCATTTCCTTCTCACTCTGCTAATTTGGTCACATAGTCTTCTACATCTTTCAAGCTAGTCCCATCTGAGTACGTGAACATGGTCTTGTTTACACGTATTCCTCTTGCTGAGAATGTGACTGCTATGCCTGACATAACTTTTACCTCACATGATTTACCACTAAATAGGGAGCCTTCCCTGTTGTATGTTCTTGCTCAAATTAATGGACATATTGTGACTCGTGTCATGGTTGATCCAACGAGTTGGGTGAATGTGATAATAGAGGAAACCTTGTTCATAAAATTTTTACATAAGGAGAAATACAAAGAGTCGTAGGCCACTCTCTATACTCACGATAGACTTTCTATTGCCCCTTATGGGTACCATTTCTTTGTCAACTTTGGTAGGACCTAAGGTTGTTGATGTGTCATTTGTTGTGATCTCAGAGTCTGACTTGTCAAGAGTTAGGCTAAGCATTCCATGCCTAGCCTCGATGAACGATGTTTCCTCTATAATCCATAAATTCTTAAAGTTCCCTCGGGCATTGTCACATGGTTCATGATATAGGCTACAAGCCACTAGTGTCATGTGGGGGCTTCTCTTTGGATCACTTTTGGCCCTCCCTGATCGAACATATCCCCCTAAGGGGAGATTTGTTGTACCAAGATTATGTTAAATATAAGACTGAGGGCTTGATGTCGAAGGCTAGTTTTCCTATGTCTCCCTATTCTATTTCTGTGAAGGCCTCTATGATAGCACACCAACGAGCTATTTCCTCTGCCCCATCAAAAGGGAAGGAGAAGCTCACTCGCACTCTAGATCCTTCTCCTTCTTCATCTTCTACCTCGCTTGCTTCTACTTCCCTACCCGTGGTGGCATCCTTGGCTCCCACTCTTATGCCTCACATGGGGGGTGTGATGGTGCCCCCGTGGTAGAAGGCGAAGCACCATGCTTTTAAGTTTCCTATTTTTCCCATGGTTCCCTAACTCACTATCTATGGCAAGGGGAAAATTTCTTGTGGGGTTGTTCCTACGTCTCAACATTTGTGGCCTTTGATTGTTCTTCCACTTTCCCCTCGGGCAGAGAACAAGAAGAGGCCCATCATTGAGGCTTCGATGTATGTTCCTCCTCTTGTTGTTGTTTTTGCTCTTGTGCTTCCTCCTGCTACTCCTGCTCAAGAGACTACCCTTCCATCAGAGATGGTTGTGAAGGATGCTCCTGTAGTTGAGCAGCAACCCCAGGCCTCTTCTCAAGCTTGTGTGTGAGTGCAAGTGTAGGTGAAAGGCTTTAGCCACAGAGCACGCCGCCTCATAGAAGATGGAGGGGGAGCCAGATGCATCTATTTTTGCATCTTTTGTTGCTCTGCTTTCTTCTTTTGTTCCTACTTTAGTTCCTGTCGCTTTTGTTTTGCTTCCAGCTCCTCCGAAAGGTCCTGATGATGATCGCCCCAAAAGGGTGCAAGTCTTAATCACTCCCTCTATGGATCCTCCTCTTTCGATGTCACTCTTGGATATCCCTCCTTTCTCGTAGCCCATTGACATGCCTCATACAAAGGTGGTGTCTTCTGCGGTTGCCTCTAGTTTCTCCTCTACTTCTGCTTCCTTGGTGGGGATCCTGGATCCCCCGCTAAAGCATAAGTTGGAGGATGACCTCACCGTGCACATGATGGTTGTAAGAGAGGTTCACCTCCTTCGAAAGCTAGTTATATCTTGGCTTGCATTGTCCTTGTGATGGAGGCAGTCCCTACTTCCCCGGAGGTTGTCACTGCCCCTTTTGTTGAGGTTGGTAGTGACTCTTGGGCACCTTGTCTTTCTCCTGCTAAGTTGACATAGGGAACTCCTAAGAAGTGCATGTTCAACTTGATAGATGATATCTCAGCTATGTCCTCGATTTTTGTGAAATCAATGACCTTTGCTTCACAAGAACTTGATGAAGAAGAGCTCGAGGGGCCTTCTTCCTTGGATCTTGTTGCAGGTGAGTTGGACGTTACTTCCCTTGCTATCCCACCCTTGTAGCCTTGTCCTCCCTCCCATTAAAATTATCTATATTGGGAACAAGATGACCTGTTGGTTGATCAGGACTAGGGTGGTGCCTCTTCTACATCTATAAATTAGATTTGTTTGTGTGTTTGTGTTCCCTCATGCTTGTCTTTTTATGTTTGTGACCTTGCCTGGAAGACCCTTGCTACCCTTGTAGGTACTTGGATACATGCATATAAATATTCCATACATTTCTTCTATTTGTGTCATCATTCTTATATGTGTCGTAATATTACTTTTTGATATTAGGGACGATGCAAATTGTTGGGGTCATTTAGGCCTTCTTCCATGTTGACCCAATTTTTATTTTTACTTTGTCTTCATGTGCTCTTCTCAATGTTCTGAGCAATTTGGTGATTGATGATAGTTCATACATATACTACATTATATCTATCTATTACTATTTATGAATAGTTATAACCTCAAATTCTCAGAACCCCCTGTCTCTTGATTTCTTCATCCTTGTTTGTTTGCTCATTGATGTTGTCCCTCATGTGTGTGACAACATACCATAGATACATCTCATCATGTGTTGCATGCCACAACATCTATGCCTCTCCTTTCTCTCCTTAGGATGCCATGTGCTCCTTGGTGTACCACGCATCATCCTAAAGGGGGGGCCCTACCATGCTTTTCTAATTTTCAACATGGTGAATTCTTTCAAAAGGATTCCTTGGTGAAAATTTTATTTATAATGAATTCCTTGGAAAAATAATCCCTTGTTGAAAACCCTCATTTTCTAAAATGATGTATTCTCTCAGGACTCCTTGACGAAATTTTCTTTCGAAAAGGATCTCTTAAATGAAAGTTTGAAAAATTTCCTTTGAAAAAGGAGCACTTTTTCCAAAATGAAAGAGTCTGAAAACTTTCCTTTGAAAAGGAGCATTCTTTCCAATGAATTCCTTGACGAAAGATATTTCAAAAGGATTCCTTGATGACAAAATCATTTGCAGAAAATTGTGCGTCTTTCAAATGGTGTGTTATTTTAGAAGGGACCCTTGGTGTCTTGATGTCTTGAAGGGTTCCCTCCTGAAAGAACCCCTTTTTCTGAGAATTGCTTTCTAAAAAAGGATTCCTTGGTTTCTTGATGTCTTGAGGAGGATTCCTTTGTGCCTTTTATTTGTTATTTGATGTCACATGCCTCAGTGTTAGACATCTTATATCTTGGCATCTAGCTTGAAGGAAACCTGACTAGACTCGTCTTTTTTGTGACTATCTTGCAACACAGTTTACAACAACCAAAAGCTTATCTATCTAATCAGTGTGTGTCTTGTGTCTTATTTGATCAAATTATGTCTTATTATGCCAGCTTGTGTCTTCTTGTGTCTTATGAATGTGTTTCTATTATGTCTTGTGTCTTATCTGATCAAATTATGTCTTATTATGTCACCTAACATGATTGTCTACAGCTTAACATGTTTATGGTGAGATTGCAGCTAGCTTTGTAGGATCGAAGACCTATGTCATCTTCGCATCTTGGTGGAGCTCCCTCTTTCACATCAAGGTACACCAGATCAAAGATTTGCTTCCTCAATAATTTTGGTATATTCTCTTCAACCTCTTTCTACTTTAGCTCACATACACATTGACATGTATGCTCGCTAAAGTGGGGGAAAAATATAATGGCATAAATTTGCACCTCATACAAATTCCCATTAATTTACCTTCATTTTAGCCTTATAGTCCAACAATGTAAAAAATCGTTGCTTTTGCTCTGCCTTTCCCATGTGTCCTTGTCGTCTAGCATCGATGAGGGGAATTTATGTCAGGGATGTGCACGCACTATGCAATTTTTTTTTGTTGTGCTAGCATCCTAACAAGATTCCTACATCAGGAAGCTGCAAAAATATTGTGTTTCTTGGCCACCTACAAATGTAACGTTCTTTGTCAAATATTGACTAATGGGAAACGACTATTTTCCTCCAATTTTTCCTTTTAAACTCACTTCTTTGATTCTCTCAAGCTCTCTCTCAATTCGATCACTCACTCTCACTCTCTAACACTTTTTGCTTCATTCTTGCTCTCTCTTGCTACTACCAACTCCACAATTTGTTCCTACAACCTCTTTTTTCTCCAACGCCATCGTTATTGTAGGTTCATGTAGCTCTACCTCCATGGCATGGTAATATTGTTCTCCTTCCTCTATCAAGCTTGAGCACTTGTAGAAGGGAAGGTGATATTGTGTCTATTTGATTATTTGCATCATCATTCTTGTAGAGTAGCATCCAAGTTGTCATTGCTCTCTACTATATTGTGTCTTTTCTATCTACTTCTTTATCACTTTTCTATATTTCGTTGTCTATTGGTTGTCCATGGAGGCGGGAACACTAATAAGGGTTTGACTGAGGCAAACCTCAAAACATAGCCCCAACATTTTTCTGGTTAGTGTGTAGGCGCTATTCGTTTTCGTGGAGCTAGTTGGAGAACTGGACCTTGAGTAAGTTGGCATTCTTCTTTCTTTATCATTTCACTATTAGAGAAGTTTTAATAGTATTCTTCTTGTCGTACTTTTATTTTTGTACATTTTTATCAAATTGTGAGACTAGAGCATTCGGGTTGTCAGTAGACCCTATTTGTTTCTGGCTACTACTTGACCCTCTATTCATACAAGATGCTAGCGCGTCTCTGAGACTCCAACTCATGACACTTAAGTCTAACTCAAGCACTATTGTCCTTTGGCAAAGAGTCGTTTGGTCTATAGTCCGAGACCTTTGTGGTCGGCTCACCCAGTTCCAAAAAACATCTATCATAAACATAATGGAAATAGAGTCATGGTTGTCCAAGTCCTTTTCAACTTGTCCTTTCCTTCTAAAATTATTATGTAGTCTAAGGTAGTTTAGGGTAGTTCACACCCTTACTCCCTTTCATGACTTGAGAGTCTCAGGGGCAGTGAATCCCCCTTCTCTACAATTAGTACTCTAACTATGTTTGATTAGGCAAAAGATCCTCTAGTGAACACAAGAATGATGCTAGTATTGGGGATAACGCTCATGAGGCACCTAGGATTTATCTTGCTAATTTATTAGTGAATAGTAAAATGAATGGACCATTTTATACCTCTTTGTTGGTATAAATATAGAAAAATGAATAATATAATAAAAAATAATAAATCTATAACCCTAAAATAGTGAAGGTTTAAATCCTAAATAAAAAACCTAGGGTGGTGTAAAATAGGACAATTTTACCAAAAATACATAAAGGAAAATAACCTTTCCCTAAGCTTAACCTCTAAGTTATTTGAATAACTCCACACATATCAACATAAATTAGCCTATATTAATTAATTATAAGATATATGGAAGTAGATAACTATTCAAAATTGAATGCTAAGCTAGGAGATTAAGTGTTAAGAAGGAATGTACTTAGCTCTAGGAATAATACTTTTCATAAATAACAAATCTACTTAGACCTAATGCTTATGAGCTAATCACAAAATTAGGAAAATGAATAAGGATTCTATTCAATATGACAGATAAAAGTAAAAAGAACAAAGTAAAAATATATGCCTCGTAGACACATGAATCAAGGAGATGGCATGTCTAAAATATATGAGTTTAAATTTCAACCACCACCAATTAGAAGGTAAGCTAACTCAATCTAACTAAGAGAGGTGAACTTGACTAAACAAAGGTGACACCTATCTACCATCAATCAAGGATTGACAAGACAATTATGGCACTTGAGTACCTCAAGTCAAGGAGTACAGGTGTCATTATTAGCTATCTAGGTGAGGGAAATTAAATATTCATAATATAATAAGTAAACTTAATTAATGAGGTGCAATATTACACTTAGGATAAATATTATCTTAGGTGAAGTATAATATTTGCACCAACAACCCCCTTAAAAGTGTAACTTAGGAGGAAATAGAAATGGGTACCATTATTAAGGTCATGTTAGGTATCCATGTACTCTAATACCCCCAAAGAAGGAGAGATAGATACCATAAAAGAGAGGAATGTGAATAAAGAGACTACGTAGCTTCCAAATGTGATGCCTCTTGTGCCAATAATGGATTTTTGATTTTAAATGTTGAAGATGATCCATGCTCATTGAGTAATATTTCTCCCATTTATAAGAAATAATTTCGTAGGTGAATGTAGAAGATATTCCCATTCTACAAAGAAATATGTAGGAAGAAAAAACAAAATATATATCTCTAGAAGCAATGTAATGGTCCCCATATTGGTGTTGAGTGGTGTCATGATTAGATCAAGAGTCCTAGGCCTAATTGAAGAGAATAAAATTGTGTCAAAGAAGTAGTGTATGGATGTGGAATCTTAGTGCATTCCATTTGGATACATTGCTCATCCCACAAGCTGTCCTACCATGAGGAATCATTGTAAGCCCTTGGTGAAGAAATTTTAAACTCAATAGAAGCAACATGTGAAGGTGGAATATTAGTGTATTCCATGTGACTACATTGTTCATTCTATAAGATTTCACATTGAAAATAAATTATTTTAATTCCTTGATGAAGTGTCTTTGAACTCAGTAGTGTTAGTAAGAGGCAATGCTAGAACCACAATGCATGTAATCTAACTGCATTGCTCATTCCACAAGATGTTCACATCAAATGCCTAAGTATGAACGTGTGGTGAAGTTTCCAAAGGTGTTGGAATATTAATACATATTGAATGAGCACATTACACATCCCACAAGGTACTCAAATTGATGATGTGAGTGCAAATGATTGTCAATAGGGAATTATGAGGATCATTTGTTGTTCCAATTAGATTCACACATGCATGATTCTCTAAGGGAACATCACAATTTGTTGGGGGTTCAAGATCTCGCTATATTTTTATTATGATGGTTACAGTAATGATAGGGCACTCAGTGTGCTCTATGTGATGTAGTATGTCCTTATAAAATATAAGATATATTAGTTTGTAGACTATTTTATCATTGTTTAACTAAGAATATTTATGTTCATAGTCATTTAGCTAAAAAATGAGTCTATGTAGATAGGAAAGTAGATCCTACTCAAGGAAATGCTTCTTTATCCCTTCTTTCTAGGATGAATAGTTATTTAAATTTAGCTCGACAATAGAATGGTGGAATGTACAATATCAAAAATCATGTTCGTAAATCACCTAGATAAAACTCTATCTTAGTTCATGTGTGATGACACTTTATACGTAAAGTGTGTTTGCATTAACACCCCTTTAAATAGCTCAAGGTTTAACACTTTATCATTAATGTGTGTTTACAATGCATGATTGCATAAACCCTCTTGATAGGTAGAATATGAAACTTTATCATTTAGTGCATTGACAATTGTCACTTGCCGAATCAAAAAAGTGGTCTTGATCTTAGTGTATTATATATGCCAAATTAGGCTATAATATTAAAAGTTTGACATAGAATAGAAATAATCAAAATGTATCAATGAAAAATACATGAAAAATAATGTATTTTAATATTTTCATATAAAAATATTATTGTATGAGCTCAAATGGAACCCTAAAAGTATGCAAAATGCGTACAACTCAACATTACTTACGAGAATCTATATTTTCTATAAAAAATACACTAAATTAAAAATAGATTGCACTATTGTGAAGCCACAAAATTTCTACCATTTTAAAAAATGTGTATTAACAATGAATACCATACAACCAACTTACAAGCCTTCAAAGTTAGGTAACCAAATTTAAAACTCCATTAGAGAGGGGTCTCCTTATAAGAAAAATAAAGCAATTCTTCCAAATTTACATGTATAGCCAAAATCTCCACCAAATAATAAAAATCCTCCAAATTTACTAACCATACCAAAATTTCCACCAAAACTAGAGGTTTTCCAAATAAACTTATCTAGGTGGTCCAATTCTAGTAGAATTATTAAATTTATAGAAAATTTGATAAATGCAAAGGCATCCCAGGGCGATGTCAATTTATGTAGATAGAATGGCATTGGTATTGGTACCTAACTTATGTAAATAATGTGTAGAACTATGTAAGGGTTTAAAACGGTTTCTTTTTTCAATGTATTTCATATGGAAGGTAGGTGCCCCTACATAGTAGTAATCACACGAAGTATGCATTGAGTGCACTCATAACAAGAAACAAATGGGTAGGAGTTGAGAATTTTTTAAAATTTAAACTTTAAAATAGGGATTATATCTATGGGTGTGGGGTTACTCTTGCTCTCATAAGATTGACTTAAGGTATGGAAGTAGTAATATGCATGCAAAGAATGAATTTATGGGACATAGGGTACAATAATAGGAATAATAAATGCCCAATATGTGGAAATGTGCATGGATATGGCTAAGATGGTGCCAATTATAGGGACGATGCAAATCAAGATAAAAATGACATTGGAGAATACCCATATTTATACAAGAGCACACTATTTTTCAACATGTAATTATATTAAGACATTCTTTCAAAATGGGCCCAAAACTATTTATAGGAATCAACATGGGTATACAAACTTCAACATTACACTTCTATATACTAAAACTAATTTTATGTTTATCTTTATCATGAATCTACATTTACTTATTTTAATATTATAATGCCTACCTACTTATCACTCCATAATTGTCACTTTATACTAATGATCTTGTCATGCCTAAGCTTATATTCTTATGATCTTTGAACATGTTTAATCTTAAATGATTACACATTTGAGACCCTTTTCATGACCTTGTCTTATACATCCCATTATTATTCTTATAATCCTTATCTTTCCTTTAGGGTCATCTTCATCTTATCAATTATTCCATGTTGGGGGTAAACATCTTTACATGTAATTTCATACTTATATCTTAATTATTTGTGTTTTATATCTTTTATATGATTATTTGTTTATTTGAATACATGTTTGATATGCTTAAATGATCCATATCTAGCCTTTAGGGTCATCTTCATTTTGATTACCTTGTCTATATCAAGGGAAACTTTATGCTTTGATGCCTATTGCCAATTTGTGTTCTTACATGCTTGTTATATGTTGATACATTTTTACATTCTATATGTGTGTACATGCTTACATCTCACTCAACTACCTTTCTTTTTTATCATTATCATTATCATTATCATGTATCATTTTTCTCTCTCCCCTAATTCTTTGCATACTTTGTATGCAACCAATTAGGGAGCATATATTTTTGCTAATGCTTTTCATAGTTTAGATTTCAATAGCAACTTGTGCTAGATAGAGACTCATCACCATATCTAGACAAAGCATGATTTTACTATATGCCCACATTGTGTGGAGATTTATTACATTACCATCACATGGAGATTTGTCACACTAGAAGCTTGCATTATGTGAATATTTATCATATTACTTGCATTGCATTGAATCAAATTGCATTACATGCCTACATCATTCATAAATTTATCACATTTTCCACATTGTGTGGAGATTTATCACATTGTGGAAAATGATTGCATTACCACATTGCAAGAATCCATCTCACATTACCCACATCACACAAAGTATTTTCATACCACTTTTAGTATATGATTTTTTTATATCCCTTCTCTCTACTTTTAAATTTTCATAAATAGTTAAAGCATCTTGTAGCTTGTGTTTATTTTGATCACGTGGCAAGTGTCACTCATTGCATATTTGTTTTTGTTTTGCAAGTTTTGATGAAGTGGTCATACCAAGGAGAATACAAGAATACTATAATGAATAATTTATTATTTTATTTGGATTAGTATCCTTTTATGAGTGTTTGAGTACTTACTTTTCATGCTAGCTAAGAATGTCCATATCCTTTGAACTACATTCTCATCTTTGATTTGCATGCACATCAAAGAGTGTGCAAACTATAATGGTGAAATTAGCAATACGCATGCCATTTCTCATTTAGTTTTGTGCCACTTTGATTGAAATGACAATTCAATAACATATGGACAAGTAACATACTCTTATGTTAGGTTTGGCTTATGGATTAATCTTTATCCATCTTTATTTAATCTTGTTTATACCAATTCCCATACATTCACCATTTTCTCATTATTGCATCTTCATTTGCACTTACTTTTGTACATTCACCTTTGACCTTGAGATCACCATGTTATCTACATGTTTGATTTCCGCATTACTCACATGTGATTGACCTAGTTCAATCTTAAGGTGCATGATAATGACCCCAAAGTTTAAATGTTCAAATTTAAATTCCAACTTTCTTGCTCCTTTCTACAACTAGTTGTATGAGTGAACTTGGCACACATTTGTGTGATATGTTGTTATGTCATGGTATTAAAGACAAATGTCAATGTGTAATTATTTTATTATCTAGAAAATAGAAGACTGAGGAGAGTAAAAAAAAGAGTTAGATCACACTTCAATTTCTAAAATTGGACAAAATAATTGCATTTGCATATAAGCCATTTACATGTTGGTGAATGATGTATTTGATATTTCTTATCATTGTTAATATGACATGCCAAGTGGGTTGAGTTTGGAGAATATGCACACTTATCAAATTGATAATATCCTCAATGGCATCCTTGGGCACCATGATGGCAAATTTAGATATCGAGAAGATTAAGGTGAGAAAATCTTCAGGGGCATACTCTATCAAATCATTCTTGTGTGGTGCAAATCGATTCCACACAACATATTATGACCGCTATAGTTGGAATTGAACCCACAAGGATCAAGATTGATCTACAAGTTTTCTATGTCAATTTGAATTTTGAGACAATCATCATAACAAGACAAATAATTTTATAGCACTAATAAGTTATGAGCATATTCTATCAAATCATTATTGTGCGGTGGAAGTCAATTCCACATAATATTATATTCATGACAGTCAAAATTTAATCCACAAGACTTTGAGATCGATCCACAAGTTTTTTGTATCTCTTCAAATTTTAAGACAATCTTCATAACGCTTGACAAATAATTTTATAATAATAAGTCAGTTCAGAACATCATCAATATCATTTTTCCATCATCAATTTAAAACTAAATACACCTAACCTTCTCATTTAATTTATATACATTTATTACACCTGTCTATCTCATAGTTAATCTAATAAATATATACTCTATTCGTTACATTTCTTTAACCAACCCAAATATTCAATGCAATACAATTTATTCCTGTACGATGATATATTGACATAGAACACGCTTGCATACGGCCCAGATAATATAAATGCTGATATTCAGTGACAATATAAATGCTTTTGGCAGGTCTGCACATTAGAACAAAGCTGATTTCTGTTTCTGTTTATATTAATGAGATGTCTTTAAAATACCATCAATTCATCTGTTAACTTTGACGTTAACTTTCGTTCTCTCAAATTTCTAGAGTGTCCTCTTTCTAGACTTTGATTTTTGTTCAGATATATCAACCGCTGGTTTTATATTGTAGACAGCAAAATCAGATGAATGGGTCAAAGGCGAAGACGCTGCAAATTCTTCCTATCTGATGGTATTGTTTTGCCTATGGCAGATCTGAGTCGACAGTGCTTAGCAACAGGTGGGGCACATTTCATTTTTCTTTAATATACAACAGTTTTGAGTCAGATCTGTGGGGTTAAGATCTTCTATAAGCAATATAATTTGAGTTATGGAAGTAGTAATTTTTGGGTAGGAAATGAATGTATGGTATCTATATGGAATCTAAATATATGTTAGATTCAGTGAAAGTATTTATAGGTGTTATTGTTGGATAGTTGATATGTACATAAATAAATAGTTTTGTTAGTTAAGGATTGTAAATTTATATTTAGGGTTTAGGGTTTCTGTCGAAGTTATTTTCTGCATTGTTTAGTCAATATAATTATGTATAAATGTGTCTATCGGCTATTCAATAACATCTTCAAATGCTTTTACTATTTCTCATGGGTATTATTACGCTTTTTGTACCATACATTCATTACCTTCCTAAATATTATCATGTGGGACTTTTATATGAATGATATGCAATAAACTTGTATTGGCTTGTAAAGTCATTTGGGTGAATAAGTAGCAAACTAATTACATGTGGAAAAGTTCTTAAAACTAACAATAAATTATTAAACTAACACATCTTTAGTAACTACAAACTAACCCTTCCGATCATAAACTTGAGAAATGCATGGTACATTGATTGCAGTAACACATTTGAGAACTAGTATTTAAACATTTAAAGGTGTTATTGGGTGGGCAATAAACACATACATAAATAGTTTTGTTGGACAAACATTGCATTTTTCTGTCATAATTATTTCATGGAGTGATTGGCCAACTTGACTATTTATAAATGTGTCTATCGACCATACAAATTCATAACAATTTCATGAGTACTTGATAATTTATGAGATTTTGATGAATACATATTAAAATAAACGAGTTTCAATATATTATAATTTATCAATAACGATAATTATTTTTAAAGACATAAAAATAGATACAATCAGTCTCAATCACATTTTTTTTTTTAATTTTATTATTTTCTATTAAACAATGTATCTTTCTAGTAGCATCATAATTATTTCCAAACAACATACATATATTTTTTTTTATGTCATATTGATATACAATTGTCATATTTTGTATATAATAAAAAAATATAAAAAGCTTAACAAAAACATTCAAAAAAGAAATACAATTTGAAAGACCAATTTCAACTTAAGTACTAATATACTACTATATTATTTTAGTAACACAACATTGATTCATCAAAACTCATCACCTACAAAACATATGTTCATTAATTCATTTTTATTCAATTTAAATAAAATGTTTTGAAAAGTTGAATAACCAAATGATTCATAAATTAAATTAAATTAAATTAAATATAGTATTTTAATTATATTTATCTATTTCCTCCTTAATGTTTAAAAAATAAATAAGGAATGAGCCCAACTTTGCCCAAGAGGACACCATTTATTCATGTGTAATGACATTAGCTCTATCTCAAAGTGCATCCGACACTAAATGAAAATTGCCATGGGTATAAAAATTCACTGAACATTACACTTCTATATACCGCCACCACTTGTTATGCTTATCTTTATCATAACAAACATTTACTTATCTTACACTTATCAAATCTACCTAAGTTTATGACTCCATAATTTCAGCTTTATACTTATGATATTGCCATGCCTAGGTTTTCATTCTTATGCTACCAGGTCTTATGATCTCTTATTAAACATGTTTCATCTTATGATTAGATACTTCAGACCCTTGTTGTGCCTTGCTCTTGTACATCCCATTGTTATTCTTGGTCATCTTTATCTTATCATCTTAACCATATTACTTACCCATATTAGGGGCAATAATCTTTACATGTACTTTCATACTTATATCCCACTTACTAATGCTTTACATGATTATTTTTTTGTTTGAACTTGTTACTAAATATGCTTACATAATATTTATCTAACCTTGAAGACAATCTTTATTTTTGTTACTTGCCTATGTTGGGGCAACTTTATGTTTTAATGCCTATTATCGACTTATGGTCTTACATGCTTGTTATATGATGATACATTTACATTCTATACATGCTTATATTCTTAAACACCTCATTCATTACCTTTTTGATTTTTTGATCATTATCATTATCATGTATCATATTTCCCTCTTCTCCAATTCCTTGCATAATTTTTATGCAAACAATTGGAGGGGACATATATTGTTGGCAATGCTTTTCATGGTTGAGATTTCAAATAGTGATTTGTGCTAGATAGAGACTCATTGCCATAATAAACTAGAGCTTGATTGCATTACATGCACCCACATTGCGTGAAGATTTATTGCATTACCACATCACACAAATATTTATCACATTACATGCCTACATCACATGGAGATTAATTGCTTGCATTGAATACAAAAAATTATCAAATTTTCCACATAGTGGGGAGATTTATCACATTACCTACATTGCACAAAGATTTATTGCATTGCTACATTATGTGGAATTTTATTTCATGGCCACATCACATGGATCCGTTTTGCAGTATTGCATCACACCAAGTAGTTTCGCATCACTTTTTGTATAGGCAAAATTTTCTACCCCTTCTCTTTACTTCTCATTTTTTATAGATAGTTAAAATAACTTGTTGTTTGTGTGTATTTTGATCATATGGAAGACACCACTTATTGCATTTTTAGTTGTTTTTTGGTTTTGGTGAGTGTTCATACTAAGAAGAATACGATAATTTAAAAATGATATGCTAATTTATATATATATCAATACCCCTTTATGAGTGTTTGAATACTTAATTGTCATGTTGGTTGAGAATGTCAATATACTTTGAAATGCATGCTCATGTTTGATTTTGATGTATATCAAAGTAGGGGTAAAATGTATGTGGTAAAAATATCACACCCATGCCATTTCCCATTTAGTTTTGTTCCCACCTTGATAGAAATGACATAATGCAACAACACATCAAAAGTGGCATACTCTTGTGCTAAGTTTAATTCATGTCTTGATCTCTATCTATCTATACTCGCTCTTGCATTGATTCCCATAAATTCACCATTTGTTCACCATTATTGCACCCTCATTTAAATTTCCTTCCTTACGTTCATCCATGACCTCACGATCATCACTTCATCCACATGGTTCATTTTTGTGCTACTCAGGATTGACTTGTTACTTTATATAGATCAATACTCCTTTATGAGTGTTTGCATATCTACTTTTCATGTTGGTTGACAATATTGATATACTTCGAAATGCATGCTCATGTTAGATTCCTATGCACATCAAAGTGGGGATAAAATGTAATGGTAAAATTAAATTACCCATGCCATTTCCCATTCAATTTTGTTCCCATCTTGATAGAAATTGCAACACAATAACATATCAACCATTGCCATACTCTTGTGCTAAGTTCAATTCATGTATTGATCCCTATCCAAATGTACTTTCCCTCACACTAACTCTCATACATTCATCATTTGTTCATCATTATTGCACCCTCATTTGCACATACAATTGTACATTCATCCATGACCTCAAGGTCATCACTTTATCCACATAGTCAATTTTTGTGTTACCTAGGATTGACTTGGTTCAATCTCAAGGTGCACAATAATGACCCCAAAATTTAAATGTGCAAATTCAAATTCCAATTTTCTTGCTCTTTTTTGCAAGTAGTGATATGAACTGAATTGACACACATTTGTGTGACACATTGTTATGTCATAGTATTTAAAGACATTTGACATGCAATTAATTCATTATCGATAAAATAGAAGACCAAAGCGGATAAAACGAATAATTAGACCACACTTTGATTTCTAAAAGGACAAAAGAATCACTTTTGGATATAAGCCATCTACATGTTGGTGAATGATGTCTTTGATATTTCTTATCATTGTTAATCTACTTGCTAAGGGGCTTGACTTAGAAGAACACTTATCTATTGAGCCGGTAATGTCCTTAGACACCACCAAGACAAATTCAAATATCAAGAAGACTAAGACAGGATAATCTTCAAGTGCATTTCTATTAGATAGTTCTCCTACAATACTCAATAATCATGTTTGTGATAGTTGAGATCAAACTCACAAAACTTGAGATTGATTTGTACAAATTTTTCTCCCAATTAAAATTCTATGATAAATAATTTTATAACAATATAAATCAATCAATTCTATTTTTCTATTATCAATTTTAAAACTAATTACACCTAACCCTCACCTTTAATTTTTATACATTTATTAATCTAAATTAATCTATACTTAATCGATTTCATTCACTTAGTTAACCTAGCTAGTGAATATAATGCGATTTATTCCTTCACAACAATCTAATGACAAAACATAAAACATAGAACACGTTCGCATACTGACCAGAGAACATAAATGCTGATATCCAGTGACAATATAAATGGTTTTGGCAGGTCTTTGCTTTAAAACAGAGCTGATTTCCGTTTATATTAATGAGATGTCTTGGAAGTGCTGTCTCAACTCATTTGTTCCAAACTTTCCTTTGACATTGACTTACATTCTGCGAAACGTCTACCGCGTTTCTTTGTAAACTTTAAAAAGAAGAAGAAGGAAATCAACCACATGGTTTGTTCACGCCACAAATGCAAACCTGTAAGATGGTGATCGCCAAAACCAGATAAATGGGTCAAAGGCGAAGGCAACTCTAAATTCGTCATAGCTCATCATGTCGTTGTGAGTCTGGCAGATCATAGATGTTGTGCTTAGCAAGAGGAAGGTCACATTTGATTTATTTAAAGGTACAACAGCTTTGGGTAGAATTCAATTGAGTAGATCTACGTTTCTGACAGCACTTGAAAATTGGAGACAATCTGGTAGTAATTCGGACACATTTGACATCAATGAGCTGAGTTGCAGGTCTATTTATTAGTATACAGTCATTAATCAGATACAACTTTTCATTTGAGTTTATTCTCGTTGGTAACGAAAACGAATTATTAAGACTCTAAATCTTGTAGTTCACTTTCACGAAATGCAGCTGGAAGCCCACTGCATTCTGCCAGGGCTGTTCGAGCTCTTTATAAATCATTTGTTATGTTGAAATTTCAGGTCGCGTTGATTTGAATGATATAAATATTATGGAGCCTCCGGGAATTAGGTTTTTGAAGCACTACAGGTGTTTCAATCCCACAATCAGGGTCTATCAGAGCTCTGTGTTGATAATCACATTCATTGCATACGCTAGCTTTCATGCTTCGAGGAAGCCTATCAGCATTGCAAAGGGGGTGTTGAAAAGTGGATGGAAGCCCTTTGATGGAAATACTGCAACTGCCAGGTTGGGGGAGATCGACGTGTCATTTCTTTTAGTTTATTCTGTAGGGATGTATTTTGCTGGGCATGTTGGAGACAGGGTCGATCTTCGCATTTTTCTTACTGTGGGTATGATTGGGAGTGGGACTTTTGTGGCAATGTTTGGGATGGGGTATTGGTTCAACATCCACAGTTTCTTTTACTATTTATGTATGCAAGTGGTGCAAGGGCTGTTCCAGGCTACAGGTTGGCCCTCTGTTGTTGCCATTGTTGGTAATTGGTTTGGCAAGAGTAAGAGAGGCCTCATCATGGGCATCTGGAATGCTCACACGTCAATTGGAAATATATGTGGCTCCCTTATTGCGGTAGCTGTCTTGCAATATGGATGGGGATGGTCTTTTCTTCTTCCTGGAATTCTAGTGGCAGTGGCAGGCATTGTGGTCTATTTGTTTTTGGTTGTGAAACCTGAGGATGTTATGGATGAGGTTTATTCTGAAAGAATAAGTTTTGAAGACCAGAATCTACTCAAATGCAGGGAAGCTGGATTGTTAAAGGAAACACTGACTCCCACAGAACCTCACAGAGGCCCAGTAAAAAGCTTAATTGAATTATCCAAAACAGGAACTTCTAGTGACGGCATGAATGGAGGAGGGGTAGATCCATCGAAAGCAGAGATCCATGGTGGTAGTGGGGATGGAAAACATGACATAGAAGAATTCACAGTAGAAGGTGAGGAAGAGGGGCTCCTTCGGTCTTCTACGACTGCCCAAGTCCATTCAACTGCTACTAATGCCGTTGGCTTTATTGAAGCATTGATGATTCCGGGTGTCGCATCCTATGCATTATGTCTCTTCTTCTCGAAGCTCGTGGCTTATACATTTTTATATTGGCTACCTTTCTACATTAAAGATTCAGGTAGTGCTAACCTCGTTAGACTCTGGTGTCTAATTTAACCATTTTGTACTCAGGAAACAGTCTAGTTTAAGTGTTAATTATTTAGGAGCCGTAAGTTTTGTTGATCTCGACATATGTCTAGAAATAATACTAGATAAAATAAATTATCGTATGAGTGCACTGTCAGACGAATTTTGGCAGTTTGAATTTTGCTTTTCTGACGAGCCCAACCTTAACCCCCTGCTGTAACTGTTGTGATTCTGTGAATATAACAGAAACCTGAAACTAGTGAAAATTTTGAAATCTCAAACGTCTGGGAAAAATTGAACTTTCAAACTGCTGTAAAACTTGGGCAAAAACCCTAAATCAGAAAAGTGCAAGCATAAACAGAAGACTTGGAATCTGAAACTTTAAAGTTCTCACAAACGGATATGTATATATTTTCTTCTGTAAAACTGTTTAAAAAAGGAATATCAAAACTGCAGTATGATTCAAATATGAATTCTAGGAAGTATACAGAACACAAGAACTTTTTATTATTTATGGATGCCAACTCAGGCCAAAAAAGTCTCCAAGCACAGAATGGTTGATGCCCTTGGTAAAAAACACTGTCTTGTTAGACCTGCACACAATAACCACTCTCCTAAGCATAAAACACTCCTATTGTCTAAGGATCCATTCGTAGTTGCTTTCCCTTATGGGATTACATAAAACTTAGTTGACAAAGCAATTTATGGACATGAAGCACTCTTAACTAAGAGGAAAGCACAACTGTTTGACATGACATAGTTGACGAATCGAAAAATACAGCTAATATTAATCTACATTAATTAATAGAAAAGTACAACTAATTGATGTAAATCTCCAAAAATACAGTTGACCTCATGAAAATCTTTAACTATATATATATATGTTTCTAAACAAACTACTATGACCCTCACAAATACCCATTAAACTGTAGGGCATTATATTTGATATTGTACTTGTTCCCTGTCACAAAACTGCTTTCACCCAAAAACGGGGCAGTACTGGATGCTGCAGTATTTTGGGGCCTTCTTACTTAACATCTTCGAAGAGGAAAAATTTCTATTGGATTTGTGAAATTTACCAGATTGAAATAGAATTTCTATATGAGAAACTGCTAGATGAGTTCTGATACCATTGGAATGAAACAAATCAAAATCTAAAATTGTTTGAAAAATCTTAAGTGCAAATTCCTGGAAATAACAAACCTGTTTGATATATAAACTATCAGCCATAAAAACAATAAAACTCTGCTCTGATATGACTAAAACTCAGAACAACCAAAGCGATGAGGGGAGCTGCTCCCAATTGTGAAGACAAACCAATTTTCAATTTTTTAAGTGCTGGACAAGCTAGATTACACAAATTTACATAAAAAAAACCATCTTATTGTGAGTAGTCTTGCCATACTTATAGACACAGAAGTCTTTTCTATATTTAGATACTCTCTTATGTATAGCTTCCTTAAAAAATAAACAATCGTTGCTTTATTATTCTAAAAGGGTTTTTGGCCTTAATAAGGATTTGTTTGTATATCCTCTTAAGCAACCTTTAGCCCGTATGATTTATCCTCCTAAAGCAATTGTTGGCATTTGCATGAATTTATTTTATCGTAGTTTCCTAGAATTGACTTATTCAATCTTCCTCGAAAAAACTTGTCTATTTTCACATCCAACATTCTCGTGTCAGGAGTCCTTTTGTGGTGAAAATCATCTTAGTCAAACCTTATTCCTTAGTTTCTCTTTTCTAGTACCAAAATAAGGTTTGAACCATAGTCACATTATATGTACATGGCAAACCAAAAGTATAAATAGAATTCAATTACATGGGTTTAAAATAGGGAAAACATGGGAAAAAAGAGCAAATGAAAAGATGTTAAGTACTCGTAAAAACATTGAAATTTTTTGCAAATGTTATTTCATGCCAAATAGAATGCGTGGAAAGAGAAACAAAGTCTGAACACTTCAATTATAATTCTCATTAAGTATCAATATGTCAGAGACTCATTACTCAGTCATAAGTCCTTAGTCAATTGCCATATCTAATATACAAAACAAAATTCAATATTCACAAAATGTCTGCTTTGATGTTTTGCAATCACATGGGAAAGTCTGGAAATCTGTTTACCTCCTGCCTGAAAGTGGAAAAATGTCACACGAAAAGAAGTTAGAGGGCTTTATAGGCAAAAACGCGTGGGCTGACTGAAAACTGGCAGTTTTTTGAATTACATGCGCATAAAATGCATCTTTTTCAACTACCCACATTTTATTCATTGTTTGATACATCTTGACCTGGTTTTGACTGTTTTTTTGAAATTACCCATGAACAGTGACTTAGAAACACGCGGTTTTGGTGGCAGTTATACACTAAACATGGTTATATGCATTTTTTGGGTATTTTCTGTTACTATGGTTTGAACTCTTGATAACCATGGCTTAATCATCTAGAACTGAAAAGGCATTTGAAATTTTGACATTTTGTGTGACCACTTTCTTTGAGCTTGAGATGTGAAAAGTATTGTGGACTTGAATTCCTCTAGGTCTATGCAACCTTTCTTCCTTATGCCAATATCTTGTAAGGCACATGGTATCAGTACCCAAGTTTCTCTACTAATTTCCCTTAAAGAATTGCAACTTCAAGAGAACTCAATTGTTTACCTCAAACTCCCTTATTTTGATGTTGTTCTTTTTCAGATTCCATCCTATATTGGGCCACCCTTTAACTGTTTCAACATTTGGTGGCACTCGTTAAAGAATGATAGACACATTGCATTAGTGTGTTCAGATTTCACCTCATAGAATTGCAACTTCAAGAGAACCCAATCTTTTACTTCAAACTCTCTTACTTTGATGCTGTTCTTGTTCAGGTTTCATCCTATATTGTGCCACCCTTTAGCTGTTTCAAGAATTGGTGGCTTTCTTCAAGGAATGATAGACATTACAATTTGGTGTCTTAAAAGGTCAAATTATGTAGCAAGAAGGATTCCAATTGTATGTCATGTCCCCGGAATTGTAAAATTAATAAATAAATAAATCGAAATACATATTTATTTGCAATTTAACATCATTATTATAAATATCATTATCATGCCCCTGCCATGTAGACTTTCAT
Organism: Sequoia sempervirens; assembly: GCA_007258455.2. Lineage (NCBI taxonomy): Eukaryota > Viridiplantae > Streptophyta > Pinopsida > Cupressales > Cupressaceae > Sequoia > Sequoia sempervirens. Next base: position 658,760,449 of record VDFB02000003.1, on the reverse strand, counting down.
AAAAACGTATTTATATGGACAATGAAGGCCGACCTTATCTAGAAGATTGAAGTTAGATATTGCACCTGTGCTGGTCGACCTACATCACCACCTTAGGATGATATAAATTAAATCATTTCTGGGCCGACTTCCCTTGACTAGTCGTCCTCCTTGAAGGAAGTAATATAAAATAAACAGGCCAACCACCATTATTATGGCGCAACCTTATAACATAAACCAGATTTAAATTATTATATTAACCTGGCCGACCATGCACTGATAAGGGAGATCGCCGAAACTTTTATATGAAGGATTGATCAAGGCAGCAAAAGGTATGAGAAGAAGGTAGCGATTCTATTCACCAAAGGAGCAACAATTATAATAGAAGGGCAGTGCTTAGCATATTAAGCAGCGATTAATAGAAGATATTAAATGTTACAATTAAGTTCCTTTTAAGGGCAGCAATTAGATTAGTTAAAATGCAACAATCAGTTTGGTAAAGAGATATGTCATTTCATAAGGACACCACAGTTAGAAGAGATGTGTCTCCTCACCTAAATGAGAAGATATAAATGGCAGTGAAGGAGTGTATTTAGAGGAGGCATCTACAGCAGTTCAAGATCAGACTTTGTGGTGGAATAAGAGGATATTCTGAAACACAAACAAAAGATTATCATGAGAAATCAGAGTGGGGAAAAAGGAGCAGCAAGTCATGTAAACAGAGATTGGGAGATATATAGACATAAGAAGGAGATCAGCATTCATATAGAATCAGAACATTCATATGATATTTTAGATTTGGAGGAAAGAGTATGATGAATGATATCTCAGATTTGGAGGAAAGAGTATGATGAATAAGAAGATGGCTCAAGGAGAAATATATGAAGGCAAAGGATAAGTCAATAACAAGGGATATATATATAAAAGATAAGTATATAGATAGATATTGTACGATTATGCAATATTGATGCTTTCAGCAATTATTGAACCTTATAAGTAATTATGATGCTTTAATAAAAGTATAATAGATTCTTATTTGTTTGATCTACACTAACGATATCCTCCGAGTGTTAAGAACGAATCAATCAGGAAGAACAAGACAGAGGTCAGCAAAGGAGGCGCTTCAAGTAGTCACACCATTCATTATTCGATCAGGTGTATTTCTGTCATTTCCCATAGACCAGTCAATTTGATTATATATGCATTGGGTGTCCATTCTAGCATCGATTTGAATTTATATGCATTGATTAGTAATTTCCTCATAGCATCAATTTGAATTGATATGCACTGATTATGGATTCTTCACAGCAACAATCTGAACTCATATACATTGATTAAGTGTTCTTCATATGTGTTGGTGTTTAAATTAGCACCTCTGGAGTGCTGATTGTAAACGTTCAGCTATTACAAATGTTTTGCAACACTTCTTCGTTATTTAAAGAGAAGTCCCTCTTTGCTGATGTAATGCGTAAGAGAGGGTAGAGTATACTAAGGTTCCTATCTTTTTGTACTCAGCGGTAGGACACAAGGGTGCACAAACACAATGCGCTGTAGCTAAGCTTTTTCTCTGGTTTCGGCAGATCTTAACTACGACTATTCTAGCTTTTAATCTATCCTATATCCTCAAGGTAAACAGAGCATGAGGGCATAGGAGCGGGAATGGGTTGGTTGGATCACTTGAATCCGCCGTCTCCTTAGAATATGGCCGAGGCTCTGAACTCTCGGATATACGCTGGGATAAGGTTTTATACAAGAAAATGCTCTTCACGGTAAGTTGGATCTGAGACCTGCCAAGGATGAGGAACCCCTATCTGAGGTATGGGCTAGGAAATGACTTACAAGAAACAATAAATTACGATGTCTTGGCCGACAAACTTGCTAAGGAGGAGGAACCCCTATCCGAAGTATAGGTTGAAGGACAATCCATTATACAACAACAAACGACAACCGTTAATAACAGATATCCAAGGAGGAGGAGCCCCTATCCGAGGAGGGAAATGAAACAACAAGCTATTTAAACACAAAGATGTTATGGAAGAACTCAAATCCTTAGATCAAATTGCATGTGCCTTTTGATTTCTTTTCTTCAAGCTTTCTAAACGAATTACAAAGATTGGGACAGCAAAGGCAAGAAATCATGCACAATTATGATCAACCAATGAACTCTCATCCAAGAGTGAACAAATATTCGCTTTCAAAGCTGTTGGCAACAATGGCGCAACAATTTTGCATAGCCAATAAAGGTTGAACAAATAATGAGCCCAAGGCTCTTATTTATAGAACTCAAAGGAGTGGGCAACCCCAAAATCTCCTTGAGTTAACAATGAGTTCTTGCCAATCAATTAACAAGATTTATTCCTAAAAAGGGGAAACAAACAGTTAACTGAAAAACTACTCTAGATAATTGAAACTAAACAAAGATTCAACTGGAAACTACTTCAGTTGACTGAAACAAGACTAAAGGTGAACTTAAATACAAAGTAGGTGTCTCTAATATAGACATCCATGATTTATGGGATAAGTCATCCATGATTAGTGGAGTCAAAACAAACATCCACAATCAATGGAAGTCAAAACAAACCACCCCATAGATAGGGATAGACATGCATGATTCAAGGGACAGTTGGTTAACTTGGAATGAGTCATCAAGTTAACTAACTATTAATCATACATGCCTTCCTAGAGACTAGGACGTCCCAGCCTAGGTGTCTTTTCACACCTCACCACCTCCGGTCAACAACTCCTCAATCCATGTGTTGACTTCTTCCATCTTCGGATAGTCAATGCTTTGATGACGTGGCATCTCTTCTCCTTGTGCAAGCTGCTTCTCTTGGTAACTTTGGCGGTTTCGTGCTTGGAATGACCTCTTCGCTGTTGGTAAGCTAGGGTGCTTACTGCCACGCGGGTGGAGGTAATACTGGTCTTTCAGCTGCAAGATCAACCTTTCTTTCTTCTTCGTCCAGAGTAATTGCTACGGCTCTCCACTGAGTGGGTGATGTATTCTTTTCAAAGATAAAAATCCGTAGACTGTTGATGATGTCCATTTGTTCTCTAGCAATATGTGTAAGATTTGGTTGGAGAGTTGCTGGTGCAAGGTCTGGTTGTTCAATTGGAGCCCAAGGACACCAAATTGTCATTCCATGAAGAAAAACTCACCTGTTGACTATGAACACGGGTATGTTTAGACAACTCTAAAAACCCTTAAAAATAGTGTTGCCTGTTGAGAAGTTTTTTTTTTTTTGGAAAAATTATGACACATGGGTTTTATTCATGCTTCAAAGCTGAACAAACCCAGTTCCTCAAAATTTTGATTCTGAAACTTTTTCGGAAAAACCCCCAAAAATAGGGGCAGCAAGTTTGTTGATTCTGGAAAATCGGACAAGATGGGTTTTACTGGAAAATTATTCTGAATCTGCCCAGTTTATTAGATCTGTGGTAGCCTGCTGATTTGTGTGACATGCAAGAATACCTAAGACAAGAAAAGAGGAAGTAGACAGAAGATGGATTGGAAGTTTTTAATTTGACTCCTTGAGAAAATCTGTCTCTGAATACAACCTCTGATTAGAAATCTTCTTTTTCCTTTGATCTTCAAGAAATATCGAAGAACGGTAAAAAACCTTGGTCAGATCCAAAAATGGCGTCCTTGAGAGCTTATTGCTGTTCTTGATCATCAACCTGCAAAGAAATGAGCATAATGGATGCCTAGGATTGATCATATAGAGATTTGTGCTTGAATGCATGAAGTTTGGGAACCTAACTCATGATCTAAAGCTGATTTGGCTTGATCTGGAGTTCAAAAGGTAGGTTTCCATTGATTGTGGGGTGAATTGGCCAAGTTTGCCTCCAAAATATCTCATTTGGTCAACAAAACATGCCTTTGACCTTTTTGGGCGTCCCTTTTGAGTTTGAGTCCCTTTTTCATCATTTTCATGTTGAATGACCTCTGTTTGATCCTCAATCCAGGTTGATCAGCTTCGTTAGATTCCCGTGTTGATAGCTTCGTTGTTGAGATTGACCCAAATGGTGAAGGTCATCTTGGAGAACCTTCTGCCATCTGACAACATTTAAGGGCCCAAAATAAAGGGCGCCTTTCTCTGGAAAAGGCTCTTTCTCCCATGCCTTAGCACGTTTTACCATGTTTTACATTCAGTCTCTTTTTGGGATGTTTGCCACTTGATTGCTTCCACCAGTTGCCTGGCAGGTCCGATGAGAGTGCTTTTGATTTGATCGAGAGGCTGGCTGATAGCTAAACAAGTTCATTATACACAGCAACTGCAGACGGGGTCATCAGGTACTTCAAAAAGATGGGTGCCCCTGGCCAGCAGGGGCGCTTTTAGCTTGTATCTTACTGATTTATCCTTCAATTGGCATGTTCAATTGATCTATTACTGCAATCATTTGACTCGTCTCATAGGCTTGTTGATAGATTCGTTGTCGAGCTAAAACAGGATCGAAGAGGTCTCTCGAAGGCGACATTTCTCAACGGGTTACATCTTGACCACCTCATTGAAGGGCGCCTTTACTTGACAAGGGCGCTTTTTCTCATGCTGAATAGCCATTTTTGATGTCTTCGTCAATTGCCTCTTCTCACTATGCTGACATTTGCCGGCGATCACTTTATCAGATAATCTTGCTGATTGTTATGTTGTCGAGCCAGCAGGAGAACGTAGAGGATGACTTCCTTGGATGAATTAAGTGACTGCATTTGGCCCCTGAGAATCAAGGACGCCCCTCTCTGAAAAGGGCTCTTTTTGCATCATGGACTTATTTCTCCTTCGTAACGTTTCCAGAGTTAGTCAAATTTTGGCCTTTTTCAGTTTCTAGAATCTCCTTTGTCAAACGGCATCTTTTTATCTTTTGTCATTTTTTGGATGTCTCTTTATAATAGCCTCTTCTCACTTTGTTGACATTTGCCAGTGATGACTTTATCAGATGATCTCGCTGAATGTTTCGTTGTCGAGCCAACAGGAGAACGCCGAGGATGACTGCCTTGGATGAATCTGGTGACTACATTTGGCCCCTGAGATTCAAGGGTGCCTTTCTCTAAAAAGGGCTCTTTTTGCACATTTTGAACTGACTTCTCCTTGGTAGCATTTCCAAAGTTAGTCAAATTTTGACCTTTTTCAGTTTCAAAAATCTCCTCCGTCAAAGATCACCATTTTTGTCCTTTTCCGCCATGGTTGCGTCGTTGAAGCTTTTGAAGCTTAGCTTTTAGCACCTGGTACTGGCCAATCTGCCATTAATGGCTGTGGAGCTCCTAACTTTGTTCCTGAAAAACAGAAATAGATCCGCTAGAGTAAAACATGTCTTTTGATGATTCTGACTTGACCAGTGTGATCGTGAAGTCAATTAATCCTATCAAAATCATTTTCAATTGTTTCTAGGAAGGTCCTATTTTCGGGGGTTTCCCCAATAATAGGGGCGTAAAACCCTAATTTTCAAAATTTCAGAATTTTGCACAAGTGTTCCTTGACAGAAACCCACAAAGACCTCATGTCGGGTTTGACCTACTTTTGACGACATTTTTACATGATTTAGCTCAATTTATACAAAATGCCAAAAAATTATTTTGGGTACAACAATATGCATCGACCTGCTCTTATATGTATTGACTAATGGTTACTTCATGCATCAATATGATTCTATATGCATTATTATCTGTCACTTTAGGCATGGATCTATATATGCTGTTCTTTATGCATGAGTAGGAAGCCATAAGATTTATAGCTACTATTGCATATTAATGTCTAAGGATAAATCCGAGTGTTTGAATCTTTTTGAAAGTCTGCTTGGCAGAAAGGGCTTGAGAAAGCGGTGCATGCCTAGAGATCCCACTCAAGATCCGCCCAATCCTAAGAAGAGGAAGGGCCATGGAGGGGTGGAAGTGCCAAGACCGCTTGTGAGCTCCACCTGTTCCCACAAGTGGGCAAAGTGTCTTTTGAGGTTGTGACATGGATGGGGAAAGCAGGTACAAGTCGTCAACAGGGAGAGTTGTGGTATACAACCTCTTAGGCTTGGCATATGGCTTCGGGCAGACCCACCATGTTACTCCTCCTTGTTCACAATAGGTGGCATTATTGATAGTCTATAAATGTGTTGCCATGGATTAATGCTAACAAATGTATATATGCATGTTTGGGAATGTTCATGGGTTGAATGCAGGTTTGCAATTCCGGATTACATCATCAGGGAGCTATTCATTTGACAAGGTGAAAACCCTAACCCTAGTTTGTGGAAATTGTGACCTATAGGCGAATTCTAGGGAAAACTAGGACAGGGGACATTACATTGTACAATCCATAAATGGTGACATACCAATTCTCCACTATGCTTTATTGGACCAATTCTTTGCTAAATGCAACCATTTTGACCATGAATTTTACTTCTCTACAACATAAGTCACCAACTCCCTTTGTAGGACTAGGGATGCATTGGCAATTTTTGTGTGTACCTCTAGTTGGTACTTAAGGAAGGAGATAAATGATATCATCATAAAGAGAATAAAGATTGTAATGTCCATCATTTGTTGAAGAAGCAACTTAGAGGGTGGTACTTTGCTTTGGAAGTTGGTGATTCCTAAAGGAGATATTGGTGTCTCTCTAGTAGGTTGGTGGCTACGAATTCAGTTGTGAGAGTTGGTGCTTCCAGTGGGTTGGTGCCAACGAATCTTTGTTAAGGGGATTGTTGTCTCTTGTAGGTTGGTGCCTACAAAGTTGTAAGAAGAATATATAAAAACATTATTTTGCCGTGGTTTTCTCTGGTAAGGGTTTCCGTGTAAATATCATGTGTTATTGTGTTCTTCTCATGTGCATAATTATTGATGTTGAGTAATTGATTTTATTATGATTAATAAAGTTTTAAATTGGTAAAAAGTTGCATTATACTGATACATCTCTCCTCTCAGTATAATCGTGTGCTCATCAATCCGGTTTTCTACAAGAATGATGTATTGCAGCATGTTAGAGAGTGTTTGAAATGCCAACAGAACAAGACCGATCATGTCTTCCCAATTGGTTTGTTGTAGCTGCTACCCATTCCAAATCAGAAATGGGAAAGCATCTCCATATATTTTATTATGGGGCCGCCCAAGGTGCAAGGTAAGGACAGTATATATGTTGTGGTTGATAGGCTTACAAAATATGATCATTTTCATGCCATTTCGTCAGAATTTAATGCTCCACAAGTTGCTGATCTATTCTTCAGGGAAATATTCAGGCTTCATTGGTTACCCAAGAACATTGTGAGTGACAGGGCTAGCAGGTTTGTTGGTTTATTTTGGCAAGAACTCTTTCGTTTAACTCACACGAAATGGACTCCAAGCACTAGCTACCACCCACAAACAGATGGGAAAACTGAAATTGTGAACTAGTGGGTTGAGGGCTACTTAAGAAACTATGTCACCGGGCAGCAAACAACTTGGATAAAGTGGTTGCATTTGGGAGGGTTTTGCTACAACACCACACATCATATGTCCATTGGTATGTCACCTTTCAAAGCTCTTTATGGTTATGATTCTACCTCATCGATGGATTTGATTCTTATTGATAGTAGGGTCCTTGGAGCAAATGATGTAATGCAAAAAAGTATGGATATCTTGCATTCTCTCCAAGAGAATTTACAACGTGCTCAAAATCAGCAAAAGATGTATGCAGATCGACACAAAACAGATAGAGTTTTTGAGGTTGGTGATATGGTTTATTTGAGGTTGCAGCCATATAGACAGTCTACACTCAAAGGAAATGGTGCAAAAAAGTTGAAGCCCAGGTTCTTTGGCCCTCACCGGATTGTGAAGAAGATTGGGGAGGTTGCATATGAGCTCGAATTGCCACAAGATAGCAGAATTCATAATATTTTTCATGTGTCATGCCTATAAAGGGCAACTGGACAGTAGATTGCACCTTTAGTAGAGCTACCTCCTCTTGATGATGAGGGCAAGTTGGTACTCGAATCCGAAACAGTATTGGATGTGAGGGAGAAAAGGCTAAGAAACAAGGTCATTCTAGAGTACTTGGTGAAATGGAAGAACCTCCCAATCGAAGACGCAACATGGGAAGGAGTAGAGATTTTCGAGCACTCGAATTTGAAGTTGCTTGAGGGCAAGCAACATCTAGGCAGGGAGGATTGTCATGTCCCCGCACCTTAAGGAGGCCTCAAACTCATTTTGGCAAGAACGGTGTTTATCAACACCAAGTATTTGAATTTTAGTAATAATAAATAATAAAATAAATTTAAATTATTAAATAATAATATTTAAATCTTGAATTTAATCTGGTCGACCCAATTGGTAAGGCACTAAGGGATGCATGTATATTTGTATTCATTTATCTTTGGAAAGATAGCATAGTTGGACGATTGAAGTCATGTGACTACTGTGAGAGACGAAAACCTCTCCAGTCTAGCTTCAAGGTGGGACGTAGCCCTCACTTTGCAGCTGTGCTTGTATTCTTGCAATTCAATCTGATCTCTTAGAGTTACTGAATCACACCTTCTAACAGGGCATCTCAACATTGGGCGGACATATAGGAGGTAAAGTGATATTGCGTAGCCGTGGCAAAGCCACTGGCTCGTGTCAATTCTCAGCTACTCCTGCATTTGTGGATATTGGCAGATCCCATTGGTCAGCACAATCTTCGTAAGAGCCATCAAGCATAAACCGGAGTTACCTGGTTGAGCTGAACTCAGACGACGACTCCTTCATTGAATTAGATCATCGATGGGAGTCAAGAGGGCACTATCACCGGGAATTGGCCGTTTCAATCACGCCCAGATCGTATTCTCAAGGGCCGTCACTCTTTGAAGTCAATCATTGCACAGGAGCAGAGATTAAACCATTCTAACAATTGTGATCGGCTATTTGAACTTTTATGGGAATCTCCTGTGAGTACCTTATCGTGTAATTCTTCTTTGAGCTGGTCGAATTCATATGTTTAAGGTTGCATCAATGGTATGTGTGTCTATAATGCCGTGATTCGGCCTGAGACTAGTATCTAATAATTTGGCCATAGCCGATTATCATTGGATCTGTGATATCAAAACTCTGTGCAATATCGTGAAGTTGTGACTATGCATATACAACAGGACTGGCATCTTTCAAATTACTATGATTTGCTTTTCTAGTAAACTAGGATGTCACCCCTCAGATACTCCAAAGATCCAGATCAAGTGCCTTAAGGCTCCAAAATAGGCCCTAACTGATTCTTTTAACCTGCAAATTCATCTTGCAACATGTTAGGGGAAATATTTTCATCTAGTAAACTGGATCAGCAGATTGTCTCCCGTAGCACATCATTCTGCCTTGGTGCTTTAGATTTTAGAGAGCCATGAAGTACTCTTCTTGGGTGTGAGGCTCAAAATTCTGATGGAATGCTGTAACAAAATGCTCCCAGGTAGTTATCTCAGGTTGATCATTCTTTTTGCATCCTTGATCCACTATTGGACACCAATCAAATGCTGGCCCTTTGAGGTGTAAAGTGGCAGTCAAAATCTTTTGATAGTCCCTTTTTGGTGAGTAGATACTGTTAGTTTTATGATCAGATGTAATGCACAGAAAATTAATTCAAAATCAGACACAATAACACAACAGATACCCTGGGAAAACCCTCCTTTTGAGGGAGAAAAACCCAGCAACAATTATATCTCTTATATATATGAGCAATGGCAACAAGTTACATTACAATGAGGCCACACACAAGGCCAAAGACTAGCGCCAGCAATGGCTGTAACACAAACTAATAGTCTGATCTTCAATCTGCACTTGAATAAACTCTCAATCTGCTCCTATATTAATTTGCACTATTCTTCTTGAAGAGCTCGCACTTAATGGAGAAGGAGATCGAACTTTTTCTTGATACCCAAATGAGAGAAAGTGACCTTCTATATATACATTTTGCTTAGAGGGGTCGCACCTTTTCAAGGACAAGGTCGGCCACCATAAAAATAATTACAAATAATAAATAATAATTACAAAGGAGGTCGGCCATCTTAGAGATATGTTGCCATTAAATAATCACAAATAAATAAGGAAGTATGAAGCCCGAAGCTGCAATAACATCAACACTCCCTCTCAGCTAGGGAGGAATACTTCCTGCTGCACAAGACACATCACCTCATTGTGATGCCAACCGCAATGGCTACAACCATATGTGGAAAAGAAACGATATCACCTCATCGTGATATCAACCATAATGGCTACAACCATGTATGGTATGTACAAGTGTTCATCACTTGCGTGATGTTGTCACCTCAACATGACTTTCACCATGGCTCTCCCAGAGGGTGAAAACACAAGTACAAGAGAAATCATCATGGACTCTCTCACGTGATGTTGTCATGGAGTCACACACATGACATCCACCATGGCTCTCCCAGAGGGTGGAATCAAGGGATTTCACCTCGAACTTCTCTTACAGAGAAGAACTCATTAATCAAGGGATTTCACGTCGAACTTCTCTCACAGAGAAGAACTCATTAATCAAGGGATTTCACCTCGAACTTCTCTCACAGAGAAGAACTCATTAAAGAGGATCACTAATACTGAGACTCCTTCTCAGTTAAGGCTGCATTCTCCACCATACCAAGCTTATCTCGAAAGTACTGAAACTTTATCCTGGAGAGAGGCTTGGTGAGAATGTCTGCCGTCTGCTCATTAGTGCTGATATACTTCAACTGGATTGCTTTCTTGAATACCATATCTCTGATATAGTGGTATTTGATTTCAACATGTTTAGTTCTGTCATTAAACATAGGATTGACAGAAAGCTTCACATAGCTCAATTAACACAATGGATGACAGTTGGCTCCAACGATTGTCCAACCAATCCTGCAAGGAGCTTCCGAAGCCACACTGCTTCTCAAACTGTCACACATGCTGCAATGTACATGACCTCTGCGGTACTTAGTGCCACAGATGACTGCTTCCTGCTGCACCAGGATATCATCGTACATCCCAAACTGAAGCAACACCCAGAGGGACTCTTCCAATCAGTGACACATCCTGCCCAATCAGAATCAGTTTAACCATGCAACTTCAAGTTTGCATCTGAAGTATATCTCAGCCCATATCCAACTGTGCCACGCAAGTATCTCAGGATATGTTTCGCTGCAACAAGATGTATCTGCCTTGGTTCACACATGAATTGACTGAGAGCACGCATTGCATAGCAGATATTTGGTGTAGTGTTGACTAGATACATCAATGACCCAATCAATTGCCTGTATAATGTGGGATCCACCAGATCTGAACTAGTTGTAGCCTCTTTCAACTTGTGCAAGTTGGTCTCCATAGGCGTAGACATAGATTTGCAATTGAACATGCCAACCTTTTCAAAATATCAATAGTGTACTTCTCTTGACTTAGAATCATCTCATTTGGTTTTTGCCATATTTCTAAACCAAGGAAGTAGTGCATATATCCAAGATTCTTCATTTCAAATTCAGAAGCTAATTCCTTCTTGTATTTGATAATGAAGTGATCTTCTCCAATAAGAAATAAATCAACATAAAGAACAAGATTACCAACTTCCTCAAGTTCAGTAGGCTCCCTCTGAATCTTCAAATACTTGCATCAACCTTCTGACCTCTTCGTCCAAGATTGCTTGCAATGCTCGCCTTACAGAAAGTTTTCCAGAGCACACCTCTGACATTGTAGAGAGTTCAGGATTGTCCTCTTCGACCTCAGCTCAGATCACTCTATTCTGAATAGGTTTGCGGAGCTACCAATGTCAAATCCAGATGACTGACTTGAGCAATTCTGGTCTTAGCAGCTGAAGGGATCCTCTAAGGATTTAGCACTTAGCCTTGCAATATAGTAATCTTCACTTCTTCTTAGTGAGTTACAAAAAAACTCCCTCTTGATCCCTGCTTCAGAGATTGCAAGGAAGTCTTCGGAAGTGAACTCCCTCTAGCCATCAACTCAGTCTCATGGCTGCAAGTTGTGACTTCACACTTGAATATTTCTTTGGTCGGCATGACTTCCTCACAAGATGCCTCAAGCTTTTCATCACTAAGCAATCTCTCATCACCTTCTTGCTTCTCGATCCATCCTAGAAGCAATATAGAGAGAGATTACAAACAATTTATAACTATCAAATAAATATCAAGGCTAGAATCATACAAGGTTTACTATCTCAAGATATAGCATGAGCACATAAGAGTTTTATGAACAATAAATAAAGAAATCAACCTATAAGTGAAATATGAGCAAATATCAAAAAATCAGAATGAAGGGATAAAGAACTTATCTTTAATTGAATTCAGATATAACTCTTTCTTCCATCTTTTATTCTTCTCGAGAGTGCTAAACTCAGCACAACATAAGACCATCTGCACAACTACAGATTTGTTGAATGCATTATGCAATTAGCATGTAGAACCAACTCTCTCCAAGAGTTCAAGGCTCTATCACAGTTCATGCATTAGAGAATGATATCGATGTGACCAACAAATCACTCTCGAAATTGCAATTCTCCTTTTATTTTAGAGTCACACTCAAAAATATTCACAACCAGCATGAAATAACTTGCAATAAATGAAATTTTCAAAAAATCTTATGCTTGTGAACACAATTCAAGAGAAACCACTATCTCTCTTTACTAATTGCAAGATCCAACTAAATGATATAACTCAGCAAACAAAGAATACTTATCTCTTTAAATATTCTGATGGATGCAAATACTGGACGCAGTAAGATACGCTACTCTAGCACACAGATCAACACACAACCTTCAGGGCTTGAACACAGGCCCATGACTTAGAATAGAAATTCCCCATTACTTCAATTTGTTCCAGATTCCCCTCAATCTACTACAATTAGAATTTCCAAGACTGGAAGTGTGTTGAATCTCAAGGGCGATGACTCTAGCAATTGCTACGTTACCAGACCAAGCTGTCAGCAATCTGCAATTTGGATTTGCTTCTTCAAAGGCTCAAAAGATTTCTAGGAAGCACTCGAACAACAATCTTTGTCTCTAATAGCCAATATTATATTCGCCACTTGCTTGCTCAGCTGTCTTGTCACTTCCTCAGATGGTCAAAGTCTCGACTTATGAATGCTTGTCTTTCTTTGACGATGCCTTTGTTTTTGTTTCTAAGCTGCTCCCGACTACTCTCCAGAAAGCAATTATTCCTTATATCTGACAATTTTGTCTTAATCTCAAATTCCTAAACCTTCTTCTGGCGGTGTGAGCAAATGAATAATATTTGGTTTGCAAGCATACTGTTCCAGGTGGCGTCAAATTTCAAAAAAACTGATATTAATTTCTGGAACCACTAATCTCAATATGAAGACCCGATAAAGAGGAACTTCCTTCAACAAAATTACATTCAATGAATATGCTATGATATCAATTCTAAATGCCACGATTTTCCCTAGCGGCTCCAATTGAAATTAAATCGACATAGCAAGTGAGCAGCACCCGACGGATTTCCAGCTAAATGGCGTCCTCTTCAAACATTCCTTGTCTTATGCAAATATGTGACTCTTTAGACTTCCTCTGCCATCTTTGCTTTATGAGGTGCGATTTCTAAATTTTATCGGCTCCCTCCAAAATATAATATCAGCTCTTCAGAATTGTTTGTCTGACTTAGACAATACTTGGTGCCTCTACATATAAGTTTGGTTCCTTTAGAAAAGGCATGATTAAGCATACAAGCAAATAGGACCCAACAGGTCTCCTTGTCTCATTTGTTATATGGCTTTTCCCTGATGAAACCTTCGTCTTGTGCGTTGGAGACTAAGCTTCCAACATTTTTCTTCCCTGAGAATAAAGAGAATCGCTGTAATACAAAAAATCTGATCAAGATCTTCTTCAAACCTGCTCTAATACCATGCTAGTTTTATGATCAGATGTAATGCACAGAAAATTAATTCAAAATCAGACACAATAACACAGCAGATACCCTGGGAAAACCCTCCTCTTGAGGGAGAAAAACCCAGCAACAATTATATCTCTTATATATATGAGCAATGGCAACAAGTTACATTACAATGAGGCCACACACAAGGCCAAAGACTAGCACCAGCAATGGCTGTAACACAAACTAATAGTCTGATCTTCGATCTGCACTTGAATAAACTCTCAATCTGCTCCTATATTAATTCGCACTATTCTTCTTGAAGAGCTCGCACTTAATGGAGAAGGAGATCGAACTTTTTCTTGATACCCAAATGAGAGAAAGTGACCTTCTATATATACATTTTGCTTAGAGGGGTCGCACCTTTTCAAGGACAAGGTCGGCCACCATAAAAATAATTACAAATAATAAATAATAATTACAAAGGAGGTCGGCCATCTTAGAGATATGTTGCCATTAAATAATCACAAATAAATAAGAAAGTATGAAGCCCGAAGCTGCAATAACATCAACAGATACATGATTGCCTAGCTAAGGCTCAAGATATAATATTTTCCTTGATGTCATTAAACTTAGGGATGGGATTTTTCTGAGCTGATGTGGAAGCATCCTTGGTTCTTCAATGATACACATCACCCAAAAAGAAAATAAATTATAATAATGCTTTCTTTTTTGTTTCTATCTTTTGTTTGTGTTGTTTTGGGTCAAATGGTTCATCCACATGCAGTCATACTCTATTCCATGATTCAGGGGGTATTCATGGTCATTTTAGGGATCCCAAGAGCCTCATTTAATCCCCTCAAGCAACTGCCATGTATATGTAATGTCCCATGCGTGAAGGGCTGAACCCCAATGGATGTAACTCGTCGTGCTAGCAAGCATGTACCTGATAACTAGATGGTGGGTGGTGCAGGAGCACCTGGGAAACACTAGGTTTTCAAGAAGTCTAGAATGAAGTTTTATTTTGTTGTGTTATTTTGAGGTCATGTTGACCATTTAGTTAGCATTTGAGGTTTATGAATAAGTCTTGATCTGTTGTGATCAGTAGAATAAGAAGTGAAGAGGATGGATGGGTTTAGGAACTAAACTTGCTTAGGTTACTAACAATTGGCAAGAATTGGAAAACACAGTGGGTTTTACAACTCTTACTTTTAGGTCTTGAATAAGTCCGACCAAGGAAGATAACTGATTGAGGGACCTTATTTAAGGTGAGCCTCGACCTGAGAGTGGGGTTGGAAGTCTTGTTATTGTGTAAACACTTAGTGGATTGAAAGAAAACAGCGCTTTTGTGTATCATTTTCTGATTTCTGTCTGAAAGTAGGGTTTAAATGGATTGAATCTGTTACTGTTTTGCGTGTAGGATGTAGTGTTGGTAGAATACAAGTTGTGTGTGCCATTTTCTAGTCTTTTTGATTCGTTTCCATTCATAGTTTGTAAATAGTTCACCTTTACTCTGTTGCTGGTCTGAACCAGACAGTTTCGAAGAGATGGAGTTCTAGACCGTGTTTCCCCTGTACCTGCTGTATGGGTTCTTGGAAACAGAGGCTAGGTTCCATGTTTGTACATAAGGTAGAGGTAGGAGTCCTTAGGAGTCAGGAATCCATGGCAAGAGACTGTTCCTAGGCGAGCTTGGCAGTGCCCGGTTAGGATAGTCAAAGAGTGTAGAGCACTAAGGTTGCAGGGGTGCCAATCTCCTGGTGAACCACGGTGTGGAGAGGATGTGGATTGCCTTGCAGAGGCTTGGTAACAAGAAGGAGGCTTAACATAGACCGGGAAGTGGCAAACAAACTGACTGATCACAAGGAGGTCAGAAACTGGCTTAAAACAAGCCTAAATTTGCTAAGTTAAGGGTTGGAGCAGTGTACGGACAGTGGAGGCTCCAAACCCCAAAAATCTTCAAGGTGCGGGCAAGGGTACCATTAATCCCAAGAAAAGATTTGGGTTCATTTGGAGAATCTGGGCACACTCCATTTTTCTCGGGTTAGGAGGCCTAATTGGGGCTCTAGGGCTTGTAGCCTTTTCTAACCCTAGGAGAGGGTTTGGTGGAAGCGATGGAGAATTGGAGTCGTGTGATTGATCAAGAACCCTAATAAGTTGCTATGAAGCTTTTTACTACATCTCTACACCCCTGCAAGAACCTAACGGGATGTTGGGAGTAATTGGCCTTTAGGGAAGAGTAAGGGTCAAGGGTGAGATAGTGGCAAGGCACCAAGATTGGCTTGGTAGAATGGAAGAGTGATGATAGTAGGGTTGACTAGTAGGACCAGGGGTACCTATACCTGAGATAGGACTTAAAGGTCAAGGTGGAAGAGTCACCTAGGAGTTCTTGAGAACAAGTACCCAGAGCATGGGACAGTGAGTGTTCCAACCAACCCTACCCTATCAGATTGGTATCAGAGCGAGTTAAAGATTTGGGATAGAATCTTGCATGTCAGACCTTGAATCTAGTGGTTCTACCATCATGGTGACAAATGCTGAATTGGCCAAGATGGTCGAAGAACAAGAGGAAGACAATAAGCTGTTAAAAGAAAGAATAGACCAACTTGAGAAAGCATTGAATAATGTGCAGTTGGAAGGGTACCAAAGAAAGAAGAGGTTGCAGAGGAAGACAAGATCCCTGAACTTGACCCTATTTTGGAAGAAAGCCTTTCTTGAAGGCATTAAAGGCTTTGAGTGGAAAAGGACTTGAAGGCATACCACTGTTTAGTGGAAAAATGGAAGCTGATCTAGTCATGGATTGGATAGAGGGAATGGAAAACCATTTTGAATGTGATGGAGTCATTGAAGCACAAAAGGTAAAGGTGATCAAATCAAGACTAAGAGGTTCTGCTTTGACATGGTGGAAGTTCATTCAGACAGAGAGGGAAAAGGAAGGCAAACAACCTATTTCAACTTGGAAAGGATGGTTGCCAAAGTGAGGGAAGCATACATGCCAGATGATTATGAGATTCAGTTACACAAGAAGAGACAAAGCCTAAGGCAAAAAGACCAAGATGTGAATACCTACACAGAGGAGTTCCAAAAACTTTGTATGAGGTCGAATGTTTCAGAAGATGAAAGTCTCAAGGTGGCTAGGTATCTTAATGGCTTGAAATGGAACATTCAAGAGGAGATGGCTCTTTTAAGTCCTAAGACAGTACATCAATGTTATCAATTAGCTATCAAGATTGAGGAAAGAAACAAGAGGAAACAAGACCAGGCTTCTAAGGGCAGAGGCAAAGGCAGAGATCAAAGGGATCAAAGAGGACAGCGAGGTGGCTACCAAGGTAGAGGAAATGACCAAAGAAACCAAGGAGAGTTTAAATCCACAGATCATAGCAATGAAACACCTTCTAGAGGAGGGTATAACAGGGGTAGAGGACCTCAAGGAGGTTCAAACAGAGGAAGAGGAGCAGGCAGGAGGAATTCTTACTTTGCTAATATGAAGTGTTACCATTGTGGACAAGTAGGACATCCAGCTTATAGGTGCCCGGAGAAAGCATCTTCATCAAGCAATGAGAAGAGAGTGGCTTATGCACAAGAGGACACCATGAGTCCTAAGTCACCTGAGGTCAGTCACATTGAATCTGAGATGGGAGAGAATCTGATGTTTAGAAGAGTGTTGATCAGACAACCGGTCAAGGAAGAACCAAAACAAAGAAGAGCTCTATTTAGAGTGAAGTGCAAGATACTTGGTAAAGTATGCAAGGTCATTGTAGATTCAGGTTCAACAGACAATATCATCTCAGAAGAAGCAGTAATGAAACTGAAAATGAAAAAGGTACCCCACACTAACCCCTACAAGGTAACATGGCTCAACAAAGGGCAGAGTGTTCTAGTGAATGAGCAAGTAACGGTGGAGTTTTCCATTGGAGGGTATAAGGATAAGTTAGTTTGTGATGTTTTACCCATGGATGCATGCCATCTACTATTGGGCAGACCATGGCAGTATGAGAGAAGTGCCATGTATGATGGGAAAGAGAATAGCATTTCCTTCGAGAAGGATGGGAAGACTTTCAAGTTGCAGTCACTGTCAGAAGAAGAAGAGGGACAGTCAAAGACACCAAGTGTCATGTTGAGTAGTGGGAAGGAGTTCCTTAACAACCTACATCAAGGGGGTGAAGGATATGTGGTTATGTTACAACCTAAAGAAGAAGACAAGGCTGAAAAGACAGTCATACCCGGAGCAGTCCTAAAGCTATTGGATCAGTTCAAGGACATTGTAAGTGATGGTGCACCTGCAACTCTACCACCAAAGAGAGCCATAAGTCATCAAATTGACTTCATACCTGGAGCCTCATTGCCTAACAAAGCAGCTTATAAGCTTACACCGGATCAGAATCTAGAGGTAGCTAGGCAAGTGCAAGAGTTGTTGGATCAAGGATTGATTCAAAAGAGCATCAGCCCATGTGTAGTACCAGTGGTCTTAGCAACCAAGAAGGGAGGTAAATGGAGGTTATGCATTGATTCTAGAGCAATAAATAGGATCACCATTAGGTATAGGTTCCCTATTCCTAGAATTGAAGACTTAATGGATTGTCTTGGAGGAGCTCAATACTACACAAAGTTGGATCTCAAGAGTGGATACCATCAGATCAGAATTAAGGATGGTGATGAGTGGAAGACAGCATTTAAGACAAATGATGGGTTATATGAATGGAGAGTGATGCCATTTGGTCTCTCCAATGCCCCTAGCACATTCATGAGGCTCATGAATGAAGTGCTTAAAGACTTTACAGGGATATTTGTGGTTGTATACCTTGATGACATCCTCATATTCAACAAGACAGCAGAAGAGAATTTAAAACATGTGGAGTTGGTTCTTAGAAGGTTGCAAGAGGAGAAGTTAGCAATCAATCTAGAGAAGTGTGAGTTCTTTAAGCAAGAGCTTGTATATTTGGGTTTTGTAGTGTCCAAAGGATCATTGAAGATGGATCCAAGTTAGGTGGAAGCTATCCTAAATTGGCCTACACCAACCACAGGGACTGAGGTAAGAAGTTTCCATGGACTGGCTCAGTTTTAAAGAAAATTCATAAGGAACTTTAGTGGTATATGTGCACCAGTCCTAGATACAATCAAGGGTGGTTTAAAAACTAAGTTTGTGTGGACTCAAGAAGCTGAGAAAGGGTTTGAGAAACTGAAACAAGAGGTGGCAACTCAACCAATTCTCTTATTACCTAGTTTTGACAAATTGTTCATTGTTGAATGTGATGCAAGTGGAGTGGCAGTAGGAGGAGTGCTAAGTCAAGAGGGCAGGCCTAAAGCCTTCTTTAGTGAGAAGCTCAATTAAGCAAAGAAGAGGTATTCAACTTATGACTTAGAACTTTATGCTTTGGTTCAGTCACTTAGGAAGTTGAGGCATTACCTTCTACCCAAGGAATTTGTAGTCTTTACCGACAATCATGCACTTAGCTATATGAATACCCAAGAGAAGTTGAGCAATAGACACTTGAAGTGGATGGAATACATCCAAGCTTTTACTTTCACCATCAAGCACAAGAAGGGACAGCTAAACAAAGTAGCAGATGCATTGAGCAGGAGGTTGTTGACAGTGCAGGAGATACAAGTGAAGAGCATAGGGATTGACAGGTTCAAAGATCTCTATGGGGAAGATGAAGACTTTTCAGAGATCTATAAGGTATGTTCTAACTTTGAGAACCATTTCCATAGCCAATACTTAGAGTATACATTGCAAAGTGGGTTATTGTTTAAAGGGAATCAATTATGTGTTCCAAGAGGGTCAATGAGAAAAGCATAATGGAAGTCTTAGTGGACATTTTGGCATCAACAAGACTTTAGAACTAGCAGATTCTATTACCTGGCCCAAGTCAAAATGATGGGAAAGTATGTGGAACAAATGCGTTGTATGAAAGCTAAGGAGGAGCTAGTAATGTCGGTGTATATCAACCCCTATACCCATTCCCACACCATGGGAGGTAAAAGGCATGGATTTTGTGGGTGGTGGTCTTCCAAGACTGTAATCGGTTTTGACAGCGTTCTGTAGTAGTGGACAGATTTAGCAAAATGAGTCATTTTATCCCTTGCAAAACTTACTTCCAAAGATGCTAGTTAAGACAGCTCATCTTTTCTCTCAAGGAAGTTGTGGGAATCCATGGATTGCTCTTGAGCATTGTTTTGTTGTGGATGTGGAAGTCTATGAGTCACTTTTGGAAGACTCATGAGGATTGGGTACCACAACCTCGGTCATTTGGGATTCTACGTATCATCCCTCGTAATCATTGGTCAAACAAGAGAGCCAACAGGTGCTGGGTAACCTCTAAGGTGCCTAACTAAGGAGGCATGGATAGACATGGGATGGTTATCTCCAAGCTCGAAAAGATGCCACAATGGATAAAGGGAACCGACCAAGGTGGAAGAGTCCCTTGGAAGTTGTGTATGGATGCACCAGAAGAGGTGAAGCTATGTGATTTATATCCGGAGCTGGCGGGAACAAAGAAGTGGACATGCGCAGGGACTCACCCGTAATTCGAAAGAGATCAGTATGTGCGAAATAAATACGTCACCGAAAGGCCACACAAGTCGGGCGAGAAGGTAGATTTGTCAAGGGCTGATGTAATTTGCGAGGGAGATTATGGGGTCGGTCTACCCCCAACAAATCCAGGTTGCAGAAGGGTACATCAACCAAATTGCAGATGAAAAGAGTGGGACCATGCAAAGTGTTAGCCAAGTATGGGAAAAATGCATACAAGGTGGAGTTACCAGCAGCTCTAGAGATTTCACCAGTGTTCAACGTTGCTGATTTGATCAGATATAAGGGAACAGTCAGTAACTCAGATCAGGAAAGTAGGGAGATCTTCAAGGATGTAAGCAACATAGCCTTACCTACTCCAGACAAGCTACAAGTAGAGAGAATCCTGGAGTCAAGAGTGAAGAAATCTACAAGGCACAAGGTGTATATGGAGCATCTTGTCAAATGGAAGAACAAACATGAATCTGAGGCTACTTGGGTAGATGAAGCTGAGTTCAAGAAGCAGGGCATTGATGAATCACTGCTCTCTCCTCACATTCCTTAGTGTTTGTGCAGGGAGGGGGAGAATGGTGCAGGAGCACCTAGGAAACACTAGGTTTTCAAGAAGTCTAGAATGAAGTTTTATTTTGTTGTGTTATTTTGAGGTCATGTTGACCATTTAGTTAGCATTTGAGGTTTATGAATAAGTCTTGATCTGTTGTGATCAGTAGAATAGGAAGTGAAGAGGATGGATGGGTTTAGGAACTAAACTTGCTTAGGTTACTAACAATTGGCAAGAATTGGAAAACACAGTGGGTTTTACAACTCTTACTTTTAGGTCTTGAATAAGTCCGACCAAGGAAGATAACTGATTGAGGGACCTTATTTAAGGTGAGCCTCGACCTGAGAGTGGGGTTGGAAGTCTTGTTATTGTGTAAACACTTAGTGGATTGAAAGAAAACAGCGCTTTTGTGTATCATTTTCTGATTTCTGTCTGAAAGTAGGGTTTAAATGGATTGAATCTGTTACTGTTTTGCATGTAGGATGTAGTGTTGGTAGAATACAAGTTGTGTGTGCCATTTTCTAGTCTTTTTGATTCGTTTCCATTCATAGTTTGTAAATAGTTCACCTTTACTCTGTTGCTGGTCTGAACCAGACAGTTTTGAAGAGATGGAGCTCTAGACCGTGTTTCCCCTGTACCTGTTGTATGGGTTCTTGGAAACAGAGGCTAGGCTCCATGTTTGTACATAAGGTAGAGTTAGGATTCCTTAGGAGTCAGGAATCCATGGCAAGAGACTGTTCCTAGGCAAGCTTGGCAGTGCCCGGTTAGGACAGTCAAAGAGTGCAGAGCACTAAGGTTGCAGGGGTGCCAATCTCCTGGTGAACCACGGTGTGGAGAGGATGTGGATTGCCTTGCAGAGGCTTGGTAACAAGGAGGCTTAACACAGACCGAGAAGTGGCAAACAAACTGACTGATCACAAGGAGGTCAGAAACTGGCTTAAAACAAGCCTAAATTTGCTAAGTTAAGGGTTGGAGCAGTGTACGGATAGTGGAGGCTCCAAACCCCAAAAATCTTCAAGGTGTGGGCAAGGGTACCACGAATCCCAAGAAAAGATTTGGGTTCATTTGGAGAATCTGGGCACACTCTCCATTTTTCTCGGGTTAGGAGGCTTAATTGGGGCTCTAGGGCTTGTAGCCTTTTCTAACCCTAGGAGAGGGTTTGGTGGAAGCGATGGAGAATTGGAGTCTTGTGATTGATCAAGAACCCTAATAAGTTGCTATGAAGCTTTTTACTACGTCTCTACACCCCTGCAAGAACCTAACTGGATGTTGGGAGTAATTGGCCTTTAGGGAAGAGTAAGGGTCAAGGGTGAGATAGTGGCAAGGCACCAAGATTGGCTTGGTAGAATGGAAGAGTGATGATAGTAGGGTTGACCAGTAGGACCAGGGGTACCTATACCTGAGATAGGACTTAAAGGTCAAGGTGGAAGAGTCACCTAGGAGTTCTTGAGAACAAGGACCCAGAGCATGGGACAGTGAGTGTTCCAACCAACCCTACCCTATTAGTGGGGCTCCATGACCACGTGTCCGCTGTGCTCGTGGTTTCTATGCCTTCACCTCCGAGGTTGGTGGGACGCAAACCTCACCCTTAACACCCTGGGTACCCGCCCTAACTACTAGGCCGGTCTTTTGGTGTAGTGGTTGGGCCTTTGTGGTATTAGAGCCAAGGTCTCAATGTCGATTTAATAAGGCTAGGATAAAATTGTATTAATTATTTAAATAGTAAAAACAGTCTTCCTTTGTCTTAAAAGACCTTTCTTATTATTTAATTAATTAATTATATGATATGACTTTATTTTGACATTAATAAAGACTATATTCTTAATAAAGTTATTAATTTAAACAATTCAGTTGAATCAACTGAAAGGGGATGGCGGAAATATAATGGGCTTTGGCAGACATAATGATATCACAAAAAAATTGAATGGTTTTTGAATGCTTGGTAGTGGAGAATCTGAGAACGGAAACTCTCAGAGGATGAATGTCATGCTTGGATGAAAACCCAGCGTGACAAGTTTGCATAAGTTTTACAGTTGTTCCTTTATGGCAGATTGATTTGATATTTATCTTGCTCTATTGTGATCAGAATCGAAAGTCAGATTTTTATATATTCCATTTGATATTCTCTTGTTCTAGTTTTGTGGTGCAACTGGTTTGATTGTTATCGGTTTCTTATTTGGATATTTTGTGTCCTTGCTCTATTGCTGGACTATATACAAGAGCGATTATTTTCATTAATCCTGGTCGGTAGGTCTACTTTGAAATATACAATTGCATAACAGTAAGTTTGAAATCGTGATCATTTGAGGTGATTGGAAGTCATCTATTTGGGATGATTAATATATATGCTATCTTTTCATACCGCTGTCTATTCCCAGATTGGTGTGATTTATATTGAGCCAAATAGTATTGCTGGTTTATATCTATCCGGGCATTATCAAAGGGTGGAAATCTATATGTAACTGAATGCTATCGGAATTTTAAATAGAGATCTTAATACAATATAAGGAAAGAGTCCTTGTATTAGCGCCACACATTTCTAAGAAGCCGTGACAATGTATTAAGGTGTCGTGAACTTTTGAGGAGCCGCAGACAACAGGTTTGGAGTGCCAACACTTATCGGGAATCATATTTTATGTCATTGCTCAGGCTCAGATAAATTGGGAGATGGAGGCAAATTCATATCAATTAACTCAGATAAGACAATCTCCACATGAGACAACACGGGGTTATACCATCGCCTAGTCACAAGATCGTGAGCATGAGGACTACCGTTGTTTGTATTGAGTGGTCGAGGGATTGAAAGGCACAACTGGTCAAAGGAGATGCTTAGATGGTAATGTGGAGACTAATACAATATTTTCTTCCCTTCAATAGCCGCGGGACTTTCTAGAGGGACACGCTAGAGTTTGAAAATCTGCAGCGACGTGGCACTGAGGTCTTTTGTCATATGCGTCTCCTATAATACTCATTGGCTATTATTTGATAGTCATCGGGTCCTATATTATTTGAAACTCATCGGCTATTATTTGATAGTCATCGGGTCCTGGTTGACTGTCTGCTCCAAAATCACTGATAGTCATCGACTATTATGCGACCTATTTGATTTCAGAGTTCATAGGAGTCAAACACTTGAAGACTTGTTGATAGTCCGTGGTGAAGTAAAAGGTCAGGATTATACTCTTCTCATATTCTGTTATCAGCATTGTGTTGCACAGGAAAAGACTTATTCATTGAACCAATACTGAGTGAAAGATTCTAAAATAATTATCAGAATTATATTACTGTTGTCATAATGAATTCAGTATGAGCAAGTTTTGCAAAATAGTTGAAAAGATGATATCTATTGCAAGTTGCCTTACATATGGAAGTATAGAAGATTTCAATCACTCTGCATATACAAAGGATAAAGCATTTCAAACCAGAACATCAAATTAGTTTGACAAATAACATTGTCAAACTTGGGTATTCATCATAATCTTGGTCCATGGGGGTCAGGGTTATTACTGTATAACTGGAGATGGACAGATAAAAACCATATTTTTGGGAGAAAGAAAAGGGTAAAAATCAACAGTATTTCAGTTACCTTGTATTTTTGATCGGAGTGGAGCATCTGTAGTTAGAAGAAAAATGGATTTTTTTTGAGTTCTGGGACAAACTAGTTGTTTAGGAGTTTTTCAGTTGGCAATTGAAATAAGGCTCATTTACAACAGAGACTTTTCAAGCACAAAGTGGGAAAAAGTCTTAGTTTGCCCTATTTTGGGGAAACTGGGACTTATTACAGGAAAGTAGTTTCTTTCTATGGATGGGAGGGATTTTGATTCAAAAGAGCATAATTGGAAGGATTGTTTTCTACCCTGAGGGTTTAGTATTGTTACACGCAGACTGCTAGTGGTACAGCTCCATAAGGCTGATGGTATTAAAGCAGAGTATGTTGAGTTTATAGTATTTCACATATTCCAAATAAGTGGTTTACCTGTGTTATTCTGTTTACTGTATTTGACAGGAGAGTAAAATAATGCCACAAGCTCTTAATGCCTCTTTTAATATGTTATTTAAAATCTTTATTAGTTTGCAAAGACAAATAGGAATGAGGATTTACTATCTGTTGTATACCTTCCATTGTGCAATGTTCAGATGATAGTTTTCAGCATAATGGTTCTTGTTTGTATGCTAGTCGGAAATTTGGAATGAAATTACTAGTCTGAAATTACCCTATGGAATTACTATTTTGCAATTATCTAAGTGGGATTTTATGTATTGTGTATTGTTTTTCATTTGAATCTTGCTAAGTGATAAGTTTGATTTGTATTGAGAGAGGGTTCTTACATTGCAAGGGTTAGGTGGTCGTTAATTGGAATCCCTTCCTTGATTGCAACAATATGGTACGTAGCGAGGTTACAGCTCTAGGAGAAACCCAATTGAAGAATTGTTGGGGAGATTGGACGATTTGGAGGCTAGACTTCCACATGACGAATTTGAGGATGAAGCAAAGGTACAAAGAGCTCCAATTGAGGCTTAAGATCCCATGGAGATATTAATTCAAGCTACAAACCAAGCAAGGGGCAAATGTCAAGCCAGATGTATCAAGCTTTGTGGGGAATTAAACTTGGACTTCTTTGTGGATTGGGTGAAGGAGTTTGAGAGCTAATTTGACATGGAAAACTTGGGGGAAGATGGTCCAAGGAGGGTCAAGTTTGTAGTCACCAAAATGAAGCTGGATGCTGCCTTATGGTGGGACAACCTTCAACAATCACAAAGAAGGCAAGGCAAGGAGAAGGTAAGGTTATGATCTAAAATGTTAAAGCATCTAAAGGCAAAGATTTTGCTTTCAAACCCCCACCAAAAGTTCTTCAAACAATTTCAAAATCTGAGACAAGAGTTGTTTGTGCAATAGAACATTGAAATTTTTTTATGCTTACAAATCACAACAGATATACAAGAAGAAGAGAAAGCAACTTCTAGGTATCTCAATGGACTAAGATTTCAGCTCTAGGATGAACAAATTCTAATTAAAGACGGTATTGTGGATGATGCACATCAATATGCCTTAAAGCTAAAGAGAATCTGTCTAGAAAATAACAAAGTATATAAAGAAGTAGAGGAAGATTTAATAGAGTTGAAAATATGCAAGACATTGGAAGGAATCAAATTGCAAGGTGCTGAATCTACTACTTGACAAGACCAAAACAACCATCTAGAGGAGGAACATATCCATCAAGAGAAGAAACTGTAGTAGAGGAAGAGTTAATCATTTGGTGACACATGTTTCAGATGTGGCTAAGTTGGTCATAGGTGTTGGCGTAACAACTAGCACCTCTGGAGTAAGAGTTGGTACGAACAGCTATGCAGACTACGCAATGAGTGCTCTTCAAATTAGGAGGGGAAGCTCCCTCGTTGTGCTTTACAAAAGTACTTGCAAATGGAAATAAACTAAACTATATCCTGTCTTTTTGTTTCAGCTGTAGAGGTACAAGGCTTTCTCGAAAACTATATACGTTGCAGCTGAGTATTTTCTGGTTTTGCAGATCTACTAACTACAACTAAACTTAATTACTTAAATTCTATCCAGTCTCCTCAAGAAAACAGAGCATGAGGAAACGGAGCAAGGTTTGACTATCGACGATAAACGAGTATAGATTCTCAACTTGAAGGCAAGGTATGCATCTATCAGCTCAATCTAGACAAGTTTATTGGCAAACAAATATCACACGATAAACTGAATAAGATTCTCTACTTGAAGGCAAGGTGGGCATCTATCAGCTCAACGAACAAGTCTATTGTTCACAACAACGCACGATAACCAAGCTCGGATTCTCTACTTGAAGGCAAGGTGTCGCATCTATCATCACAATCAACAAGTTTATTAAGCACAAAACAGATTTATCTAAACTATGGAAAGAATTCACCATTACAATCGCATGAAACCCTATGTGGCATAACAATTGATCATAATAGTAAAGACGCATTAACAAATACCAAAAGAGCAATATTGAGGGCAAGGTAGGCGCAGCATATATTTTCTCTCAAGCAAAAGTTAATTACAAATGAGCAAAAGCTCTTATTTATATACATTAGAGGTGTAGGTAACCCTAAAATCACCTAAAATCACCTCGAGTTAACTACTGTCTTGCAATGCATGCAAGATTTATTATTAAACCCTAATAAAGCAAACTATACAGTTAACTGGAAAACTACCATCAGTTAACCGATACATTTAACCTAAATGGACAATGTGCAAGCATGCACGTCCTTATTTAAAGCAAAGTTAACTGGCCACTACCTTCAGTTAACTGGAAACCCTAACCCTAACTCCTGTGATGATAATTCCAAGAATGAGATAAGCATGTGTTAAGTCAGCAAGTGAACTCAAGACTGAAAGTCGAGTTAACTGCTGCTCATGACGCAACCCTCGAAATTAACTGCAGGTTCCAATTGGTAGATCACTCCATGCCATCTCGGTCTAACACTTCAACCAAGAACTCATCAATTTCTTTGTCATCTGGCACCTTGATACTGTCTAAAGCAATAATCTGTCTCTTCAATTCTTTGTCGCCCTCTTTTATTGTATGCATGCCATCTTTAACATCTTGAGTCGCCTTTCTGAAACTGGCTGCAATAATTGAAACATTTTCCAGCTTAGCCGCCATAGGTTCTCCTTCAAGGCTATCTCGAATCAATGTCTCGAACTCAGCTTGCACTTTATCCAATTCGATGTACGTGCCGTCTTCAAGAAGATAGTGACACGGAATCTGAACAACAAAACCACTGACAAGTGCAAGTACTCCAACTACATCATCTTTCAACGAAAACAACTTGGTAGAGATCTTCTCACATATTTCCATTTTGAGAAGGTGCTGCTCTCTCCAAGTAAAAACTTTCTCTTGATCCTCATCAATCTCCAAGGCATCGTATGCAATAGACAACTGAGATACAAGAACACGATCCTTGGCTGAACTCTTTGCAACTGAAACCTCAAGCAACTGAATACCCTGACGGAGTCTATGTGCATCACTCCTCAACTGATACAAATCTGCAAGACGTTGACCTGTAGCAACTAAACTTTCAATCCAGTTATCCAAAAGTCTGCCATGACTGACTAACTGATCCGGTTTTCGTTGTTCTGCAGGTGTATGCTGAGGAAGAACAGGTGCTCTATTTGAATTTCCGTGAACAAGATCAGAAATATACTGGCGAAGTTGACCATTTTCAGCCTTAAGCAGTGCCTTATCCTCTCCATCCTTCGTGATGCGTTCTTCAAGATTATTGGTAACAATCTTAAGAAGAGTCACGTCTGTCTCTCGAGTGGTCCTGCCAAGATTTGCCTTAGTAAATGTAAAGTCACCAACCTCGACCTCATCTAGGCTCTTACCCTTTGGAGGAACAGCAACTTCGATAACAATCTCTGATTCTCGAGTCTTCTCAATATGCACCTGTTTCTTAATCTTCTTGTTCGACCTTCTCTGATAAGGCTCTCTGAACTCAGATAAATCAAGGTTGTATGAAGGTTCACGCCTCTGTCTTCCCAAAGACTTCTCGAGCCAACAAGACTGAACAATATCATCAATCCGAGGAGAGACTGTCCCAGATGTATCCACCTGTGGCGGTTCAGTGGTCTCTGACCCAACTCGAATTGGTATCTCAGGCTCTGAATCTATGTCAATAGGTTGTATGTGAGGCGAACTAGGAGGTGAAACGTGAGGCTCAGCCTTGATGATTGTCTCTACTGGAATCTCAGGAACATTCTTAACTTGTTTCAGCTTCCTCTTACCAGTAGCTCTCTTTCCCGTGTTTCCACTGAGTCTAACCCCTTCAGGAGGAATCACAATAGCCTTGACTCGGGGTCTTGACTTAGAAGTAGAAGGCAATGAAGAAAAATCCTTTGGCGGCTCTGCTATAGGAATTGACTTTCGCTTCCGTTTACTTTCCAAGAACAGCTTGCTGGTTTTGACAACTGACTTAGAAACCTCTTCAATAGAAGTATTCTCCTTGGCGTACCAATCTGGTGAACGAAGTGGCTGCCGAGCAATTTGATCTTTGGCATATGAATTGAGAAGAACTTTTCCATCATCATCTGATAGACCATCAACATCTTCTGATAAGTAATCAGAGAGCTGACCAATAGTAAGTCTACAATAGTGACGACGACGAACCTCAAATTCATCTTCACAATTTGCCCAGAAATCTTCAAGTGCTGGCTTATGTGCAATCCCTCGCTCTAACCTGTCTGCATAATGACCCAAAGGATCATAAGAACGCCTCTCAGTATGAGTTTTGAACTTGAACCTTTCTATCTCGGTAGACATAAGCCTGGCATCTGTCGCCGCATTGCATGTGAAAATTCCCAATGTAAATGGAAAATTAGCCGCAATCTTATGACGACTACGAAGAAAGAAATGAACATGCTGCATCTGTCTGAGAAACTCCATGAAGATAATCTTGTCTGAAGGATACCTTGGCAACATCAGGGGCTCTCCAACATATCCATAAACCCAGATGTATGTGAAAGTAGGGAACTGGATAAACCAATCCGCCCAAGTCTCCATTGCTGATTTCGCCTCGGCAGAAATACGAATGTGCATCTCGTTGTCAAGATCTCGAACTGTCTTCATAGAAAAATGATCACTCACTGCTCGCAAGTCTTGTTCAGATGTAGAGAACTCCAACTGAGGATAATACTCGTGAACACGCTGAACACCGAGAGTGCCATTAGTTTTTAGAAGCCTGTAGCTACCTTGGAATGCAACCAAGTAGACTAAGTATGATATCATATGAAACTCATGAAACTTGAGAAAATTAGTAATCTGCTGATGTAAGCAATCACTAATCAACATAGCCCAGTCAAAACGTTTTGTACCATCAAGAATCTTGGAAATAAGATAGAACATCCATGAACGGAAAGTGCTAGCATCCTGTTGACCTGTAACTCGATTGAGCAAAGTTATCAAAACAACAACCTCGTCCTTGAATTCACCACAACCAACCTTCTTAGGCATGTTAGTCTTTTGAACTTTCAGCCATTTCTGAGCCACTTTTCTCTGTGAACGTTGTTGATCTCCATCCCATATCTTCTCACAGGCCTCAATTACCACAGTAAAGTTATCTGAACGCGGAGGAATACCAAAACATTTTCCTATGTCCTTCGGTTTGAGACTGCAAACAACTCTCCCGTCAACTGACCTGATTTGTCGTGAAGACGAGTCATAATGCTTGATGCAAGCAAGAACAAACTCAAGATCGAAAGTAGTAACAGGAATGGATGCTGCTGCTAGCAATCCGGAACGTTCAAGATTCTTCAACGAATTGCTGCTAACACCCTCCAGACTGCTTAGATTAACCACTGGATAAACATGATTTACGTCTGTATCTGAAGTTTTGACAAAATTATGTGTAAGAGCCGATTTGGCCTTGTAATCAATGAGATTGAACTGCATTTTGAAAATGAGAACTTTTGACTGTAAAGTCGAATATAGTTGAAGAACTTTCTGAAAACCTCTGGACAAGGCTAAAAATAGCCTAAGATGAAAGAAATTTTCGAAGTTTTTCTGGAACATGGGTTTTGTGCACAATGGAATTCTGAACAAACCCAGATGATGCGATTTTCAAAAAGATGTGATTCAAGCCCACATGCAAAGAAATTCTCGGAAAAAAGCACAGAGCTTCAGAATGAAGGCTACGGGGCAATTTTCTTGAAAAAATCTAAGACGTGGGTTTTGCTGCAAATACTGAAGTATGCGAACCCAGATGAAAATACGCTGAATATGTGTTGAATTTCTTTGACATGCGAAGAAAGTACCTAAGATGAGAAATAGAAGAAATAAGACAGAAGATAGAAAGTTTTGCTTGTCTGCTTCTGAAAAATCCGCCAATCTCTGTTGTAGAACTTGATGAAACCTGCATGCAAAGTGAAAATAAAGTCTGGAATCTTCTTCCTCTGAACAATCTGAACTCGTTGCTATGAAGAATGCTGAATTCTGACACCTGTAGCACCTTTAGCTTGCTGGTCGCTCAAGAAGAATACAAACTTCGAAGCTAAAGATGATGAAATAATGGACGCCAATGCTTGGTTAAATAGATTTTCATCTATGAAATTCGCATAAAGCATGAAATCCATGAAAAGTGCGCTTGGCTTGTGATTGGACCCCAACTTAGTTAACTGAAACAAAGATAAGCTAAATAAGGCGTCATGCTTTAGGGTTTTCCCTTTTCAATCTTCAGTTAACAAATTCATGCGATTTTGACTTTAGTTGACAATCTTCATTGAATTCGCCATCCTTCACACTTGCTTTAAATTCACAATTTAGAACTAAAGCATCCCTTTTAAGAACTAAAGTTGACAAT
The DNA here is from genome assembly GCA_007258455.2 of Sequoia sempervirens. Lineage (NCBI taxonomy): Eukaryota > Viridiplantae > Streptophyta > Pinopsida > Cupressales > Cupressaceae > Sequoia > Sequoia sempervirens. The sequence goes on along the minus strand of VDFB02000003.1, from coordinate 658,729,268 downwards.
CTTTGTTGAAATGAATTCGCCAATCGCATGCTTTAAATCTTAAAACATTCCAAATATAGTGTCCCTTTCAAGACTTCAGTTGACATTCAAGAAAAGAATGAATTCGCCAACTTCACACTTATACTTCAATTCTAAAAATAATGTCCCTTTTGGAACTTAAGTTGACATTCAAGAAGTGAATGCGCCAACTTCCCAAAATTTATGATTCATAATTTAATCTAAAAATGGCGTCCCTTTCAGAACTTCAGTTGACAAAAGGTGAAGCGCCAACTTCACAAAAACTTCACAATTGCAACCAAATTCGCCATGCATGTGAACTCAAGTTGACTTTCAAGAATAATCTTCAGTTAAGTGAACATGCAATCAAGTTAACTTAACATGCAAAGTTGTTAACTGGACATGCAAACTAGTTAACTCGACATGCGAACTGAAAGATCACTCAACATGCCAATATATGAACTGAAAATGACAACCCAGAAATCGTTTAGTCTAACTGTAGTCAGAACTCAAGTTAAGGCGTCCATTCAACTCTCTTTCGAAAATCCAACTTTGACCTCTTAAGGCGAATTCCAGACTAAGCCAAATTCATGAAAATTCAGACTTAAAACCTCTTCAGGACCTCTGTTCATCCTCTGACACTGGCTGAATGACTCCACCGATTAGTTGGCTAACAGGTGCATCGTAGAGCTGAGCAAAAACTGATCAAAAGGTATCTTGAGACTGAAAACCATAAAACTAACATCTGAAGGCTCAAAAATCCAAGCGCCTTTTTGAAAAACTGCGCTTTTTCTCAGACTTAGTCGAATTTTGACATCTGCATCTCGTACGAAGGGAAAAACAAAATCCTTCATAACTTCTGATTTATCAACTTTCAGGACTGGATCACAAGTTCACTGCGGAGCTGACCTCATTCTGCATGAAAGCTGCAAAGGAACATTTCCCAAGAAACATCATCTGATAGGTGGAAATCAAGGGCGCCTTTTTCAAAAGTTGCTCTTTTTCCTCCAGACTTAGCCATTTCTAGAAATGATCAAAATAACATAAAAACTCTGACTGCAAGCTGCTAAGTCATCTTCTGATCTGACGGAGACATGCAACGGAAAGCTGAACATAACACGGACAAATTGAATATCTGATATCATAAAAAAGAAAGCATTAAAGGCTTGAAAAGCTCAGGCGCCTTTCTAAAAATGTGCTCTTTTGCTTTTTCTTTGATATTTTGACTAAGATTTGACCCAATGTTTGACCTCCGGTTCAGGCACTTCAGCAACTCAGATTCACCCACTGACGGATGCGTCGCGAAGCTCGAACAAATGTGAGATAAACATCTTGGGCGGCGTTTGGCCAAAAACCTACATTTGGCACCTCAAAAAGATGGGCGCCTTTTTCAAAAGCTGCGCTTTTAACCAGTGTTAGCCAATTCTCGTTTTCCTCTTGTTTTGCACTGTATCTTCTGTAACTCTAGCAAAACAGGTCCGTTTGATAAACTTGATAGCTCATTGCGAAGCTGACGTGATGCCGGACAAATGTCTGCTGGAGGTGACAAACCCTAAAAACAGGATCTGAGCCCCTAAAAGATAGGGCGCCCTTTTGAAAATATGCTCCCCTCTCCAGAGATAGAAAATTTCAGTGATTTTCCTTCAAATTTTCACTGTTCTCAAATTTCTTCAGTAACAGATTGACTTGACACTAACACCAACTCCATATTTAAAAACCCCAAAAACGACCTCTTGACATCACTTTAACAAGATTAAGACTCAATTAAGCAAAATGCCTTAGTGAAGCAAAAATTTTGGTTTTGGGTACAACAATAGGGCATTTGAATGCTTACAAGCACAAGATGATGATAGGAGGAACAAAGGCTGCACTCATGTTGTACAAGCTGATGACGAATTAGTTGCATCTCCTAATCACACTGAAGAACCTGGACAGTCTCCTTAGAACTGTTTGCAAAATAGGAGGTAAGTGATGTAAAGTTATCATTGATGGTGATAGTACACACATTCTAGTGTCCAATGAGATGGTAGAAAAACTGGGCTTTGAAAAGAGTAACACATCCAAATCCTTATAAGGTATCTTGGCTTCAAAAAGGTCATTAAATACTAGTAAATGAGCAATTCATAGTTAATTTTTAGATTGGTTCATATAAGGACAAAGTTTGGTGTGATATTATTTCTATAGATGTGTGTCATGTTTTGTTGGGTAGACCTCAGCTGTTTGACAAGAAAGCCATATGTGATGGAAGAGCCAACATGTACATGCTTGAAAAGACTGGAAGGAAGTTCACTGAGTCCCTTGAAGAAGCGAGAAGAATAAGTGGACATCAGCACTGGAGTTCTATTAATCTCCAACAAGCAATTCTATAATTGAAGAGATGAGGGCATTTTCTTAGAGAAGAATGAAGATGAGGAGATTACAAGAGAAGCAGATTTGAAAGTTGAACTGGTTGCCTATGAGGGCCCTATATATGATATAGAAGTAGATGAAGGTGAAGAGAATCCCCTATTGGAAAAGGAGGGAAGAGAAATAGAAAGGTTATTGGAGGAAGCATTTAAGAAAGAGGAAATAGAAGTAAGGTCAAAATTTTATCATATTTCAGCAATGAGAAAATAAAGTATGAATGCTGTTGAAGATGACCAAGAACAGGTTGTATGTGCTCTTGGAGATGATGACATCGTTCCTGCTCATGATCTATGTGCAGATAGGATTGTTATTAATGATGCAAAGGCTATTCTGTTTGAGAACAGAAAAAAAATATAGCAATGAGAAGTGATGTATGATAAGTGCATCAAGTATTGACAATGGTGCTAGGAGGTGTGGAAGACAATGCGTATGTTTTGCAGCAAGTTGCAATAGTAAAACAATAACGTTGCAAGTTGCAGTGATGTATGATTAGTTGCCAAAAGTGATGAGAAAGAACATGAAAGTGAAACAATAAAAACATGAGGCTTTCTAGAGTGAGTTGGATGAGCTTTTTGATGAAATCTTGAAGACTAAAATATTCCAAGGAGATTTCATTTCAGCAGAAATGCAGGAGTTGTTTTGATGTTTCAATGAAAGTAGAAGCAGAGGACATGGAGGTTCTAAGTTTAGTAATGGAGGTCATGGGAAGTCACTTTCCAAAGGTATGCCGAAACCATTTTTTGTAGGATGCAAAAGAGGAGGAAAATGTTTGGGAAAGGGCAGATATAGGTAGGAAATTTACCTCAAGAGAATGGTGAAAGAGGGGGATAGTAATAATTAAGTAGACAAGGTCAGCTAGTGGGTTGTCAAACCTAAAGGATGGATTATATGATTGAGAGGTGAGTTGGAAAGGAAGAAGACCAAAGTGGTCACAAACTGAGAAACATTTGACATGGTGGAAAGGAACACCATGGGTCATGACAACTGGCTAAGCCTACATTCATGAGCACTAATCTCACAAATTTTTCCCCCTACTTGGGGTGTATAATGTAGGAGCATTAAATAGTTCTGAGCACTATTAGGAGCCAATATTCACTCATACAGAGGTCTGAAATATACAGTAACAAATCTGAGCTAATATCAAACATTCAAATGCATAAGAACATAGTAAAAATACCGTTTAAACCCCATTCATGATTTTGAAACAACATTAGTAAACTGAGATGATTGCAGCCACGCTATAATGCCTGGAAATGCTCGATAGGCCTGAGTATAACAAACAGCAATGAGCAGATAAAATAAATCTCAGAAAAAGACTCATGCCCAGCCTCTAGAAACCCTTGCGACCTCCTTAAGAGCCCAGCGCCCTTGCAAACTCCTGAATGCAACAATACCAAGCCAAGAATGATGATAAAAGGCTGCGTACAAATCAGAAACCCACGCCAATCATTGGAGAGGTCACTTGCCACTGTTCCGAATGTATGCAGATGGAAAGAAGATGGCGTTGCAGCATATAGCAGCTGTAGAATGCTACGCCCAAGCTCCTGCTAAGGAATGGTGTTAAGAGGCGCCCAAAACTAGCAGCAAAAACTAGCAGCAATATCCTCCAGAAAACCCACAACCTGAGTGTGAATGACAACCTTCAAACAACTCCTTGAATATGTAGATATTTGATGCCAAAGAGATATGCAAGTCTTCTTGAATGTGGACGCCAAACCCTAGACTCAAACCACAGAAATTTATACCGTTTGTTGTACCCAAACCAATTTTTTTTTCCTTCATTAAGGCATTTTGCTTAAAATAGTCTAAACCTTGTAAAAGTGTTGTCAGAAGTCAGTTTTTTGGGCAAATCAAGTATGGTCTTTTAGTCAGTTTGATGTCTGGAGATATTGGTAAAATTTGAAAAATTTGTAAATTAGGGTTTCTGGACCCCTATTTTTAGGTCAAAAACCCTAAAAATTGAAACTTGTTAGAATTGACTGAAAATTGTTTTGATTGGCTTATTTCAGTTCACGATCATAGTGGTAAATTTAGTTTCAGTTAAAAGTCAGTTTAAGTCTGGTGGGTAGTTTTCGCTTTTTCGGGAGAAAAGTTAAGACCTCTGAGGTCGTCAGTGGCAGATGGCCAAATACCAGGTGTCGAAATTTAAGCTTAAAACGCTCCAACGAAGATTCTATGGCAAGATACGTTCAAAATGATGCTTCGTCACGAAGGGGATTTTCGTCGAGGTGAAAATCATCGAAAATTTTCAAACTCTGAAGCAAAAGAGCCCCTGGAGGCTAGGGGCGCCCTAGATTTCAGAGGCCCAGATCAACTTTATGAGATTTGTAACTTCCAAGAAGACTTCTCTGGAATACTATTAGCTTCGCAATGAGCCTACCAGTTAGCTCGACAGACTTGTCTAGCACCTGAAACTGGAGATTGAACGAGAAATGAGGGAGATGAAAATTTGACTAACACTGGAGCAAAAAGCGCGCTTGCTAGCCAGGGGCGCCCATCTTTTTGAGGTACCAGATGAAAGTTTCTGACCAAATGATACCTAGGATGTTTGTCTCAGACTTGATCAGGCTTTGCAACGAATCCGTCAACGAGTTAATCTGAGTTGCTAAATTGCCCGAATCAGGAGTCAAACGTAAGGTTTTATCATGGTCAAAGTGTCTTGAAAACAACAAAAGTGCCCCTGGAGGCCAGGGGTGCCCAAAGTTTTGAAGCCTCAAATACAGTTTTTTTGGGTTATCTCAAATACTCATCCTGTCCATGGTGCTTCCACTTTCTGTTGCATACCTCAGTTGGGTTAGAGGACAAGTCAGTAGCCTGCAGTCGGGGATTAAGTGGAGATTCAGCCAGTTGGAAAAATGGCTTAGTCTGGAAGAAAAAGCGCCCCTGGAGGTCAGGGGCGCCCATTATTTTCAGCTAGCAAATGATGTTTTTAGGAAAAGTGCTCTCCAAGAGATCATGTTCAGAATTGAGCTAGCTTCATGGTGAGCCTGTCAGCCAGCTTTGAAGTTTTGCCAATTGCCGAGAACGCAAGATGAAGTAAGGTCAAAATCACCTTCAAAATGATGAAAATGCATGAAAATTGTTTGTCTGAAGCAGAAAAGTGCCCCTGGAGGCTAGGGGCGGCCTGAATTTTGAAGCCTCTAATGTCAGATTCAAGGTTTGAAGCCTCAAGGAGCTCCTTGTTAGTTTTGATCCTGCTCTTCAATGAAACTGTTAGCCAGTCTTCTGGACACATCAGTCAATCAGAATCAGTGATCGAACATAGGCTCCGGTGACGTTTGCAAATGAAATTTTCAAGAAGATTTCTAAGTCTGGAGTAAAGGCGTCTAAAGTCAAAGTTTGACTTTTTGAACTCAAGTGTATGGGTCGCCCCAAAATGGTGGAGTTAGTTAACTGAATTTAAATAATATTAAATCTTTAGTTGCACTTCTCAAGTCGACTTCAACAGGACTTAATTTTTGCTTGCAAATAGCGAATCTATTTTTTCATGCACAGTTAATTGAAGTGCATGGAGGTGGCGCCCAATTTAGGGTTTATTTTACATTCAGTTAACTAAGTTTGAGGTCCAATCAGAAGGTGGCGCCTAAATTTAGGAATTGCATGCATTTGTGACGCCTTAAGACATGAATTTATTTATTTAAGTCATTTAGGTGCCCATTATTCTCATCACAGGTGGAAGCAAACATGTATTTTCTTGAGCAAGAAAAGATTTGAAGGTGCTACGAGTGATATTTTTCAGTGTTCTTCGTAGTGCCAAGTCTAGATTGTTTAGAGGATTTATTTTTCAGACTTCATTTTTCGAATGCATGCAAACTTCATCAAATCCCAGTTAAGGAGAAGGTGTCATTTTCAAAGGCAGAATAATAACTTCTGTTTTCTATCTCTAAAATTCTTCTATCCTTGTCTTAGTTTTCCTCTCTCATGTTAAAGTAAACAACATAATTTTCAGAATCTGATCATTTGGGTTCACTTATTTTAGCGTCAGTAGCAAAACCCATGTTTCTGAATTTTTCGAGAAAATTGCCCCGTTACTTCACATTTTGAAGTATTGTGCTTTTTTCCAAAGATTCTCTTGCATGCGGGCCAAAAACTCACTTTTTCCAAAATCGAATCATTTGAGTTGGATTAGAATTCCATTCTCTACAAAACCCATTTGCTAGTTTTTCTCTGGAAAAATTGCCCTCAATGCCCCTACAGCCACTGCAGTTTTCAATTGGAAAACCTTTGCATGTCTTAGCAAAACTTGTTTTTTCATGTTTCTGACAATCTAGGTTTGCTTAGAATTTAATTCTCTACAAAACCCATGTTTCAAAAAAAATCCTAAAAATTCTCCCCTAGTTGGCTATTTTTAGCCTCATCCAGAGCCTTTTTTAGCTTTTTCTGAAGTTTCTCCGAACATATCTGACTTTATAGTCAAAAAATCCAGATTTTCAGAATGCAATTCAACCCAATAGAATACAAGGCCAAATTGGTCTTAGTACATGACTTTTTGAAAACCTCAGACATAGACCTGGGTCATGTTTATCCAATGGTCAAATTGAGCACGTTGGAAGGCATTGACAGCACGACAGTCAAGAATCTTGACCGTTCCGGATTGTTGGCAGCAACATCTATTTCTATCACGGTATTTGATCTTGAGTTTGTCATTGCTTGCATTAAGCACTATGACTCATCTACAAAACAAATTAGATCAGCCGATGGGAGAGTCATTTGCAGCCTCAAGCCAAGAGACATTGAGAAGTGCTTTGCCATTCCACCCCGCTCAGATAATTTTGCTATAGTCCTGGAAGATTGTGACAAGATATGGCAGGGAGACAAGGAAAGATCTTAGAGAAAGGTTGCTCAAAGGTGGCTAAATGTAATGTCCCCTTCTCAATTGTGATCAATTCAGTTGACCGTTGGCCTATTCCGGAGACCCGTAGGCTACTCTGAGGGTGAAAATTAGGGTTTCCTGTTTCTGAGGAGGTTGTTGCTTGAAGTTTGGAGATTGGATTGTGGATTCTTTCTGGGTTTTCAGAGAGCTTCGCAGTGGTATAGCATGCATGGTGATCCGAGCAACTTCAGGAATTTGCTATTTTTAGTAAATTCCATTTTTGGCAGTGGTCCTTTTGGCTTCGATGCAGTTGGCTCTCTTCTTTAGCCAGTTCAGTTGGTATTTTGATTTTTGGCCTTTGGATGCATTTTTTGGAGAGATAAGTTGAGTTGATTTAAATAATATTATATTTTAATGTTAACTCCTTGGCCTAGCTTAATGACTTAAGTTGTTCTGGAAAGGGGGATTTCAAGGGTGGACGCCTCATCAGGAGGTGATTAAATATTTTCTAAAGGTCAAAATTATGCTTGGAGAAATGGGACGCCTACTTGAGGGAAAGGTTATTTTAAATTAAAAAGTCAAATATTGCCTTGGAAAATGGACGCCATCTTTGGAGGGAGAAGAGAGCAAATTCAAATTTGAAAATTGAGCGCCTTCTTGAAGCTTCTAGAAGTTTCCTCTCAAGTCTATAAAAGCTAGCCTCTGCTCTTCATTTGGGATCTTTTGTCTACCATACTGTTATGTTGCTGGATTGATTTCAGGCAAAGCTTCGAGGAAAGCATACCTCCTAGCACTTGGCTCATCTTCTTGCTTGAAAGATAGCAACTAGTTGAGAGATAGATTGTAGTTGGGTTGTTTGAGCATTGTACTTGAGTTTCTAGCATCTTAGTTCAGTTTTCTTGCATTCTAGTCATGTTTTGGAGTTGCTGATTATCATAGCTGATTGTAAGTTTTATTCATAGATTCAAAAATAAAAATATTCTCATTCTGGGTACTTTACCAATCTGATTTCTTGCTAGGGGCGACCTTGAGTGCCAAATTGCAGATTTTATTATCAAGAGTTGGATTTTATGGACCAAAATTGCCCCTCCTTGAGGGCCGTACCTTTCTGGACATGCTTGGAATTCCGTGCAAAATAAATATGAGCCTTTGGGATTGGTTTTATTATTCCTTCTTAGGCGCCATCATCCTAGGAGCATTATGCATTTTGTCTCATGCATTTTGGGTGAGTTTTGAGTGAGTTGTGAGCATAATAGTGAGTTGCTGAGTTGCTGGTCTGTGCATTTTCAGTCAATAATCAGTTATATCAGATTGTGGGAATTCATTAGTTGAGTGAGAAATTGATTCTAAGTGGTCTTGTGAGCATTGGAGAGTAGCTAAACATTATTGCAGAATTAATAAGCTTCTAATCTTGTGTTCTTGGCAGACACTCTATTTCATTATAAGCTGAACAGTAGTATTGTCAGCATTCTCACTTCTCTTTTTACTTACTTGTACTTCCCGCTGAATAAGTGGAAGAGGCTGGCTTGCCACCTATTTACTTTCCAGTCAAGTAATTCATAGGGACCCTCTGACCACATGCTCGCCACTCCTCGGCGCATTTCTTCGTTAGAGTTACTTTTAGCTCAACATGCATAAGATCCTCTGACCATATGCTCGTCTTTCCTAGACGCATTTCTTGGTTAGAGTTCCCTTTCAGTTCAGCATTGCATCAGATCCTTTGACCATATGCTCACACCTTGCCCAACATCGGGATCCTAGTGTACATCCTTGGTTAGAGTTGTTTTCCGCATCGTTTTGGTTTTAGAGCTAACCTTAACGGGTGTGTGTTGCATTGCCTATTGTAATCAAAAATAAAAAAAAATTTGGTCTGGTTCATTACACTAAAAGAACAAAAATCTAACATGCCAAAAAAGGTTGGGCGTGGAGAGTTCAAGGACGAGATTGCTATCTTGATCACTTTGCTCAACCGGATTACAGGTCAAGAGGAAGCTTAGGTTTTCCGACTGTGGATGTTCTATGTCATTTCCCGGATTATCGACAATAAGGAACACTTTGACTAGGCTATGTTGATCAGCGAGTGTCTTCACCAACAAATCACAGGATTCCTTAAAATCCACGAGTTTCACATGGTTTCCTATCTTGTCTACTTAATTGCTTTTCAAGGCAATTTTAGAACTTTGAAGACCAGTGGAGCCCTTGGCATTTAGCACGTACACGAATACTTCTATCAATTGGAGTTCTCAAAGGCTGAACATGATCTCAAATAGGTGAATGGTCACTTCCTAATGAAGACAGTTAGAGACCTTGATAATGAGATGCACATCAAAATATTGGCGGAGGCTAAAACAACAATGGAAATTTGGGCAGATTGGTTCATCCAGTTTCGCACTTTCACATATATTCAAGTGTATGGTTACACTGGAGAACCTCTGATGCTACCGAGATACCCATTAGACAAGGTCTTATTCATGGAGTTCCTGAGACAAGCTCATGATGTTCACTCTTTTCTTCGCAATCGACATAAGCAAGCATTCACCTTTCCTTTTGGATTGGGTATTTACAAGTGCAGGACAGTCGCTGATTGCAAGTTAATGACAAATGAGTTGTTAAAACTCAATCTCAGGTATCTCACTGAGAAGCGCTCCTATGATCCTCTAGGTCATTATGCAGCTCGGTTGGAGCGAAGTCAATCACATAGGCCAGCACTTGAGGACTTTTGGGCCAACTGTGAAGATGAGTTTGAAGTGCGTTGACGTCACTACTACAGACTTACTCTTCCTCAGCTTGCTGATTTCTTATTAGAAGACATTGAGGGTTTGTTAGATGATGACAGAGAGGTGTTACTTAGCACATTCGTCAAAGACCAAGTTGCTCGCCAGGCACTTCGCCAACCGGATTGGTATGTTAGGAAGAATACTTTAGTGGAGGAGTTGTCAAGAGGGGTTATCAAGACTAGCATGTATTTCCTGGACAACAAGAGAAGGCGAAAGACAGTTTCAGTTGCAAAGCTGCCAATAGGGTTTTCTTCACTGCCTTCTACATCGAGGTCGAGACCTTGAGTTAAGGTCATCATGAAACCTCTTGAAGGTGTTAGAGTTAGTTGGAACACGAAGGGAAGGAACACAGGTAAACAAAAGCAGATCGAGAAGGCTCCGAAAGTTCCAGTGGAGACAGTAATACAAGCTGAAGCCGGGTCTTCATCTCCTGGTTCACCATTTTCACCACAGTCACCTCCCATTGATATCGACTCAGAGCCAAAATCACCAGTTTGAGAAGCCTCAGTACTAGTAGATCCACCACAGGTTGATACAATAGCGACAGTTTCTCCTCGAGAAGTTATGGATCACTCGTGTTGGCTCGAGAGCACTTTGGGAAGAAGGCGAAAGCCTTCATATTAACTCGATCTATCTGAGTTTGGCAGTCTCTATCAGGATAAGTCAAACAAGAAGGTCAAGAAGCAGGTGCACATAGAGAAAACTCTTGAAGCAGAGATCATTGTTGAAGTTGCTACACCAACAGAGGGAAAGAGTCTGGATGAAGTTGAAGTTGGTGATTTCACCTTCGTCAAAGCTAATCTTGGCAGGAGCACTCGACACGTGGACATGAGCCTCTTTAAGGTTGCTACAAGTAATCTTGAAGAGCGAGTCATGAAGGACGAAGAAAATAAGGCAACCCTCAAGGTTGAGAATAAGCAACTCTAACAGTACATCTCAGATCTTCTTCATGGAACCTCGAATGTTGCAACCATTCTCCCACAGCTTCGAGAGACACTTGCATATCAACAGAAACTGGGTTGGTTAGTCAATCGTGGCAAGCTCTTGGATAATTGGATCGAGGATTTCATTATTGCAGGCAAATACCTTCTCACAAAGTTGTATCAATTGAGGTACGTTCCACATGATCTTCGTCAAGGAATCCAGCGGCTTGAATTGACTATGGCAGAACAAATCGAAGGACTTGATCCTTATTTCTCAGTTGGCAGTTGCATACAATGCCGTTGTAGCAGATGAGGATAAAAGGAAGATTTTCACTTGGAGAGAACAACACCTCTTCAAAGTGGAAACATATGAAAGAATCTCTACAAAACTAGACGCAATCAAAGAAGATGCCGTTGGTGCACTCAAACTTGAGCGAATTTGTTACTTAGATCCCATGCCATTATCTTCATGAAGATGGTGCATACGTTGATCTCGAGGCTGTGCAGTTTGAGTTCCAAAATTTGGTGCATGACGGTCTTGATGGTGATCTTGTGGCGGCCAATTTGAATCACTTCTTGGTGATGTTAACGAGCTTTGACAAGTTAGTTGAAGAAGTCAAGGAGTGCCAGAAAGTGATCAAGGTTGGAGAGAAGGAATTGAGCAGATAGTCTATCATTGTGAATAGCGTCAGAGTGCCAGAAGATGAGACAGTTAACGAATTCATGGAGGTGATAGCCCATGACAGCTTGGAGTAGACAGATAGATGGATCTCCAGTTACTCTCGAGGATAGAGTCATAAGCAGCAGTCAACTCAACGTCATTCTTGAGTTCTGATTGCTGATTTCATGCACGCTTTTCTCATCTTCAGGATATCTTTTGGAGGAGGTTGGACTTTCAGTTAGGATCCATTTAACTGATGTTAGTTATCAGTTGACTTTCATTTCAATAAGGACTTGCATGTTGCACATGTCCATTTTAGTTTAGTTTAGTTCAGTTAATTGATGGTAGTTTTCCAGTTAACTGATTAGTTGCTTACAGTTAGACTTAGAGAATAAACTCTTGCATGCTTGCAAGACTGATTGTAAACTCAAGGAGATTTTAAGGTTCGCTACTCCTTGAAGTTCTATAAATAAGAGCACCCTTGCTCATTTGTAATTAACTTTTGCTCGTGATAGCGAACATGCTGTGCCCACCTTGCCTGTAGTATTGCTATTCAGTATCTCTTCATTTAGTTAATTAGAATTGTTGGTTTGATTGTTAATTGTGTTGATAGGTCCTTCATGCAATTTGCTGTCTTGTTTGTTATTCTTGTTGTGATTAATAAGCTTTGTTTCATATCTACACCTCGGATAGGGGTTCCTCCTCCTTGGGAATTTAAAAGTAGAGTTTATCGTTTGATGTTGTGATTAATAGTTTTTCTTTCATATCTACACCTCGGATAGGGGTTCCTCCTCCTTGGGAATTTAGAAAGAAGAATTGTCATTTAAGTGTTGTTTTCAATAAGCTTGTTGTATATCTACACCTCAGATAGGGGTTCCTCCTCCTTGGGAATTTAGTAATAAAGTTTATCGTTTGATGTTGTTACCAATAACCTTCGTATCAGCCTACACCTCGGATAGGGGTTCCTCCTCCTTGGAAATCCTGTTATAAAGTTTATCGTCTAAACATTCCTTGCTCCTAAGTCCTCATGCTCCGTTTCTCTTGAGGAAATAGGATAGATTAAGCATTAAGTTAGTTGTAGTTAAGATCTGCAAAACTAGAGAAAATCCTTAGCTGCAATGTATTGGTTTTCTTAACCTTGTGCTTCTTCCAACTAAGTCAAAAAGATAGGATTTAGAACATTTACTTTTTCACGCATATCAGCAAAAGAGGGAGCTTCCCCTCCTAATTTGAAGAGCAGTCATTACGCACTGTGCATAGTTGACCATTGCCAATACGCACTCTTGAGGTGCGAATTGTAACACCAACACCGTTTAAATCCAATTTTGTCTTCGTAGGAGACTCACAAAATTGCAATGAAAGCCCAACTGGAAAACCTGTATGATTTCCCCTTCAAATCGGCTAGGGTGGATTCGTTTCACCACCAAAACCCTAGAAATGTCAAGCCCTAAAGCTTGTTGATGTTACTTAGCAGTGTCGGGTTGCTCCTTCCAGATCCGCGCATAGTTGAAGGCAATTTAAATGATAGCCTTAAATGGCTATTTAACTTGTGAGATTATCTTTTGATGAAGACACGACTTTCAATGAAGGCCCGATCTCTTATGGCACAATCCTTATGGTTGCATTTAATAAATGTTATTGTATTTAATATTGTTGAGGGGACGCGTTCTATGTGTGGCCGACCCTTCACTTGTTGGAGACACGCCTCTTGGATGAGGCCGGCATGTTGCTATGAAGGATCACGTCCTTCTCTCTTCATTGTATATATCTCCATTCACTTGCATCCCATTTGCATATTATTCATTCCATTCTCATGCATATTTAGTGCGAGTTCTCCATAAGAGCAAATCGACATTATTGAAGGCTGTAATTCATTATCAGAGATTAGCATCATTGTATTTCTGTGCTGCATCATATTTTTGGTGCTTTTGTCTTGGCCTTCAAATCGGCCTTCATTGTAAAGAAGTTTCTATTGAGATTCAATAATATAAGAGATATTATTGGCTGGGTTTTTCTCCCTCAAGAGGAGGGTTTTCCTAGGGTATTGTTGATGTGTTTTTCGTGACCGCACCAATGCAGAATAAAGTCGCCAACGGCTACCCTATCCTCTCTTGATCAAAGTATCCAGCATGCTAAGATTGCAAGAAAGTTCATGCGTTCAACTCCAAGGTTCTTTCAGTGCGAATAAGCTCAGTTGGCTCAATGTGATTTGCTGGTATGTCAAGGGGACTTACGGAATTGTTCAGCAGCAGAGGAAGGGGTTTCCACAATTCGACAGAATTTATCAGTGAAGCACAGGTTTCCTATTCTAACCAGAAAGTGCTGAATTTAAAGTGGTGTCGGGTTTAGAGAGTCTAAATCTATCCTAAGTATGGGATATGGAGCTCAACTTCAGCAAACTTCAACCAAACTTCGCTTTGCCTCACCTCGGACAACTTCCACGGAGTCGGTGCAATCTTCAGGGGAGATGACTAAAGATGTTCAAACCACCATTTGACATGAAGATACCATCACAACGACGCATACCACCATTCAAACTGTGATTGAAGTTAGGCCCAAATGTTTCCAGTTGACCACACAAGGCGCATTCACCATCGGCAAATACACTAGTGGTATGGATAGACGAAGTTGCTTAGATCAAACACCACATTTCACAGCTAACATCTACTTGCATGGAATGAAAATTATACTTCTTTGAACTATTTTACGCTACCATCTGAATCAGAAGGACGAAGAAACCTTGCTAGCTACTCACAACAAAGATGAAATTCACCATCAATGAAAAACTCTTTTATTGAGAGAGTGTTCACAACAATTTCTTACAAAGTTTTCAAAGGGAAAACTTTCCCTCTTCTTCAAACTACACTATCAATCTATACTAAGCTACTTCTAAGTTGTCCCTCTACTCTCTATTGTCTAACTTCTACTTCTATGTCTAATGAGATACAAATGAGGGGGACTCCCCCTTTTATAGTTGGCCAAGTCCAACGGACGGCTCAGATTACAATCGGCTGGATGGCCCAGATCGTGCCACCTCAGCCCTAAACAAGATTCGCCCTAAAAACCGCCACAAAGAGGAGTGGGGTAATAAATGAGCCATTAATGCCCATCATCCTTCTAGAAGATTCCAGTCTTGAAACGCGTTCACACTGTTCTTGATTTTCTTCTTGACGTTGTTCTTCAACCTTGCTCGAACTTCCACTCTTTTCTCCATCTTGAGTTTTGAAAACATTCCTTCTTAGTCACTAGGTCTCAACACTTAGCCATTTTCTTGCAACTTTCCTCCCTTCGAGGTTGAAATGTCATCGTGGAATGCTTGCTTCATCACTTTAGGTCATCACCGCCCAGCCTCGACGTTCCTCCTACAAAACAAGCAGGGAGAAGAGCATTAGAACACTTCATAATATAAATTCACCTTACTTGATTTTCACGCTTTGATCTTCAAGGGCTCATCGTCTTCACTAGCCAGCTTTGCGTTCAAATTCTTCATGCCTTAGCCAAATTTCCAACCCATCTTGTATTCTGCTTGGCGCACTTCACTCTGATATTTTCTTCAACTCTGGCTCGAGGAAAAATGCTTTCATCAGGAATTTGATCAAAAATTATCTAGACGATCATTCTCAAATTCATCTGCCAAGGCAAATTTTTATCTTGAAAACACATTTTATTCCTTGCCTTAGAAAATTTTCCAAACTTTTACTTAGGAAATTCATTATTCCAGTGCCCATCAAAATCTTTATCACAGAAACCTCGGCAAGCTGTGGAAGACCTTAAAATCCATTCCTCATCGATAATCTTCAATACCCAGAAGAAAATTTCCTTCAGAGCGCGTCAAACTCATGGGTGCACAACGAACGGGTTCATCTAATTTTATTGAATTTTGCACCTTGGAAAAATAACTTTCAACAATTTATTTCATTTCTTCATCCCCGTGAACATCTTGTGTTGTTCTGACTTGAAAATATTTTTATCAACCTGTGTCGGCATTTTCTGACTTCACCTCAGGCAATTCATTCATGCTTTAGGAAAATCCTATCACCTCAGAGTCTAGGCGTATTTTCCAGAGGAAGAAAATATTTTGTGCCTTAGGAAATTTTTAAATCATTTTGAAAATTCCGCCTCAGGAAATTTTATTCAACTTCCTTCATCTTGCCTGTGGTGAGGAAAAAAAAAATCATCAACTTCACTTAGAAAATCTTCCTTGAACGCCCAACATGTTTGACTCTCAATGCTTAACATGTTTTATTTTTTATCACCTTCAACGCCTTAGGAAAATTTTATCACTTTGCACCTTACACACTTGAGCGCATATCTCATGTAAAGGGGTAACTTCATATCCACGCCTAGCATTTTCTTTTTTATTCACCACTTAGCAATATTTTCTCTCATCAATTTTATTCCACCATCTTCACACTCCACTTTAGGCGCATAGCATAAAAGACAAGACCACGCCTAGCATACTTCACTTCTACCACCTTGTATTTTATTTCACATTTGAAAAACATTTTCAAATTCCCATGCTTTAGCAATTATCATCAACACCTTGCTCTTGGCGCATTTAGTATTTAGAAGAAGACACTTCACATCCACGCCTAGCATACTTATCAACCTCACCTCACTTGACAATTTTATTTCACCACCCTCATGCAACTTGGGCGCATTTTATACTTTGAGGAGGATGGGCGCATTTAGCATAGGGTGGAGGATGAAAACTTTAAACGCCTCCAACAAGTGACTCTTCATCTTCCTTTGTTTTGTCCTCACATGGCTGCTTTTGGGCGCATTTTGGCATGCTTGAAGGATGAACGCCTTTGACTTGTTGACTTTTATCACCTCTCCTTGAAGTGGGCACATTTTGCTATAGGAGCAGGATGAAATTCATTGACTTCTTTGACCCTTTCTTACCTTGGGCGCATTTTAGCCTAGGAGGTGAATTTTTATACTTAGAAATTTTTTCAACATGAGGCCTTGAGCTGGGCGCATTTTGCCATATGTGAAGGATGAAATCCAACACTTAAACATTTTCTTGACTTCCAGCTTGATGAGGGCGCATTTTTCCTGGGGAGCAGGATGAACACTTGCCTTAGAATTTTTTTATGTTTCTACTCCACCAACTTGGGCGCATTTTGAGGTGGCAAGAGGATGAACTCAGACTTAGAGAAAAATTTTGCCTGCCACTACCTTGAGCTGTGCGCATTTTGGCATGAGAGCAGGATGAACTTTTCATGCCTTAGCCATTTTTTCTTCATTTTTGCCAGTTCTTCCATGCCTTACTATTTATAGTAAGTCCTTCAATTCTTGCATCTCTGAAGCTCAAAATGATTTGAAATTTTGAACGCTGGATCTTCTTGACTTCATCAACCTGTTGACATTGCTATTCTGATCTGACCTGCTAAAAATAGCATATTTCTGAAGGTGATTTGCTATAAATAGTAACTGCTTGCTTCTGATAGCTCCACTGCTCCGATTGACCTGAAATTTGAATGAGGCGCTCCTCACCACGTGACCTGACTGTTGACGTCAGCGTATGCACTTGACTTGCTATTTTTAGCCTGTTTCCAAAATGACTTACTATAAATAGTAAGTGCTTCGTTTGACTTCAAATTTTACCAGCAGATAGCCTGAAGGATGCTGATCGCAGTGGTTTACACCGGCTTTTGAAAATTTTGACTTTTTACCCCTCTTTTCAGTTCAAGTTGGAAACCCTAATTTGCTCTACATGCGATCAAATGATCTCTGCTTGTCTTTGTTTCCACTGATTATGATCAGCTTTGTGATTCTCAATCGGAAGCGGCGCCGGACGCACTGCTAAAAATAGTAAGTTCCTTTCTGAGTGATTATCTCTCATGTCAAACCATTGAAGCTCTCGAAAAACCCACCAGGAATCATCCACATGCAAAAGAAACCCCGACATGCAAACCCTAAAAATAGCCTTTGAAGGCTGAACTCTAAAAGTTATCGCCTCGCTTTTGCATGTTACATCATCGCTAAGGTCTTGAAACCCGTATGAATATGCGACATGTAAAGAAAAATCTGATCTAAGTCAATTTGTCCTGTCGGCTAAAAATAGAAAGTTGTTGCTCAAATTTTGTACCACCTAATAGCCTGATGTGTTCGAATGCCGTGACTGTTGGAATTTCAAAAATGCCCAATTGCTCAGAATTGCACACTTACTAAAAATAGTAAGTAGTCAGAATATGATGAAAATTTGCTGAGAACCTGCTGGGAGCATGCTAACATCAATGTTAAGCTCAATTTTCAATTTATTCACTTCGTTGAATTCAAATTGGCATGAAGGAATCAAACCCCAATTTCTAGACTTGGCCAAAATTCAAGTTTAAACTCAATGACGGGCACAATCCCGGAAAGGCAGACAGTAGAAAAGAGAGACAACGACAAAACAAACGAAAAGCAAAGCCAAAATTAGGGGGTCCCCATTTGCAATGGGGCGATGTGTGAAAAAGGTCACAACAGGTATCTGCTGTGCCTTTTATTGAATTTTGAATTAATTTCTGTGCATCTAAATCTGATCATTAAATTTAACATGGTATCAAAGCGGGTTTGAGGAGATCGTGATCAGATTTTTCCTTACAATGATACTCTATTCTCTTATTTATATTTCTTTGTCTATCTATACTTTAGTCAAGATGGTGAATGGGCTTAAGATTGAGGATAGACTCGAGGGAGCATCCAACTTCACTTCATGGAGATTCAGGATCATGCTTACCTTGCAAGAGAATGACTTGGGTGAGTTTGTGGAGTCCAGTGTTCCTGAACTTGAGGAGGAAGAAGCGAAATTGCAGTGGAAGAAGAAAGATATCAAGGCAATGAAAATGTTGGTTGATTCCATAAGGATCATATTGTTCCTATTGTCTCTAAGTTGAAGACAGCAAGAGACATGTTTAAAACATTGGAAGAATTGTACGAAATCAACAATACCAGCTGGGCACTTGCACTGAAGCAACAACTACATAATGTGAAGATGGCGAAAGGAGAATCAGTGATTGCCTACTTCATGAGAATTTCAGATTTGAGAGATCAGCTCTCGACAATTGGCCATATGGTTGATGACAAAGACTTGACCATGCTTGCTCTCAATGGTCTTCCTTTGTCGTGGGAATCCTACATTCAAGGAATCAGTGCAAGATCAAAAATGCCTAAGTTTGATCGTCTAAGGGCAGATTAAATTCAAGAAGAATCAAGGTTGGTGGCTAGAGGCGTTGGTCAAAATTCAAAGAATGAAGATATTCATGTTCTCGCCTCCCATGCTTCGAAGAAGAAAGGAAAAGATGGAAAGAAAGGGTTCTTCAAGAGGAATCGAGATAAGGGAAATGATGATGCCCCCGCCTTCAAGAAGAAGAGAGACATGTCCAAGATTCAATGCTTTAGGTGTGATAAGTTTGGCCACTTTGCTAAGCATTGTCCATCTCGATCTAAGTAACAAGTCACCATTTCAAGATGTTGATGATGCTTCTCCGCAGAAGGATTCATGTGAATACTTGTTCTATTCGGCATTGTCAAGCAATGTACCTACATATACCAACACTTGGCTGATCGATAGTGGTGCTTCTCGACACATCATTGGATTTAAGGAGCACTTATCAAGTTTGGTGGAGAAAGATTCTTCCAAACAAGTCATTATCGGAGATGATGGTGGCTAATCCGTGAAAGGGATTGGGACCTGTTGTGACCTTTTCACACATCACCCCATTGCAAATGGGAACCCCCTAATTTTTGCTTCGTTTGGGTCTTTTGGCTTGTTTTTGGTTGGTTTTTCCCGCTATCTCTCTCTTTGTTGCTTGTCTTTCTGGGGATGTGCCCGTCCAAATTGAAATTTTGGCTAAGTCTGTAGAATTAGGGTTTGCATTTCTCACGTTGGTTTGAGGTCAAATCAAGTTTGGCTATTGAAATTTGAGACTAACATTGTTGTCAGGAGGGCTACAAACAAGTTTCCACTGAGTTTTCACCAAGTTTCGACAACGTACTATTTTTAGTAGGTACTTGATTTGGGGCATTTTCTCAGCACAGTTGAAATACTGACTGATACACTGCATTTTGAGCACCTTGAGCTATCTGCCTGCAAATTTTGAGCTAGAACGGACAACTTGCTATTTTTAGCAGTTTGGGCTTCGGGAGCTGATTTTAGGGTTTGCATGCAAAGTTTTTCAACGCATGTCTAGACATTCTTTGTGGGTTTTTCGAAAGCTTTGCAATGGTGTAACATGCAAATCAGGATCAGGACCTTTTTTAGGAGCTATCTTCGGAGACTATTTTTAGGGTTTGCATGCAGGATTTCTCAGCGCATGTCGGCATAATCTTTCTGGGTTTTTCGAGAGCTTTGCAACGATGTGACATGCAAGCAGAGTTGATCACTTTTCAGGACTTGCTATTTTTAGCCAGTGCTTGCATGTTGATAATTTTTCTGGGTTTTTCTGGGTTTTTCGGGATCTCTCAGGTAGTGTGACATGCAAACTCATCCGACAACTGCTTGGTCACTTTTTCAACCACTTACTATTTTTAGCAGGTTCACTCCGGCGGCTGCCCAGCACTTCAGAATCATGAACCCGATGACATGCAACAGAAACGGGGTCAAACGAAGGTTATCTGAAGCACATGCAAGACGAATTAGGGTTTCCAGCTTCGGGACCCAAAATGAGGGGTCAAATGTCAGAATTTTCGAAAACCGGTGTATCCCACTGCGATCAGTATCTTTCAAGCTATCCACCGGTAAAATTTGAAGGCAATCGAAGCACTTACTATTTATGGTAAGCTACGTTTGAAACAGGCTATAAAAAGTAAGTCAACATCAAGTGCTGGTGTGAACGGGCAAGTCTATCGATGAGGGTCACGCCATTCAAATTTCAAGATAAATGGAGTTGTGGAAGTCTTAAAATCAAGCAGTTGCTATAAATAGTAAACCACGTCCAGAAACATGCTATAAATAGCAGGTCAGCGCGAGGCACCAGTATGAACAGGTCAAGCAAGTGATGAGGACCCCATGGCGCAAATTTCAGGTTAAACGGAGTTGCGGAGGTTCGAAAATTTGGCACTTACTATTTTTAGCATGTCCATGCAGAGGAATTAGGGTTTCCTAAAAAGTAGGGCGAAGCACAAGGGTCACACAAAAGCTTCATCTAGTCACGATCAACATCCTTCAGGCAATCGACACGCAAAATTTGAGCTCATTCTGAATAGTTACTATTTTTAGTAAGTTGCTAAAAATAGCAAAGGCATGTCAGCATCAGGCGCCAACAACTCAATCGCGTCACGAGGTTTGAAACAAAGTGAAAATCAAGCCTTCTGGAGCTAGAAATTAGCTTGAAATACAAAAATTGAAAAACTTTCTAAAAATACCAGGTTAGGGCAAGCTGAGGGCATCATGAACAATTCACTTTAAATCAGACGAAAGCTGGAAAATTCATCTAAGTTTGGCAAAATGAAAGCTTGACACCCTCGAATCTGCCCCAGAAGCTTGAAGAGCCATGAAAATTCACTAAGTCTGAGAAATTTGAAGTCCAGCATGCCAAATGCGCCTTGAGAAGAAGAAGAGGCTTAAAATTTTCTAAGTATCACAAATTAGAAGTCCACCCTCTAAAATGCGCCCTTACAAGCTTGAAGACACTTGAAATTTTACTAAGTATGGCAAATTTGAAGTAGACCCCCTTGAATGCGCCTTTGACTTGGAGGAAGCTTGAAAAAAAATCTAAGTATAGAAAATTTGAAGGAAGACCCCTTGAACGCGCCCTTTGACTGAAGGGGTGAGTTGGAAAAGTTTTTAAGTGTCATAAATTTGAAGGAAGACCCCTTGAATGCGCCTTTGACTGAAGGGGTGAGTTTAAAAAAAAATATTCTAAGTGTTTTAAACTTGAAGTATGACCCTCTATTTGTGCCTTAGCTACTGGAGGTAGATTAAAAAGTTTCTAAGTCCTTGAAACTTGAAGTAAGGACCTCTATATGTGCCTAAGAAGTTGAGAAAACTAGAAAATATTCTAAGGCATTCAAAACTTGAAGTAGACACCTCTATATGCGCCTTAGCTAAAGGGGAAGATGAGAAAATATTCTAAGTCTTGAAGATGTCAGTAGGACTCCCCATATGCGCCCAAGATAGTGTGATGAAGAAAAACGCCTAAGTGATGGTAAAATGGAAGCTCCCCTAGTCAAATGCGCCTAAATCTGGAGAGGATGAGTTAAAAAAATGTCTAAGTCTGAAAAACTTGAAGTAGTTACCTCTATATGCGCCTTGACTTGTGGAGGAATCGAAAAATGTTCTAAGTGTTGAAAATTGGAAGTAGAGACCCCTATATGTGCCCAAGTTGGCTGGGAGGTGATAAAATTTCCTAAGGCAAGGCAGGGGAAGAAATGCACCCAGAGGTGATGAATGTGAATAAATTTGATGAAAAATATTTTTCTAAGGTTAAAAAATCAAAAAATTAAAAGTACCCCTTCCTTTGTAGACACATGAATTTGATGCTTTCTGAAGGTAATTTTCTTCTGGGTACTGGATATTTTCGACAAGGGATGGATTTTAAAGTCTTCTACACTTCTCTGGAGATTCTAAAGTGAATATTTTTATTCGGGCGCCGTCAAGTTGGATAAAGTTTATAAGGCACAACTTCAAGGCACAACTTCAAGGTACACAGGAAGCAGAGTACAAGATGGAAATGTGGCTAAGGCATGAAGAATTTGGAGATGAAGTGAAACTCGAATATCAGGATGATATGCGCCCATGATGAAAGGTTGTAAAGAAGGCAAAGCCTGCTGGAGAAAATGATGAACGAGGCCAATCAGGCCTTGGAAATCAAAATGTTGGATCAGGTAAGTAAAGTGGATTTATATTGTTAAGTGTTTTGATGCTCTTCTTTTTGTTTGTTTTTGCAGGATGAACGCTGGGACCAGAGCACGATGACTTGAAGTGATGAAGCAAGTAATCCAAGATGATATTACAACCTTCGAAGGGAGATAAAGTTATGTGTTTCAAGCTCTTCCATGAGATCTCAGTTGCACCCAAAACATGAAAGAAGAAAAGTTGCAAGAAATGGCTAAGTGTTGGAATAACCTAATACGCACTCAATTTAGAGAGGTAAGTAGCGAGGATGAAATGCTCGAGTCCAAGATAAGAAGACCCTTCAGGATCAGAGGGTGGAGAAATAATTACCCTCGTACAGTTTAGAGTTAGAGAATGTCAGTTGAGAAGAGAATCATCATCAAGCACGAGAAAGAAGTTGCCGCCTTGGAGTCAGATCAAGAATGTGCCTGCCGTACTAGAAATTGAAGCAGTATTGGCCAAACTCATCCAGTTTGCAGCCGGATAAAGAATAGTGTGAATGCGTTTCCAGACAGGAATCTTCTAGAGGATGGTGGACATTAATTGTTCGTTTATTACTCCACTCCTCTTTTTAGGGTTAGGGCTGAAGTGGCACAATCTGAGCCGCCCATTGGACTTGGCCAGCTATATAAAGGGGCATCCCCCCTCATTTGTACCTCATTAGATTAGACATTAGATCAGAGATTAGAATAGAGAGACAGCTAGGTGATAGCTTAGAGGTAGCTTAGTATAGATTGATAGGATAGTTTGAAGAAGAGGGAAAGTTTTTCCCTTTGAAAACTTTGTAAGAAATTGTTGTGAACACTCTCTCAATAAAAAGAGTTTTCATTGATGGTGAATTTCGTCTTTTGTTGTCAGTAGCTAGCAAGGTTTCTTCGTCCTTCTGATTCGAATAGTAGCTTAAAGTCGGGTAAATTTCATTTCATGCAAGTAGATAGTAATAATGGAATGTGGTGTTTGATCTAAGCAAGCTTCGCTTATCCATACCACTAGCGGGCTCACTGACGGTGTGATCGCCTTGTGTGGTCAACTGGAAACATTGTGGGCCTAACTTCAATCACAGTTTGAATGATGGTATGCGTCGTTGTGATGGTATCTTCATGTCAAGTGGTGTTTTGAATATCTTTAGTCACTTCCCTTGAAGATTGCACCGACTTCATGGAAGTTGTCCGACGCGAGGCAAAGCGAAGTCCGGTTGAAGTTTGCTGAAGTTGAGCTCCATATCCCGCACTTAGAATGAAATTTAGACTCTCTAAACCCTGCCACCATTTTAAATTCAGTACTTTCTGGTTAGTTTAGGAAACAAGAGCTTTATAGACAAACCTTTCGAGTATTCAAAATTCCTTTCTCCACTGTTAAATAATTTCGTAAGTCCCCTTGAAATACCAACAAATCACATCGAGCCAACTGAGACTATCCACTGCATGAAGGAACCTTGGAGTTGAATGCATGATCTTTCTAGCAATCTTAGCATGCAGGAGATTTTGTTCAAGAGAGGATAGAGTCGCCGTTGGTAACTTTATTTTGTGTTGGTGCGGTCACAAAAATCACATCAACAGGACCTCTACTCTTCATTTGGATTCTGGCATTACACTTCAGTTGAGGGATGTTCTTTATGTTCCAGGAATCAAGCGCAATCTCAGCTCCATTTCAGCTCTAGAAGATAAAGGATATCAAGTTGCCTTCTCCAAAGGCAAAGTTCTTGTGTGGATGGAGAATTCCAGTTTCCAGGATGCTCAAGTAATTGGTGTTAGACATGAAAGCCTCTATAGGCTATGTACGCGTCCTCTACAGGCATTAGTTCATGATTCTTCAAGCTTATGTGATCTTTGGCATCGAAGATTGGCTCACCTACATTTCCGAGCCTTACCTATCATGGAGAAGATGGTCACGGGACTTCCTAAGTTCAATCAGGAGCATGAAGGAACTTGCAAAGGATGTGCTATGGGTAAGAATTCAAAAGCTGCTTTCCATAGTAGAGAAAGTAGATCTAAGTGTATTTTAGACCTTATTCATTATGTTTATGTGAACCTATGTCTATTCCTTCTTCGAGTGGTTTCTTGTATTATGTTCTTTTTATTGATGATCACTCTAGAAAGACTTGGATTTATTTTCTGAAAACTAAAGAGTCTGAGGAAGTGTTAGAAAGGTTCAAGGAGTTCAAAGCTCTAGTAGAGAATCTTTCTGGGAAAAGAATCAAGATCCTCAGATTTGATAATGGAGGAGAATACACCTCTGGTAGCTTTCGAAATTTCTGTGTTGATGCTGGGATTAAGAGGGAGTTTTGTGTTCCCTATAATCCTCAACAGAATGGTGTTGCAGAGAGAAAGAACAGGACAATCGTGGAAGCAGCGAAAGCCATGATTCATGACTAGGATCTGCAAACCTTCTTATGGGCAGAAGCTTCTAGGACTGCAGTATATGTTCAGAATAGAAGTCCTCACAAGGTCTTGGAGAATATGACTCCGAAAGAAGCCTTTACAAGGAAGAAGCCTTAGGTTAGTCATTTAAGGATCTTTGGATGTCCTGTCTATGTTCATGTTCCAAAAGAAAAGAGAACTAAGTTGGAGCCTTCTGGCAAGAAGGGAATATTTGTGGGCTACAGTGAGACATCAAAAGCCTACAGGATATATGTTCCAGGTCAGAAATTGATTGAAATCAGTAGAGATGTCACATTCGAGGAAGATGTTGCATTTAGAAGATCCAAGGGAACTCATGTGGAGATTGACTATGATGAGTCTCCTCAGGATATGGAAGTTGACCATACTTCTGAGATTCAGAGGGAGACTTCAAAACCGCAGGAAGATGTTGATCCAGTTGAGCCCTTGGAACCTATTGTAATGAACCGGACCAAATTTTTTTGTTTTTTCCAAATGCAATTACAATCAACACACACCCGTTAAGGTTAGCTCTAAACCAAAACGATGCGGTAAGCAACTCTAACTAGAATGTACACCAGGATCCCGATGTGGGCAAGGTGTGAGCATTGGTCAGAGGATCTAATGCAGATGCAAACTGGAAGGGAACTCTAACCAAGAATGCGTCTGGGCAGACGAGCATATGGTCAGAGGATCAATGCATGATGAACTGAAGTAACCCTAACCAAGAATGGCGCCAAGTGATGGCGAGCATATGGTCAGAGGGTCCCTATAACTACTAACTGAAAGTAAATAGGCGGCAAGCCAGCCTCTTCCACTTATTCAGTGGGGAGTACAAGAAATTCAAAGAGAAGAAATGAGAAGTGCTGACAGTACTACTGTTTAGCTTACAATGAATTAGAGAACCTGCCAGAGTCACAAGATTAGAAGCTTTCAATGCTGCAATAATTATAGTTATCTCTCCAATACTCTTAAGCCCTTTGAATATTAACTCCTCACTCAACTACTGCATTTTTCCCAAGTCTGATATGACTGATTTTGACAGAAAATGCACAGACCAGCAACACAACAACTTACTAAAATGCTCATAGATTGCTCAAAACTCACCCAATTGACAAGGTATTTGATGCAAAATGTTCTAAAGGGAATGGCGCCCAAGTTAAGACATTGAAAACTCACCCAAAAGCTTGTATTTATTTTATGCACGGAACCCAAGGCTTCCCAAATGGTACGGCCTAGCAACAAGGGCGATTTTGCTCTAGAAAATCAAGATCACCTTAATAAAATCTACAAGTTAGCTTGAAGGGTCGCCCCTCATAGACAAATGGATAGAAACAGTACCCAAAACCATAGTATTTTTATTTCAAGATTTATGAGCAAATCTTACATTCCCTTGTGATATTCAGCAACTCCATAAAACAGACTAAATGCAAGGAAACTGAACTAAAATGCTAGGAACTCAAATGCAATACATAAATCAGACCTAATACAATCTACCTCTCAACTAGTTGCTATCTTTCAAGCAAGAAGATGAGCCAAGCTAGGAGGTGTGCTTTCCTCGAAGCAATCTGTCACCATTTCGGCAGCATGTCTTTACTGAAATATGAGATACCAAAATGAAGACCCAAAGCCTCCTTTTATAATTTTGAGAAGACCCTCCAGAAGCTTCTAGAAGAGAAACCCTAATTTTCAAATTTGAATTCAATCTTTTCCCTCCAAGAGATGGCGTCCCATTTTCCAAGCAATATTTGACTTTAATTTTTAAATTAATTCCCTGCTCAAAGAAGGCGTCCAACTCAAGCATGAAATAGACCTTTGAATAATGATAAATTTCCTTCAATGAAGCGCCCACCCTTGAAGAACACCTTTTAAGAACAACTTGAAGTGATGTAGCTAGGCCAAGGGGGGAGTCAACATTAAAATATAACATTAACATAACATTATTTAAATAAAATGAACTTATCTCTCCAAAATGCATCCCAAGGCCAAAATTGATCAAACCAACTGAGCTGACTGAAGATGAGAGCCATCCGTGCCGAAACCAACAGGACCACTGCCAGAAATAGAATTTACTAAAAATAGTAAATTCCAGAAAGTTGCCCGGATCAAAGTGCATGCGATACCATTGCGAAGCTTTCTGAAAACCCAGAAAGAATCTGCAATCCAAAATCCCAAACTCCAGGATGTAGCCGTCATAACTTACTAAAAATAGTAAGTCCGGAGAGGTTGCTCGACGCAGTTGCAAGTCATACCTCTGCGAAGCTCTCTGAAAACCCAGAAGGAATCCAGAATCCAAACAACCAAACTCCAACAAGCAAAACCCTAAATCATCAAGAGAACCCACCAAGCAGCCAGAAACCCTAATTCTGCTTCTGACTGGTCGACAACACACCGAAGACAGACCATCAATCACTGAAAAGTGCAATGCTAAAAACGGGGACATTACAGTCCGCCCTTCCCAAAATTGCTTGTCCTCAAGCAATACCACCACAACTCTAGAAAAATTAAGACTGATCCATACCCAGACAAGTATGATCCCAGGTTCCCAAATTCATCTCAGGAAGGACCCACCATGCCGATGCTGCACTACTCTGATCACATCAGTGAAAACATCATGCCAATGTTGCACTACCCTTCCTTGTAACTCCAAAGTGTTACCATCCATGTTACTCAAACTGAAAGATCTTAAAGGACTGAGATCAATATCATGCAACATCTCATGTCCACGATGCCTCGAATCAACAATATCAACCACACCACTGTCAATAATAATTCTAGGCAAGAAGAAAGATAGGATACTCAACTCAAAATCAATCTCCTCAACATACCTCCACATGGTAATAAACGAAGTCATGACTGCAAATGTGACATCTTCAAATCTTCTTGCAAGGAGGAAAGCAATCCATTGCAAGAGCTCAACAAATTCATACTCATGTCCCCACATGGAGCTACTATGCCTCAACTGAATTATACTGATACCACCATGAAGACTACAGAAAACTCTCATAGTTCCAACCTCATGAGCCTCAGAATGATGAATCAAAACAAGTGGTAGTTCGCTGTCCTGAACCAACAATGAGAGGAAACTGTCAAAGTTAACATCACAAACCTCCATAAGGCAAACTCCAAGAATAGGATAGGTGTGAAGGAACAAATAATCTCTGCAGTTCAAGGCTGAGGTCAGCGAAATGTAATCTGATTTTAGTACTTCACGCAAGGAAAAACAGCAACACCAATGAAACTTCCAATAGTAAGTGTATGAGATGAACATTGAGTTGCAAGATAAAGCCCCAAAAATGGCAGGAAAACCCACTAGAACAATCTCCAACTGAAAATTACCACTTCTTTGACAAGTAGTGATGGGCCAGCTCTCCCAAACGAGAGTAACTCCACAAGTAACATGGCTGGTCTGCCTCCAACCAGCAAGCCCGTGTTCCAAAATCTTCCCTTGTCTTGGCCAAGGATCAATGCCAAGAGCAACCAACTGTTCCCCCTTCCAACCCATACTCAAAATTTCTCTCCAATCCATTTGTTGATGAACAAACGGAACCATCAAGTGGCTGGAAATGAAGGGAATAATACCAACCAAAATGGAAATTTGGTCCTTATCCCTCCAAAAGTCCTTTCCATATGCAATAAGCTCCATCAACCTATGTTGAGAATCCCAAGCATGGATACCCAACTGAAAATGATTTTCAACATTTTGAAAAGAAATCTCAACGCACTCCCAAGTGCTAGTGAAAATCAGGTGCATTCTCTTAAAACTGATGTACCATCCAGTGAATCCTTGAAGCTTAACCATGAAAGCTTCAGCAACATTGAAGTATGAAACATAGAGTGGCTTCAAATTCAACTCCCAAAAATGACTAGTATGAACCAAAACCTCACTCCACCCAAGGGAGGGATTATCAAGTATGCAACCACCAAGTTTTGGTCCACTTTCCTTCCATGCCTTCTGGATAGTAGGTCTGAAATCTTCACTCCTTGCTGCTGTAATGAAGTTACCAACAGCTACCAAGACTTGTTGCATCAACATCTTGATGCCGAAAATGTGGAAATCTCCTCGAATCAACACTTCCCATGTAGAGACTTCATCCTCAAACCCTCTTATGCATTTGCTAACAAGCAACCTCGGAAGATTATTAATCACAATTTGTGTCACATCTTCATAGAGTGAAATCAAAGCATCCTTAGTTTGGAGTTCATGCTTGACCTCATGCTTGGTCACTTCACTACTTGACTCATTTTTCAAAACAAAGAGGGGATTGTCATAAGTTGCTTCTGCACCCACTTCAAAGAAGGGATTGTCAAAGACTTGGAAGCCATTCCTTTCGTCTTGCTGCCCCAAATCTGCACATACAACTTCTGATTTCCTTGTGACGCTTACAAGATCGAACTCCTCTTGAAGACAATCAAGTTCTCCAATCACTTGCGGATTTCTTCAGCTCTTTGTACATTCTCTTGCTTTGTGAAAATTTGAAATCAGCAAACTGATTTTCTACCACTGTAAATGCCATTTGAGTTTCTTCTAGTGTAACTCTTGTTGACTCAAGCTCCAGAGAAAGTTCATCAAATTCCCTCTCTCTATCTTGAGAAGCACAAATGGTCCTTTTTGCGACTTCAATGGCGTGATCACGATCTTCAACCAAGTGCATGTACTCGGACTTCAAGGTTACCAAAGAGTTTCTTATAAGTTGCAGATTGGGAAGAGCAACTTCATCGTTCACTCCTCTCTGTCTCTCTTCAAGCTGAGCCTTCCAGTACAACTCTTCAACCAAGCTAAGTGTGTGATCAAACGGGGATAGAGCTTGCACTTCCTTGTTAACGGACACCTTGAATTGTCTATCCCAATCATGAGAATTCAAAGATGATGAACTGCCGATAGGCTGCAACTGAAAATCAGAACCTTGTCCCTTGTCTTTGCTGCCCTCATTGCTGCTCCAACGTTCATGAACTTCACCATCGACTAGAGGAGAATGCTCATTGCCATAAAAAGCATCATACTTCACAGATTCTTTGACCCCATGTTTGCAATCAGCTTTTTGAATTGGTAAATCAACCTTGTATTCTAAAACCACTTTAAACCTTTCTTCTTCAAGAGCCATAAAGTCTTCTAGCTCTTCATCCATCTCATCATCTTCTTGATCAATGGCTATGACAGCCCCTAACTCGAACGAAGAATCATTGAATGTTGTTCTGAAAGTTTCGGAAGTAACAACATCCTCCTTGGTGGCTGCAACCAACTCGACGGGGTCACCATGGATCTTTTCACAGCAAGCTTCTTCATCACAAACAACTTTTCCTTCTGTGACCTCCTCATAACTTGCAATGCACACAAAATTTTGTTCTTCATCAGGATCAAAGGGAAATTCATCCCACAACGGTTCTCTTTCATTCCTTGGTGCCAACACACCCGGATCCCAAATGCTAGTGGGTTGATTAGGATGATCAACTGTAAAAAACTTATCATGCTCCCTTTGTAGTGATGACTCTTTGAATAAGTCAAGTCCCAAATCACTTAAGCTGATATCATCAAAATTATTTCTTTCCCATGGTTCGGTTTGTTGGTCAAACCCAAGTCCAATAACGCCACCACGGAAATGGAGTGAAGAACCTTCTATACTTGCTGTTTTGAAAACTTCACCATCCCTATCTTCTTCGGGGCCTTCATGGAAAAGTATGTCACCAATTTCTTCATGTGGAACTTCTTGGGAAGTTGGGTCAGCAACAAAAAGAAAATCCTTCTTCATCAAATCTTCAAAATGAGTATGCATGAACTCATGGGATTCGCCTCCAATATCACTAATATGCCCTTCCT
The DNA here is from genome assembly GCA_007258455.2 of Sequoia sempervirens. Lineage (NCBI taxonomy): Eukaryota > Viridiplantae > Streptophyta > Pinopsida > Cupressales > Cupressaceae > Sequoia > Sequoia sempervirens. Next base: position 658,698,670 of record VDFB02000003.1, on the reverse strand, counting down.
TTTCTTCAACGAACTCATCGCAAACAATAGTCCTACCAAGCTGATCTTCATTACTTCCTATTACATGCAAGTCAAGGGAAGTATTATGGGACTCTACCCTTAACTCTTCACTTGCCAAGGTATCTTTATCGAGCTCACGTTCATTTTGATGTGATATGTGCACCTTGCTTATGCCATCTTCACTGCTAGATGACTGATTTTTCTCTTCAACTTGCATATTTGTGGGCTGCAATTCACAAATAGGCACTTCATCTTCTTCCTTCTTTGATTCTTCAACCAAAGCTTGTTCTGCTTCCCTTTTTAACATTTTCCTAATGTGGTCCACCATCTCCGACTTTTCGGGCTTCAGAAACGCCACACAATTCAAATGGGCATCAAATGAAACATTGTACCTATAATCATCTGGCATGTTTTGATATTGCCCACGGAGTTTGGCAGCCTCATGTTCACATTGTCTTTTATACTGTTTAGCATATTCAATGAAATCCCTTATGGCATCACTAACCTTTCCTTCCTCAGATACCATAGTTGAATCTGACTTCTCAAGATCCCTGGACCTTAGAAAACGCAACATCTTTGAAACTTCTGAAAGCTAAATTGAACTCTGTTGTGACCTCAGGTGTAGAAACTGATTTCTCTGTCATTCAACTGTCAACTGAACCTTGATGGGCACAGGATGGCAGGGTGCATGGCTCTGATACCACTGTAATGAACCGGACCAAATTTTTTTGTTTTTTCCAAATGCAATTACAATCAACACGCACCCGTTAAGGTTAGCTCTAAACCAAAATGATGCGGAAAGCAACTTGTTGATGTGTTTTTTGTGACCGCACCAACGCAAAATAAAGTCGCCAAAGGCTTCCCTATCCTCTCTTGATCAAAGTATTCCGCATGCTAAGATTGCAAGAAAGTTCATGCGTTCAACTCCAAGGTTCTTTCAGTGCGAATAGGCTCAGTTTGGCTCGATGTGATTTGCTGGTATTTCAAGGGGACTTACGAAATTGTTCAGCAGCGGAGAAGGAATTAAAATGCTCGAAAGATTTGTATATGAAGCGCGAGTTTCCTATTCTAGTTAGAAAGTACTGAATTGAAATAAGGTAAGGTTAAGAAGATTCTAATCTACTCTAAGGTGTGGGATATGGAGCTCAACTTCAGCAAATTTCTAACCGGACTTCGCTTTGCCTCACATCAGACAGCTTCCACGGAGTCGGTGCAATCTTCAAGGGAGATGACTAAAGATGTTCAAACCACCACTTGACATAAAGATACCATCACAACGACGCATACCATTATTCAAACTGTGATTGAAGTTAAGTACATGATATTCCAGTTGACCACACAAGGCGCATTCACCATCAACAAATACATTAGTGGTATGGATACACAAAGTTGCTTAGATCAAACACCACATTCCACAATTACTATCTTCTACTTGCATGAAATGAAACTTATTCTACTTTAAGTCACTACTTGAATCAGAAGGACGAAGAAACCTTGCTAGCTGCTCACAACAAAGACGAAGTTCACCATCAATGAAAAACTCTTTTATTGAGAGAGTGTTCACAACAATTTCTTACAAAGTTTCCAAGGGGAAAACTTTCCCTCTTCTTCAAACTAGACTATCAATCTATACTAAGTTACTCCTAAGCTATCACCTAGTCGTCTCTCTACTCCGACTTCTACTCTAATCTAATGTCTACTGTCTCATGTCTAATGTCGTACAAATGAGGGGGACTCCCCCTTTTATAGTTTGCCAAGTCCAACGGACGGCTTAGATTACAATCAGCTGGATGGCCCAGATCGTGCCACCTCAGCCCTAAACAAGATTTGCCCTAAAAACCGCCACAAAGGAGAGTGGGGTAATAAATGCAGCATTAATGTCCACCACCCTTCTAGAAGATTCCAATTTTGAAACGCGTTCACACTGCCCTTGATCTTCTTCCTTGACGTTTGCTCTTTAACTTCTTTGTCACTTGAACTAACACCTAGCCAATTTCTTGCAACTTTTTCTTCCTTCATGTGAGACTCATAACTTTATCTTCATTGTGCTCCAGCTTAAACATTTCAAGTCATCGTGCTTGATCTCGACGTTCCTCCTGCAAAACAAGCAAGGAGAAGAGCATTAGAACACTTCATAATATAATCTTAACTTACCCGATTTTCAAGTATTGATCTCCGAGGGTTCATCATTTTCCCCTAGCACAACTGCATTCCCCTTTACTTTTCCAGCTGAGGTGCTCACAACTTTGATCTCATTCATCTCTGGCTCAGGAAAATTGTCTTCATGAAGAACTTGAGCAAATTCACCTAGGCAGTTCCTTTCAAATTCATCGTCTAGAGTATTTCACCTTGAAAACACATTTTCTTCATCTTGCCTTAGAAAATTTTCAAATTTCCCTTAGGAAATTCATTAACCTGGTGCCCATTTAAAATTTTCACCTTGGAGGCCGAAGCGAAGCATGGAAGACTCCTCATCGATAATCTTCAATACCCAGAAGAAAATTTCCTCCAGAATGCGTCGAATCCATGGGTACCCAACGAACGGGTTCATTTAATTTTCTGGAATTTTGAACCTTGGAAAAAAATAATTTTCAACAATTTATTTCATTTCTTCATCCTTCTGAGAATTTTGTTGCTTTGACTTGAAAATTTTTATGTTGACCCTGTGCAGCTGGCATCCGCTAACTTTTCACTGGCAACTTCATCCATGCTTCTGAAAAAAAATTATCATCCTCCAAGCCCAGGCGTAAATAGAGGGTCACACTTCGAGTTTTACATACTTAGAATATTTTTTTATCTCTCCACAAATCAAAGGCGCAGTCAAGGGGTTGAGGTTCAAATTTTCATACTTAGCATATTTTCTAGCTCAACGCCTTGGAATCTTTTACTTTGCATGCATCACGCCTTGGAATCTCCACTTGCCTTCTAATACCTTGAGGGTGCATATGGCTAGGCAAGCTTCTAGTTTTCTTAACTTAGAAAATTTCAAGGACTTCCCTCCATGACTTAGGCGTATTTAGCCTCTTGAAGTCTCATTTTTCATCACTTGATCAAATTCACCAACTTGTTTTCATCCTTTCCCAGGGCGCATTTGGACCTCTCTACTTCAAATTTTTTTACACTTAGAAAATTTTCTAAGTCACCTCCTTGCTGGGCGCATTTGCTTGGTCAAGCTTCCAATTTACATGTCTTGGGTGTTTTCCAGCTCACCATCATAATCATGGGCACATATTGAAGGGTTACATTCCATTTTTTTTTTTTTGTGACTTATAAAATCTTTCTTGCACCCTCACAAGCTGGGCGCACTTCATACCTAGCACTTCCATTTTACAACACTTAGAAAATTTTCATGTGTCTTTCTTCTTAAGGCGCATTTTAGACCTTGTGCTTCCATTTTGTTACTTAGAAAATTCTTCAAGCACTTCTCTTCAAGGTAGAGCGCATTTGGGGAGTCCTTCAAATTTAAAACACTTTAGAAAATTCTTAAGTGCCTTCTTCATTCTAGGCGCAAACGAGCCATGCTACTTTCATTTTCCATACTTAGAGAAATTCTATCCTTTTCAAGTCCAGGCGCATATAGGAGGGGCTACTTTCATTTTAAGTGACCTTTTCCATGCTCGTTCTTGGGCGCATCTAGACCCCTGGACTTTCATTTTACTTGCCTTAGAAAAGTTTTGAGGCTCTTTGCAAGGTGGGGGCGCATTTTACATGTCCAGCTTCCAATTTTAAGAGAGGCGCATTTTAGAGGGCCATCATTCAATTTCAACACCCTAGGCGCATATGAGCTATGGTGCTTCCAGTTTTGGCTTAAGGCGCATATGAACCCTTATACTTCCAAATTAAATGACTTAGCCAGATTTCTACCCCAAGGGCGCATTTAGCATGGGAAGCTTTCATCAAGGCCTTGGGCGCATTTAGACCCCTCTAAGTCTAGGCGCATTTGAGGGTGCATGCTTCAAGTTTCAACGCCTTAGACAAAATTTTAACAACCTTCCTCATCCAGGCGCATTTGAGGGTATCAACTTCAAATTTAAGTGCCTTAGTGAAACTTCATCACCCCCTTCAAGGTTAGGCGCATTTTACCCATAGAGCTTCCAATTTGTAGCACTTAGAAGGATTTTACCCATTTTCAGCCTCTCAAGGCGGATTTGGCCTGTGAACTTCAACTTTCAAGTGCTTAGAGAATTTCCACAAATCTTTGGCTTTTAAAGGTGTACTTCACCGGCTGGACTTGAAAATTTATCAATTTCAGTGAATTTTGTGTTCTTTGCCTGATTTAGGGTGACTTGATCATGCTAACCCTAATTTGCTATTTTTAGAAAGTTTGTCAATTTTGCACTTCAAGCTAATTTCAAGCTTCAAAAAGGCTGGATTTTGCTTTGTTCGGATCCTGGTGACATGACTGAGCTGCTGGTGCCCGGTACCTGTATGCCTCTGCTATTTTTAGCAACCTGCTAAAAATAGCAATTGCTCAGAATGTCTTCAAATTTTACGTATTGAATGCCTGAAATGTGGTGATCGTGGCTGGATGCTACTTTTGCATGATTGTCTTGTTCCACCCCTGAATTTAGGAAACCCTAATTGACCTGCTAAAAATAGCAATTATCTGATTCTTCATTCTCCGTAACTCCGTTTATCTTGAAATTCGCGCCAAAGATTACTTATCACATGTTTGTCCTGTACCCGTCGAGATCTGATGCCAGCTTGCTATTTATAGCCGCTTTTGAAGTGACTTACTATTTCTAGTAAGTGCTCGTTTCTGAGACTTCCCTATCTCCGTTTGACTTGAAATTTGGACAGCGTGTTCCTTGTTGGTGAACTTGCCTTTCTGCGCCGGCATCCGAGATTGACTTTCTATTTATAGCCTGCGTCTGGAACATCTTACTAAAAATAGCAAGTTCTCCAATTGCCTTCAAATTTTGCCAGCAGACTACCCGAAGGATACTGACCACGATGGATACTTTAGTTTTGAGCACCTTGTTGTCTGACTCCTCATTTTTAGCCCTGAAGCTCGAAACCCTAATTTTATGCATGTTGCTTAGATGAGCTCCGTTTGACCTCGTTTCAATTGCATGACGATCAGTTCGCAGTTCTGAAGTGCTGAGCTGCTGCCCAAGTGGTACCTGCTAAAAATAGAAAGTGGCCGAAAAAAGTGACCGACCGGCTGCCGGATGATCTTGCATGTCATACTGCCTGAGAAATCATAAAAAACCCAGAAAAACCCAGAAAAATCTCCAACATGCAAGCACTGGCTAAAAATAGTAAGTTTCCGAAAAGTGACCAGCTCCATTTGCATGTTACACTGTCGCGAAGCTCTTGGAAAACCCAGAAAGAATATACCGACATGCACAGAGAAAATCTGCATGCAAACCCTAATATCGGCCTCCGAAGGCCGAATGCTGAAAGTCGTCGTCTCGCTTTGCATGTCATATCATTGCGAAGGTCTCGAAAAACCCACAAAGAATCTCCAGACATGCGTTGAAAAACTCTGCCTCTAAGCCCTGAAAATTGCCTCCGAAGACAGAACTGCTAAAAATAGCAAGTTGTCCATTTTAGTTCAAATTTAACCTGTGAGTAGCCTGATGTGCTCTGGACGCAGTGTGATTGTCGGAATCTCAAAAATGTTGAAGGATTGCCTGTAATTGCACACTTACTAAAAAATAGTAAGTACTCAGAATCTGACGAAATTTCAGTGGAAACCTGCTGGGAACACACTAACAACAATGTTAGTCTCAAATCTCAATATATTCACCCTATTCGACCTTGGACTGACCAGGAGAGATAAAACCCTAATCCTCGAACTTGGCCAAAATTTCACATTCAAAGACGGTATAACCCCAAAAAGACAGACAGTAGAAAAGAGAGACAACGACAAAACGACCCAAAAGCAAAGCCAAAATTAAGGGGTCCCCATTTGCAATGGGGCGAGGTGTGAAAAAGGTCACAACACAACTCTAACCAGAATGTACACCAGGATCCTGATGTGGGCAAGGTGTGAGCATTGGTCAGAGGATCTAATGCAGATGCAAACTGGAAGAGAACTCTAACCAAGAATGCGTCTGGGCAGACGAGCATATGGTTAGAGGATCAATGCATGATGAACTGAAGTAACCCTAACCAAGAATGGCGCCAAGTGATGGCGAGCATATGGTCAGAGGGTCCCTATAACTACTAACTGAAAGTAAATAGGCGGCAAGCCAGCCTCTTCCACTTATTCAGTGGGGAGTACAAGAAATTCAAAGAGAAGAAATGAGAAGTGCTGACAGTACTACTGTTCAACTTACAATGAATTAGAGAACCTGCCAGAGTCACAAGATTAGAAGCTTTCAATGCTGCAATAATTATAGTTATTTCTCCAATACTCTTAAGCCCTTTGAATATTAACTCCTCACTCAACTACTGCATTTTTCCCAAGTCTGATATGACTGATTTTGACAGAAAATGCACAGACCAACAACACAACAACTTACTAATATGATCATAGATTGCTCAAAACTCACCCAATTGACAAGGTATCTAATGCAAAATGTTCTAAAGGGAATGGCGCCCAAGTTAAGACATTGAAAACTCACCCAAAAGCTTGTATTTATTTTATGCACGGAACCCAAGGCTTCCCAAATGGTACGGCCCAGCAACAAGGGCGATTTTGCTCTAGAAAATCAAGATCACCTTAATAAAATCTACAAGTTAGCTTGAAGGGTCACCCCTCATAGGCAAATGGATAGAAACAGTACCCAAAACCATAGTATTTTTATTTCAAGATTTATGAGCAAATCTTACATTCCCCTGTGATATTCAGCAACTCCATAAAACAAACTAAATGCAAGGAAACTGAACTAAAATGCTAGGAACTCAAATGCAATACATAAATCAGACCTAATACAATCTACCTCTCAACTAGTTGCTATCTTTCAAGCAAGAAGATGAGCCAAGCTAGGAGGTGTGCTTTCCTCGAAGCAATCTGTCACCATTTCGGCAGCATGTCTTTACTGAAATATGAGATACCAAAATGAAGACCCAAAGCCTCCTTTTATAATTTTGAGAAGACCCTCCAGAAGCTTCTAGAAGAGAAACCCTAATTTTCAAATTTGAATTCAATCTTTTCCCTCCAAGAGATGGCGTCCCATTTTCCAAGCAATATTTGACTTTAATTTTTAAATTAATTCCCTGCTCAAAGAAGGCGTCCAACTCAAGCATGAAATAGACCTTTGAATAATGATAAATTTCCTTCAATGAAGCGCCCACCCTTGAAGAACACCTTTTAAGAACAACTTGAAGTGATGTAGCTAGGCCAAGGGGGGAGTCAACATTAAAATATAACATTAACATAACATTATTTAAATAAAATGAACTTATCTCTCCAAAATGCATCCCAAGGCCAAAATTGATCAAACCAACTGAGCTGACTGAAGATGAGAGCCATCCGTGCCGAAATCAATAGGACCACTGCCAGAAATAGAATTTACTAAAAATAGTAAATTCCAGAAAGTTGCCCGGATCAAAGTGCATGTGATACCATTGCGAAGCTTTCTGAAAACCCAGAAAGAATCTGCAATCCAAAATCCCAAACTCCAGGATGTAGCCGTCATAACTTACTAAAAATAGTAAGTCCGGAGAGGTTGCCCAACGCAGTTGCAAGTCATACCTCTGCGAAGCTCTCTGAAAACCCAGAAGGAATCCAGAATCCAAACAACCAAACTCCAACAAGCAAAACCCTGAATCATCAAGAGAACCCACCAAGCAACCGGAAACCCTAATTTTGCTTCTGACTGGTCGACAACACACCGAAGACAGACCATCAATCACTGAAAAGTGCAGTGCTAAAATTGGGGACATTACACCTACTGATGGGCCTACCGATATAGTGATTAGAAGAAAGAGACCTCTTTGGGCTAGGCAAACTATGCAAGAGGCTGAAAGATTCGCAGCTCCTAGAGGTACATTCAGAGAAAGTAAAAGGCCACATAAGTTCTCTAGTTATGTTGCCTTGATGAGTTAGATTATTGAATCAGAGCCTTCTAGTGTGGAGGAAGCTTCCAGTCATCAGGTTTGGAAAGATGCTATGTCAGAGGAGTACCAATCAATTCTCAAGAATGATGTTTGAGACATTGTTCCTAGACCCGAAGGCAAATTTGTGGTATCTTCGAAATGGTTGTTCAAGATCAAGCATGTAGCTGATGGGAGCATTGAGAAGTACAAGGCAAGATTCGTGGCTCATGGTTTTTCACAGAAAGAGGGAGTTGATTATGAAGAAACATTTGCTCCTGTTGCTCGTTATACTTCTGTCAAGACCATCATTGCCATTGCTGCATCTAGAGGATGGAAGATTCATCAAATGGATGTGAAGACAACCTTTCTAAATGGTGTGATCGAGGAAGAAGTTTATATCGAGCAACCTGATGGGTTCGAGGTACATGGGAAGGAGTGTCATGTTTGCAAACTGAAGAAGGCCTTGTATGGTTTGAAGCAGGCTCCTCGTGCATGGTACGAAATAATTGATCGTTACCTATCAAGTTTGGGCTTCTTGAAGAATGATGCTGATTTTAATTTGTACTTTAAGGTAATTGATGGTGAAGCATTGATTTTGGTTTTATATGTTGATGATTTGATTCTTACTGGAGAAGAGCACTTAATCATCAAATGTAAGAAAGAGTTGGCCTCTGAGTTTGAGATGAAAGACCTTGGGCTTATGCATTACTTTCTTGGCTTAGAAGTTTGGCAGAAACCAGATGAGATGATTCTAAGTCAAGGGAAGTACACCGTTGATATACTTAAGAGGTTTGGTATGATGGATTGCAAATCCATGTCTACACCTATGGAGACCAACCTACATAAATTGAAGGAGGCTGCAGCTAATTCAGACTTGGTGGATCCTACAATGTACAGACAGCTGATTGGGTCCTTGATGTATCTAGTTAACACTAGACCAGATATTTGTTATGCTGTGAGTGCTCTTAGTCAGTTCATGTGTGAACCGAGACAGATACATCTTGTTGCAGCTAAACATATCCTGAGATACTTGCGTGGCATAGTTGGATATGGGTTGAGATATTCTTCAGATGCAGACTTGGAGCTGTATGGTTATATTGATTCTGATTGGGCAGGGAGTGTCACAGATCGGAAGAGCACCTCTGGATGTTGCTTCAGTTTGGGATCTGCTATGATTTCTTGGTGCAGCAAGAAGCAGTCATCTGTAGCATTGAGTACAACAGAGGCAGAATATATTGCAACTTGTATGGCAGCTCGGGAAGCAATGTGGCTTCGTAAGCTCCTTGCAGGATTATTTGGACAATCGATGGAGCCTACTATCATTCATTGTGATAACTAGAGTTGTGTGAAGCTTTTTGTCAAGCCTGTGTTTCATGACAGAACCAAGCATGTTGAGATAAAATACCACTATATCAGAGATATGGTATGGAGGAAGGCTATACAGTTGAGTTATATTAGCATTGATGAGCAGATGGCAAACATTCTCACCAAGCCTCTCTCCAGAATAAAGTTTGTGTACTTTCGAGATAAGCTTGGTATGGTGGAGAATCCAGCCTTAACTGAGAAAGAGTCTCAGTATCAGTGATCCTCTGTAATGAGTTCTTCTCTGTGAGAGAAGTTCGAGGTGAAATCCCTTGACTAACGAGTTCTTCTCTGTGAGGGAATTTCGAGGTGAAATCCCTTGACTAATGAGTTCTTCTCTGTGAGAGAAGTTCGAGGTGTAATCCCTTGATTAATGAGTTCTTCTCGATAAGAGAAGTTCGGGGTGAAATCCCTTGATTCCACCCTCTGAGAGAGTCATGGTGGATGTCATGTGTGTGACTCCATGACAACATCACGAGAGAGAGTCCGTGATGATTTTCTTGTACTTGTGTTTTTCACCTTCTGGGAGAGCCATGGTGAAAGTCATGTTGAGGTGACAAAATCACGCAAGTGATGAACACTTGTACATACCATACATGGTTGTAGCCATTATGGTTGATATCATGTTGAGGTGATATTTGATATCACGATGAGGTGATACTCTTCTTTTCACTTATGGTTGTAGCCATAGTGGTAGACATCACGATGAGGTGATATGTCTTATGCAGCTGGAAGTATCATCCCTAGTTGAGAGGGAGTGTTGATGTTACTTAGCAGCGTCGGGCTGCTCCTTCCAAATCCGCGCATAGTTGAAGTCAATTTAAATGATAGCCTTAAACGACTATTTAAATTGTGAGATTATCTTTTGATGAAGACACGACTTTCAATGAAGGCCCGATCTCTTATGGCACGATCCTTATGGTTGCATTTAATAAATGTTATTGTATTTAATCTTGTTGAGGGGACACGTTCTTCTATGTGTGGCCGACCCTTCACTTGTTGGAGACACGCCTCTTGGATGAGGCCGAGATGTTGCTATGAAGGGTCACGTCCTTCTCTCTTCATTGTATATATCTCCATTCACTTGCATCCCATTTGCATATTATTCATTCCATTCTCATGCATATTTAGTGCGAGTTCTCCATAAGAGCAGATCGACATTATTGAAGGCTGTAATTCATTATCAGAGATTAGCATCATTGTATTTCTGTGCTGCATCATATTTTTGGTGCTTTTGTCTTGGCCTTCAAATCGGCCTTCATTGTAAAGAAGTTTTTATTGAGATTCAATAATATAAGAGATATTATTGGCTGGGTTTTTCTCCCTCAAGAGGAGGGTTTTCCCAGGGTATTTGCTGTGTCTTGTAATGAATTTTGAATTAATTTCTGTGCATCTAAATCTGATCATTAAATTTAGCAAAGCTCATAGCAGAAGAAAATAAACTCCAATAATGATGCCCAAAGTGAGAAACTTGTATAATTTCTCCAATTCGACCAGCTAGGATAGATTAGTCACTATTGAAACTGGTTGACCTGTAGGGTTTCCAACCTAGGGTTTAGAGCTCTGAGAACTCAAAAACCATGTAGAATTAATAAACTAGCATAAGGAAATGAATCCCCAAAAGCCCTTTTTATAATCTCGAAGCTCCACACCCTAATTAGGGTTGTGCAACCTTTTAATTAATTTATAAGTTCACCTTATGTCTCCCTAAGTTGCCAATAAAGTCACTTTATAAAATATTATAAAGTTACTTTATTAAATGTTATAAAGTCACTTTATTAAATTAAATAACATTAATATTTAACTAACGTTATTTAAAATGATAACTCAAAACGCCTTTTATAATATTATTTGATGGTTTTGTGCAGTTATAAACATTTATTAATTATTTAATTATTACCTTTTAATTATTTTTAGGTAATAATAATAAATAATTATTTAATTTTCTTCACCGTAAAAAAATGGGACATTACAAAGAAGTGGGTGAAAATCAACAGTAGCTCAGTTCCCTTGCATTTTTGGAAGGAGTGCAACATCCTTAGTTAAAAGAAAAATATAATTTTTTAAATTTTGGGATGTACTGGGTGGTTAGAAGGCCTTTTTTAGTTCGCAATTGGGGTAAGGCTCATTTACAAGAGACTTTTGAAGCACAATGGGAAAAATGGTTGACCTATTTTTGGGGAAACTGGGACTTATCACAAGGGAGTTGTTTCTTTGATGGTAGGGATTTTGGTTTGAGAGAGCATGGTTGGAAGTGATTTTTTCCTACCCTGTTGGGTCTAGTATTGTAACAAGGAGACCACTAGTGGTACAACTCCATAAAACTGATGCTATTGAAGCATAGTACGTTGAGTTTCTACATATTGCAAAGAAGCATTTTACCCTAGTGTTATTCAGTTTACTGTATTTGATAGGAATGTAAAATAATACCAGGAGGACTTGATGCCTCTATTAATATACTGTTTAAAATATTTATTTTTTGCAAAGGTAAATAGAAATGAGGATTTGCTATCTGTTGTTGTTTGTTGTATGCAGTCCATTGTGAAGCATTTAGATGATGGTTTTTAGCATAATAGTTCTTGTCTATATATCAATTGGAATTTGGAATGAAATTACTAGTTTGAAATTAGTAAATTACCTGATGGAATTACTATTATGCAATGTATTGTTTTTTCATTCGGGTTGAATCTTCTAAGTGATGAGTTTGACAGGTAATCCTTGAATACCTTAATTACCTTTGAGGTTCTCTTGGTTGGCCTCTTTTCTATTGGATTTGTCTATAAATGGGTTCCACTCATCGTTGTGATGACCAACCTCTCTTCAATTTCAAGGTTCATGATGACCCCCTCCAATTCCCTTCTGTCCATAACCACCATTGGAACAAAAGGTTTTTCCCATTCGTTGCATAATCTCTTATCCGAAACAATGGTCCTCTTCTTGTTTCTTGTGGATATTGCAATTTCTGACTATTTCTTCCATGGAATTTTGTATAGGAAACCATTGCTGGTATGCCCACAGGGCCAAGAAAGTGCTCCAATATTACTATTATGAGCCCAATTATAACCTTTCTATAACTACTATGTACAATAAACAGAAATTTTGAAACAAACAACTAAAAGAAATTTGATTTGGAGGCAAAAATTTCAAAGCACTGCTAAATCTGAAATTAGAACTGTTGGAAAATCTGGAATCTAGAACTTATGCAAAAAATGAAACTTGAATTTTACTGTAGCATAATGAAGTTTGAACTGCTGTAAAATCACCTAGATCTAAAATAAATAAATTTAAACATAGAATAAGATTCTGAATTTTTCAAGTTCTTGCAAAGGAATTATATGTTTTATTTTTTATAAGACTAAAGTAAGCCAAAAGAAAGATTTTAGCTATTGAAAAAATGAGAAGAGAATTACAGTGCGATTCAAATATGAGTTCCAGGCAGTCCATATAACAAGAACTGAAGAACATGTTTGAGAAGAATGGATGCTAACAGGGGTCAGAAGCCTATGAGCACTATATGGTTGCTTCCCTTGATCAAAGCTTTGCGTGCTTTTCAAACTATTGAATACTCAAAGCTATGCATTCCGCTCTCTGGGGACACATCCCCTGCCCAAAATGATTCCATCCCTTATATGGGATGTTTTGGGGATGTAGGGATGGGTAGGAAACACCCCCACCCCATTTCCTTTTCTCTTGGAATTTTTAGGACATGTCCCCAAGATGTCAAAATTTATCTAGGGGATGCTTGGATACAATAGGGGCCGGCTAGTGGTCCCCTACGAATTGGGCACTTTTTGAAGCGTTTTAAAAACAAAAAAACCACAATTTTTAAGAAAATAAAGGGATGGGTGGGCCCACAAGGACCCCCACTCATTAAACTAAACCTAAACCTAAAACAGCTCCCAAAACAACTAAAAACAAAAAAAATTCCCATTTTGGCATTTTTCAATTTGTAAAGAAGAGAGAGGAGCAGCAGTGAGAAGAGGAGAATAGTAGTGAAAAGACAGCAACAGAGCATCAAATTCACATTGTTTGAGGTAAGTTTACCATCTATTATTCATTCGTTCAAATTCCTTTGCATTTTTTTTAGTTTTTTTGAAAGTTATGAACACTTAGGGAGGATTGTTTGTTCTATGTTTGCACTTGCAGCTGTGCTTTAAATTTTCAACAAAAAAAAATGAGCAGCAATGGGAGTAGTGAGAGTAAAGAGATTGAAGTTGAAATCAAACAAAGAACCAGATGCCAAAGAAGTATGGCTGCCACTGGGGGTTCTTTTGGGAGTGGGAGTGTAGCAAGGACTATAAGTTCAAGTAACCCATTTGAATGCCTTTTTGAACTCAAAATCCATGCAAAAGGCCCATGTAATCCCCAAAAATTGCTCATATAATTTGCAACACATATAGATGAAGACAAAAAAAAAATTCAAGGGGGAGTAAAGTATGGCTATGTCATTTGTGCAAGAAAGACTATAGGGGCAGCTCTACAAGAGTTTATTCTGATATTTTGTGCATAAGTGGATTAGGGGTAAAAGGTTGTAAGAAAATAACCCTAGCTGAGAAGGTTGAGGTAGTTAGGTTGCACATGGAGGGGGAGGCAAGACAAAAGGGAATTCCAATGGGGACTATGCAACCTAGTGTGGCATTGCCTATTGAAATCATAAATGTTGGAAGTCAAAAGGGAGAGGGTTTTTCTTCTACCAAGGGAAAGAAAAGAACTACTAGTGTTGCAGGGGGGTTTATGTTAGAGTAAATCATGCATTAGCTAATAATTAATTAATTATTAGTCTAATTTATTCTCATGGACTTAAGCTAAACTTAGGAGTTCTTTATTCAATTAACTAAGTGCTTTTCTATGTTAACTGAAGTGAGCTATTATTAGATCATTCAGTCTCATTGCATGAGATGTTGATGCTTGTCATGATCTAATCCCTTTACCATTTAGGGTTGCTCCTATATAGCACTCAACCCTCACTGTATTATCTCTCTTCTGCTCTCTCAAGCTTTCATTCCTTTGATAGTCTCTTGCATTCTGTAGCTTTTTTTGTTGAGGAATATTGCATATATTGTTTGTAGATCTCTTGCATGGAAGGTGTCTTTGTTCATTGTTTGATCCTATGGCTTGTGTTTTTCAATATTCTAATTGTTTACTGCACAATTAGAAGAGGTGGTTGACTTATCCATTGTTAAATTTTTAAATGTTCATGCCATATTATTTCATGTGGCATATTCTCTCTATTTCAAACAAATATTCAAATATGTAATAGTTGTTGGTCTCTCATTTTGTAATGTCCCCTTTTGGCACTTAGGCAATTCGTGTAGTTTACTCAGTTTCCAAGTCTTCTAGAGGCTAATTGGTTAAATAGGGAGAACTCCAACATTCTTGGAAAATTATTTGATCAATCTTGCAAAGCAATTGTTCTTGGGTTTGTGTTCAATTGGTTAGTTGGAGGCCTTTGATGCTTTTAGAATCGATTTTCGACCTTTTGGGTGCTCTCCAAACTTCTTGGAGGAGCATGCTATTTTTAGAAAGTCACCAAATTGATTTCAATCGTCTTCTTACTGCCTCAGTATCATATTGGCGTGGTCAAATTTGGATTCCGATGTGTTTCAAGATTTTCCGCAACTTGGGGTGAAATAATTAAACTATTCGCTTAAGTTATAATGTTTTATCATTATTTTTGATAACTTAAGTATAATATTTTTTCAAAAAGGTATTTTAATTCCCCTTTTTGGACGCCTAGGAGAAATGAGGGGTCTTGCACATGAAAAAGGTTTTATTTTATTTTAAAGGGAATTTGATGGAAAAGGTAATTAAATGTTTGCACATAATGAATAATTTAATTTAAAGCAAAAATGTTTTATCGGAAAAAAAATAGTGAAAAAGCAAACAACACTTTTTTGGAAAAAAACGAAAGAGTGCTTTTGTGAAAAAGCAAAAGTGCTTTTCCGAAAAAAGCAAAAGAGTGCTTTTTTGAAAAAGCAAAAAGTGTTTTTTCCAAAAAAAAAGCAATGAAAAAAGCTATAAAAAGAGATGTTGGGCCTCATTTGGATATGCTGAAGATTACACATATTGTTATGTTGCCGGATTGAACTTGCGAGTTCTTCCAAAAATTGTTTGAGAATGAAAAACCTCATTTGATTCCTAGTTTCGGATTTGAAAGATAATCCCTAGCTAGTGGAGTGGTTCTATATAGGAATCACATTGTGCTTCAATGGAGTTTTAGTTCCAGCATTTCTAAATGAAGATAATTCAAAGTATTTTGATTGCAGATTTTGGGATTTATGTTTTGGAGAAGTTTTCTGAGTTTATATTTTGTTCTCCAGACTGTAGCAACAGGGTTTGAGACCTCTTTCAGACCTGCACCAGCCATGCATTTTCCAATCTTTGAGCTTGCATTCATTGGGGATGCATATGGGAGTGATTTGATGAAGTTTTCAGACTTCTTGACTCTCTGTTCTGACTATAACAGCAGGGTTTCAGACCTCTTTCAGACCTGCACCAACCATTTAAATGCCACTCTTTTGAGGTATATTTGACATATCCATGATGGGTGGTTAGTTCTTTGATGTTGTGATACATGTGGGAGATGTTTTATCAATTTATTTCATGATCATATTTGTAACAGTATATATGTATTTGGTTTGGAATGAATTGTAAGAGCTAACTTTGTAACACTAGGTGGTAGTACCACTAGTGGTCTAGCTCTTGTTATTTGTTGTTACTTACCCCACTATATAAGTGACTCTTGTTACTCACCCCACTGCATAAGTGGCTTTGTTACTCACTCACCGCTGGAAAGTGGAAGAGTTGCTTATTTCTTGTATTCACTCACCACTAAAAAGTGGAAGAATTGGCTTTACATTTCCTTTATGCATAAGCTTTCCCACTGAAAAGTGGTAGTGCCAAGCTAACCCCATTGGATAAGTGGATTACTTTTAGTTGCTTCATTTGTAAGTATTATTGTAATCCTGTTGGCGTTTAAATTCGCACCTCTGGAATGCGTATTTGAAACGGACAGCTATGCACAGATAAACTGCTCTTCAAATTAGGAGGGGAACCTCCCTCTTGCTGATGGTGTTTGAAAGAAAGTAAACTAAAACTAAGTTGCCTATCTTTTTGATCAGCTTAGAGCACAAGGTTTATTGAACACAAACGCCGCAGTTGAGATTTTCTGTTTTGAGAACTTCAACTACGACTAACTTAAACTAAAGACGTTTCTAACTTCTCAAGTAATAGCAGAGCAAGAGAAACTAGAAATGAACAAAGGTAGATTTTCTGACAAAATACTTTAATAACCTCTTTCTCAACAAACACCTACACACTTCATTGTAAGTTGAAATCAAGATCATAAAAGCAGAACATAAATAACGGAAATATGAGATTTTGGACCAAGGCAAAGGAGGCTCATGATTTTATTACTCAAATCTCTAGAACATAACTCACTTCTAACATGCCTGGAACAAGAAATTGCAGCTAAAGAGGCTTGCAATCTTGCTCTTACACACTAGAAACAGCAATCACACTAACTCCTTGTTGGCTAAAGAGGCTCAACAATTTGCTTATCACAACACAATTGAACAATACTTGAGTAACAAATAGAAGGCACAATAGGCTCAGCGCTTTTGTTCTCACTCAGCACGCTTAAGAAAAACTAAAATGAGCAAAGGCTCTTATTTATAGAGAAGCGTGAGGAGTAGAGAACCCTGAAAATCTCCTTGCTTTCACAATCTAGGGTTGCTCAAATAGCAAGCTTTATTACTAAATCTAGAAAGAAGATAACATTTAAACCCTAGAAAGCAGAAAAAGCGGGAAACGCCAACTATTACATCTTATCTTCTTTCTCTTCTTCAAAGAATGGATAAGATCATTCCAAGAATAGAAAGAAAGCGGGAAAGAAAGCTTCTAGAAGAAAGCTGCTTTAAAGCTCGATCACATCCGCTAGGAAATTAGAAACTGTGTCCCGGTTCGGTGCATCTATACCATCAACAACAAAACACCGCTTTTCTAGAATATCTTCAGCATCTGCGATAGATCTCAGGAAATCTTCGACCTCATTGGCTGCTTTCTCGAACTTTGTTGACATCACTGAAATATGGCCTATCCTTCCGCCAACTGGATTGCAACTGTGAACAACACTCTGTAATTGATCCTGCACTTCATCAAGCCCGACGTAGGAACCATCTTCCAGACTATACTATGAAGGAATCTCTATGATAAACTCACTAATGAAAAGGAGAGCTTCAATCACCCTTTGTCTGTAGGCGATGAATTCTTTGGATATCCTCTCATAGGTTTTAACTTTGAAAACATGACGCTCCCTCCAAGAAAGGATTTGTCTCTTGTGTTCTTTTGAAACTGCTGGACCATAGGCTGTCTAAATCAGCAATGATGATCTCATGCCTTGGTCTAACTTCAGCCAGTGTTTGTTCAAATCCTTGGATACCTTGACGTAGCTTATGAGCGTCTTCCCTTAATTGGAACATCCGTGCCAAGATCTCCCTTCCTCTGACAATGAAACTCTCGATCCACTCTTGAGTTTCTTTCCCATAAATGACCAGCTGTCTTAACTGCTGATGATCAGCTGGTGTCTCTAGAATCTGGGGCAGCAACTGGGTTACCTGTGAAGAACCATGGACAAGGTTAGAAATGAAAAGCCTGAGCTGCTGATTTTCAGCCTTGAGTGCTGCCTTGTCTTCTCCATCCTTGAGTACTCTTTCCTACTATATTTATCTTTATGCATATTCCATATCCTTTCACATTCACCCTTTGATAGAGTAACGCTTTCAGGCCACGGGGGAATGGAAAAACACTTCTCGATCATATCAGGCTTTAGATTGCAAATCAATCTGCCATCTGCTGATTGGATCTCCCTAGTAGCCGGGTTGTAATGCTTAATGCAAGCGATTACAAACTCAAGGCTCTGAACTGATATAGGAATTGACGCTGCTGCGAGGAGTCTAGAATGTCCTAGGTTCTTGATTGAGGTGTTGCCTGCTCTCTCCAAGGCGTGTAGATCAAACACCGGCTTGATATGATGCAAGTCTGTCTCAGCTGTTTTGATGTAATCGTGATAGATAGCTGATTCAGTCTTGAAAACATTGGGAGTGTACTCCATTTCAGAAAACTTGAAGAATGACTGAAAACTCGCCTAGGTTCAGACAACTCTTGAGCAATTTCTATTTTTAGAATGCTGGTTTTCTTGCTCCAACGGACAAATTTTTGAGAAATTTTTCTGAGATATGGGTTTTGCTCAAAATTTCGATACAAGACAACCCAGATCGTCTGTTTTTGAAAATTTTGAATTTTCCCTGAAAAAGCAGCAAACCCTAATTTCTTCAAATTTTCACCGAAAAAGCTGGCACCTGGGTTTTGTTCAAAACAAGATTAGAAATGGACCTAGTTGATTAGATTTGCAAAACCCTGACGGTTGATCGAAAAAGCAGCCAACCCTAGGTTTTGAAATTTTCTTGAAAAAAGCTGTGATATGGGTTTTCTTCAGAAGCCTGATTGGAAAGGACCCAGATGGTTGAAATTTGAATGCATTGAGGTTTTCACTGACATGCAAAATAAAAGCACTTGCTGCAACTTGATGAAGTTCTTAAAAAAATTCTTCAGAAGATTGAGGCAAAAAGACCCAGATGATTGAAAAATGGAATGCCTTGGCCTTCTGCTTGAAAAAAAAATCGATCTTCTAGATGAAAAAGCTTGAAAAAGCAAGGGTTTATGCTTGCTGATTTGAAAAATCTGATGCAAAATCAGCAAAGATGGATTTTTGAATCACAAAAATTCTTCAAACTTGCTGCTCCAACTTTCTCCTCTGGATGCTACCTGCAAAAATAATGAAAAATACATGAAAGAATGATGTTAAATAGACTTTAGGGCTTTGGATTAGGTTTTGCTTTCTTTGCTTTTATTTCCAAAACCCTAAAACTCAGCTTCATTGAACTTGGACGCCATCCTTCACTTGGTAATTTTGAAACCTTTTGAAAATCTCAAAAATTTCTCTAAGGCATGAAAATTTGGGCGCCCTTCTTCACCAGGGGTGCCCACTTACTCCAGTGCTAGTTTATTTTTTGATATTTTCAACTTTTCACCATTTTGACATGCTACTTCGCCTCTGATTTCCCGTTGACAGATTGATCCGACAGGCGAGCTGAAGGTTTCACGGCGGAGCTTGATTGATTTTGAGAAAGAAGTTCTGGAGTCACCTCTGGCTAAAAACTTGATCTTGACCTTCAAATTCATGGGAGCCTTTTCCTTCGAGGGGCTCCGAACTTTCACAGTGTTAGCCATTTTTCTGATCTTCAATTTCTTTATAAACTCTTCTCTTACAGACGATCTCATCGAATCTGGAGCTCCGGGCGTCGGATCGACTGAAGACTATGCTCATCGCGAAGCTGACGAAATATGAAGAGGGGTCTTTTGGAACGATCTTCGCCAAAAAGTGGGTTTTAACCCCTCATAAGTTTGGGCGCCCATCTTGGCTGGGGGTGCCCATTTCACCCAGACTTAGATTATTTTTTTGTCTTTCTGTTGCTTACTTCTGAAACTTCGTTCTCAGCCTTCGTCATACTCCCTGTTTGGCTCTTCGTATCTCGCAACTGTGGACTCCGATTGACGTGCTGAGTGTTTCACTGGAAAGCCGGATCATTTGTGACAAGATCGTGTTAGAGCCTTATTTGCAAATTCATCTGATAGACCCCTTGAAAACTTGGGCGCCCTTCTTTACCAGGGGCGCCCACTTTTACCAAATTTAGCCATTTTTTCATGATTTTCGACTTCTAGTTTGAAACCTTCATTCTGAACCTTCGTCTTCGATCTGAATTTACTGGAGATTGGGCAGTCGAATGATTTGACGGAGACAGGCGTGTCGAAGCCAGCTGAACACTGAAGAGATCGAGCACACTTTTGAACCCTGACTGCTGGAGAAGGTGCCTCAAAAAGTTGGGCGCCCTCCTTCACCTGGGGCGCCCAAACTTACAGAACTTAGTCAATTTTTGATCTTTTTTTTTTAAATTCTTCACATTGACTTTAGTTTGGATACCCCTGTTTGACGCTGAATTCCGAATGACTGAGTGATCTGATAACCGCACCGCTGAATCCATCACGGAGCTGGCAGAGAACTGAAAAAGTTTGACTGGAGGCGAAAACCCTAATTCTGACATTTGATGCCCTAAAAAGATGGGTGCCCTTCTTCAACAGGGGTGCCCAAACTTGCAAGTGTTAGAAAATTTTCATGAATTTTCAATTTTCTTTCTTGTTCTTCGTGCATGTTCATCATTTCATCTTCTGTCGAATGCTTCGAACGTTGAATCTGACGCCTGGTAGCCGGCTGACCTCCATTGATGACCTCGGAGCTTCAGATATGCTTCTGAAAAAGCAGAATAGACCCACTAGGGCAAAACTGACCATTTCGAGATTCTGACTGCACCAGTCTGATGTGGACGTATTTTGAGCCAATCAAAATCAGTTTGGACCCTGGCGGACCAATTTTCTATTTTTAGAAAGTTTTGCTAGTATCCATTTCTTAAGAAACCCAGAAAAACCCAGAAAACATTTACTATTTTTAGAAAATTTCTAAAAATAGTAGTTTTCCTAAAATTTAGGGATGAAAAACTGAGATATGGGTTTTGTAGGTTAAGTTATTCTTAGTAGACCCAGATCGTCAGAAATTGAAAATTTTGTGTTTCGACCCCTCATGCAAGACATGTACACCCAAATTTTGACCTTTTTGACTGATTTAACAAGACTTCTACTCATTTCTTCAAAATATCTAAGTGTAACAAAATTTTTAATTTTGGGGTACAACAAATCCCGTACACCATATACTCTTAGCTAGTTTCCAAGTCTTCTAGAGGCTAATTGGTTAGTTAGGGAGAACTCCAACATTCTTGGAAAAACATTTGATTAATCTTGCAGAGCAATTGTTCTTGGGTTTGAGTTCAGTTGGTTAGTTGGAGCTCTTTGATGTTTTAAATCTACTCAATATTCAAATAATATTCAATGCTTACTTGCCTCTCACAGCTCTACTCTGCCTCGTTTTATACCTTATCAAACATGCCCCTTTGTCCAAAGGAGGTGACTCTCTCAAGAGGGATGATCCTTCCAAGAGGGGTGATCCTTCCAAGAGGGGTGGACCCTTGCAACTGTCAAGGAATGGCTGAAATGAACATGTAGGTGTTGGTCACCAACATGCAAAATACCATTGATCCGAGATATTCAATTGAAATGCTTCCACTAATCTTCTTTGGCATGCCAGTGTTCACCACATGCAGCTAAAAATCTGCAACAAGGTTAGCTTTCTAACAGGCTGGTAAGATCACTAGCTCGATTACCATTGTAATAACCATGTGACAATTGATCAATTATCATGAATGGGAAGCTATACAAGAGTTTATTCTGATCTTTTGTGCATAAGTGGATTAGGGGTAAAAGGTTGTAAGAAAATAACCCTAGCTGAGAAGGTTGAGGTAATTAGGTTGCACATGGAGGGGGAGGCAAGACAAAAGGGAATTCCATGGGGACTATGCAACCTAGTGTGGCATTGCCTATTGAAATCATAGATGTTGGAAATCAAAAGGGATAGAGTTTTGCTTCTACAAAGGGAAAGAAAATAACTACTAGTGTTGTAGGGTTGTTTAATGCACAATCAAAAGAGGTGTCTGACTCATCCATTGTTAAATTTTTAAATGTTCATGCCATCATTTTATTTCATGTGGCATATTCTCTCTATTTCAAACAAATATTTAAAGATGTAATAGTTTTTGGTCTCTCATTTGTCCCACTTGGAGAACATAAGCTACACGCCACCCTCTTTGATAAAGAATTTTCCAAGGTGAATGTGTTGAAGGAAAAAATGAGACAAACTTGGATAAGGGATGTGTTGTGACCTTTTCACACATCGCCCCATTCAAAATGGGGACCCCTAAATTTTTGCTCCATTCTGGTCTTTTGGCTGTGGTTTTTTCTCTTCCTCTCTCGTTCTGCTTCTTTTCTGCTATCTGCTTTCCGGGGGATGCTCTCGCCTGCAAGCTTGAACGCTGAGATTCGACCAAGTCTAAAATTAGGGTTTCACATCTTTAGGTCACTTCGGGGTCAAATTGAGTTGGTTGGTCAACTTTTGAGCCTAACAGTGCTATCGCGATGCTTTCAGCAAGTAACCCCTAAATTTTCACTAAGTTCTGCCAACTTTCTATTTTTAGTAAGTGTCAGTTAGGGGTTGATCTTCTCGGGATTTTCACATTCAGACAACTTCATTGCACTATGAACACTTCAAGTTCATTTCTGGCAAAATTTGAGCAAAAGCGGACGACTTGCTATTTTTAGCAGTCCAGCTTCCAGAGCAGGTTGAAGGGCCTATATGTTACATTTTCTGATGCATGTCCGGAGATTCTTTCTGGGTTTTTCGAGACCTTCGCAGTGATATGACATGCAAAGCAAGATAGCGACTTTCAGCATTGAGCCTTCGGAGGCCGATATTAGGGTTTGCATGCAGACTTCTTCAGCGCATGTCGACATATCTTTTCTGGGTTTTCCAAGAGCTTCGCAATGGTGTAACATGTAGGTGGAACTGATCACTTTTCGAAAACTTACTATTTTTAGCCAGCGCTTGCATGTTGAAGATTTTTTGGGTTTTTCTGGGTTTTGCGAGATTTTTCGGGCAGTGTGACATGCGAAATCATCCAACAGCCGGACGGTCACTTTTTCGGCCACTTTCTATTTTTAGCAGGTACCACTTAGGCAGCAGCTCGGCACTTCAGAACTGCAAACTGATCATCATGCAATTGGAACAAGGTCAAACGGAGCTTATCTGGGAACATGCATAAAATTAGGGTTTCGAGCTTCAGGGCTAAAAATGAGGAGTCAAACAACAAGGTGCTCAAAACTGAAGTATCCATCATGGTCAGTATCCTTCAGATAGTCTGCTGGCAAAATTTGAAGGCAATCGGAGAACATGCTATTTTTAGTAAGGTATTCTTGACACGGGCTATAAATAGAAAGTCGACCTCGGGCGCCACCGCAGACAGACAAGTTCACAAACAAGGAGCGCACTGTCCAAATTTCAAATCAAACGGAGCTAAGGAAGTCTCAGAAACAAACACTTACTATAAATAGTAAGTCACTTCGGAAGCGGCTATAAATAGCAGGTCAACACCAATTCTCAGCAGGTACGGGTCAAACGTGTGATGAGGGATCCTTGGCGCGAATTTCAAGACAAACGGAGTTACAGAGAATGAAGAATCAAGCATTTGCTATTTTTAGCAGGCCAAGACAGAGAAATTAGGGTTTCCTAAAATCAAGGGCAGAACAGGATAGTCAAGCAAAAACAGCATCCAGTTACGACCGCCAAGCTTCAGGCATTCAACACATGAAATTTGGAAACTTTCTGAAAAATTTCTATTTTTAGCAGGTTGCTAAAAATAGCAGGCATAAATAGGCATCGGGCGTCAACAGCACAATTCAGTTGAAATTCGGAACAAGGCAAAAATTAGGCTTTCCAAGGTTAGAATTCAGTTGACGGCGCAAAATTCAGGGAACTTTCTAAAAATAGAAAGTTAGGGCGAATTAGGGTTGACTAAGGAAAATCAACTTAAATCTGGCAGAGGGCATAAAATTCACTAAAACGGATAAAATTTGGAATCCAGCATTGAAGTCCACCTTGAGAAGCCGAACAGAGGCAGAAAATTGACTAAGTCTGGAAAACTAAAAGCTCACCCTATGAAATGCGCCTTAGTCACTTGAAATGATGAAAATTGAAAGCTCTATGGATCATATGCGCCTAGCCTGGAAGGGGGTGATGAAATTTCTCTAAGGCATGTAAAGTGGAAGTTCACCCTTCTAAATGCGCCTGGGCTTGTGTTGGGTGAAAATATTCTAAGGCGTAGAAAGTAAAAGTTCCACCTATCAAATGCGCCCCTCTTCAAAGGTGCTGAAAGTGAAATTTTACTAAGTGTCGAGACTGGAAGTAGCAGGGTCCAAATGCGCCCAAGGCATAGATTGAAAGTTGCAAGTGCAAAATGCGCCTAGGTCACAAATTGAAAGCTCCATGTGCTAAATGCGCCCCAAATTGGATGTCCAACCTATGATTTGCGCCCCTCTTTGGAAGTAAGTTGGAAAGTTTTCTAAGTCATAAAATTAAAAGCTCCTCCTATGTTTTGCGCCTGAAACCTCCAAGGGTCAAATGCGCCCTTGGAGTTGAATAAGAATTCGTCTAAGTGTTAAAAATGGGAGCTCATGGGTCTAGATGCGCCCCTCTTTGAGGACTTAGAAATTTCGCCTAAGTGTCGAAATTGAATGTTGGGGGTCCCATTTGCGCCTGGCAGGGTGAAGGATAATGGCTTGAAATGTGACTAGGGCATGAAGATTGAAGGAAGACATATCGATTTGCATAAGGCGTAAAAATTAAAGGTTGGCATGGTCATGTGCGCCTAGGCCAAAACTGAAAACGCCATGTGCCAAAGGCGCCCAAGTGATGAAACTAAAAGTTGACCCTATAATTTGCGCCTAAGGCATGGATTGGAAGTGATATATGACAAATGCGCCTTGACTTGAAAGGGACTTGAAAATTTTCTAAGGCACTCAAACTTGAAGCTTGACATTCAAAATGCGCCCCACTCTAAACTTGAAGGTGCACATGTAATATGCGCCCAGGGTAAAAGAGGTGATTTTGAGCGTTGGCAAAGTGGAAGAAGCCCCTTTCATATGCGCCCCAAACTGAAGAGTTACACATGAATATGCGCCTTGAGGAGAATAAGGGAACACTTTAGATTTTCTTAAATCATCAAACCGAAAGTTGCCTGGGTGAAATGCGCCCCAAATTGAAACCTCCACTATGAATATGCGCCCATGAAGGAGAAGAATGAAATCTGAAAATATTCTAACTCATAAGTTGTAAGCTTGATATGTGATATATGCGCCCAGCCTTAAAAGGATAAAACGTCTCAGCTGAAAGGAGAAGTATTGGTTAAAAATTCGAACTGGAAGAATGAAGGCCCAAATGCGCCTAAAATGAGGCATTAAATTTTCTAAGTCATGTTGCCGAAAGCTGAAGTCATTGTAAGCTTGATATGTGATATGCGCCCAGGAGGATTAAAGAAGATGAGCTCTAAATTTCGAATTTGGCCAAGTGCTAAGATTGAAACCTCAACATGGTATATGCGCCCTTGGAGTGTAAGGAGGATATCAAAATTTGCAATATGCGCCTTGAAGAATAGAAAGTAATAAGCGCCAAGAGAAAGAATTATTTGACGTATGAAGGGAATTTATTTTCTAAGGAAAATCTCAAGGGATTAAAAACACGAAGAGTTAAGTACGCCTAAACTTAAAAATGTTGCTAAGGCGTAGAAAAGTTGAAATTGGAGATTTAATGAAAACTCGACAAAATCGAAAAGTGATAATAGAAAAAAATTAAAGGCGTTGGAAGAGTAATAAAATTTCTCCAGGCGATTAATTTTAAAATTTGCCTAAGTCGGAGAAAATAATTAATTTAATTAATTTAATTATTTTCCTAAGTATTAAATTTAAATTCCCCCTTTAATTTTAACACATGAAATTTTAAAGTTCGGATGATTTTAATCGTGGGGAATTTATTTCGGAGTTAATTATGGATGGAAAATAAAATTACGCCTAGCCGATTTAAAGTATTAACGTCGAATTTTCAAAGGTGTGCTGGTGAAATAATTTAAAATGACATTTAAATTAAATTTTAATAAATTAAATATGCCATTTAAAAAGGCAGTTGAGATTATTTCAAATCGGAGTAAAAATGATTTTTTTTCGAAATTACTGAAGGTAACTGGCAGTCGGGAGGAAATTTTAAATTTGAATTGAGGAAAGAATCTCCCTAAATAGCAAATTGCCATAGCAACTGCATGACGACTGGAATATTCCCTTTTAAATTTAGCAAATGCGTCAGTCATAATGAAGAGAATAAATGGCATTTGCTAAAATTAGCACCAGCTTTTGGCTATAAAACTCTGAGGATTTTCATTCTCATCTCACAAGATTCGAAGCTGAGATTTATGCTAGTGAGTTGAGTTGTGAGATTTAATTTGAGAGTTGCTGAAAGTGTGAAGTGATAAATTCGATTTTTCAAGAGGATTGAAATTGTTGAAGTCGAAGTTGCTGAGAGTTGATTTCTTGAGTTGCTGAGATTCAAATTTGCGAGGTTGCTGCGATTTGAAATAAAGTTTGAAGTGTTAAGCGTTTTTATTTCTCCAAATTGCTGAGGTAAGTGCTCGAAGTTGCTAACACTTAAGTATTTTGCTGAAAGTTGAAATGTCTTCCAAGTTGAAAGTTGAAAAAGCTGAAATCATTTAATTATGCTGGAGGTCGAAATTGTTTGAATTTGAAATTACTTGGGCTTTGAATTTTCTGAAGTTGCTGAATGTTAGAATCAAATCAAACTTAAAATTGTTGAAGCCTTCGAAGTTGCTGATGTATAACTTTCAAAGTGCTGATTTGAGATTGTTAAAACTTTTCGAAGTTGCTGATTTATAACTTCCGAAAAGCTGATTTGAAATTATCAAGACTTGTTGAGTTGAACTTATTAATTCTTCGAAGTTGCTGATAATTTGAAACTTGGTAATTTATGACTTTCAAGCTTGCTGATTTAAAATTGTTGAATTCTTCGAAGTTGCTGATGTATAACTTCCGAAGTTGTTGATTTAAACGTTGCTGAAACTTAACACATTTTTTTCGAAGTTGAGATTGTTGGAGTTAATTTCTTACAGAGAGATGGAAATTTCTTTGGCTACAAGTTATTGAAGTTCGAAGTTTAAGTATAACGAGGCTTGAAGTCGAAGATGGTTGTTGAAGCTGTTAACTTGCATTTATTCTTGCAGCCAACTTCATTCGCCAGCCGTCCCATGTGATCTTTATTTTAAAAAGTCGGAGGTGTAATGTTTGCTTCTTGTTTTGCAGATGGCTGATGGACGAAAGACTGATGTTGCTGGAACAAGCAAAGCCGGAGCAAAGGCTGGTAACAACGAAGCTGTCAAAGAAAACGCCTCCAGGCAGGCGATCATCAAGAGTCTGAAGAAGTCCATTCCGGAATCGAAGATTGTGTCGAAGTTTGGAAACCTGATAGACACCAACCTTGGGCCTTTCAACCTCGAGGTCTTCATGCGCAGAATGTACGGGCAGGGTGGCAATCTTCCGACGGAGGCATCATGCAACATTGTCAAGAGCGGATTGTACGCAGCCGCAGGGTTCCAACCGGCGGTTCGTTGTCCAGAGCTGATCTTGGAGTGCGCCAACTTTTATAACTCCGATGATCGGACTATTGTGTCTCCAGATGGTATGATACTGGCCAACTTTGCACCTGACGCAATTGGCGAGGCATTTGGGATGCTTGCTACAGACAATATGTTGTATAAATCCAAGGCAAAGGCTGACAAGATGTACGCCACGTCATTTGAGAAATGCATGAAGAGGATAAACACCACTTGGATGCGAAAGCCGAAGCCTCCTGCTGCCAGGCTACCTAAGCAGATAATTTCAGAAGAGCTGAAGCAGGAGTATTGCGATATCATTATGCTGCTCAGTAGGGTTAACGGCAGCCCACAATCATTTGTATTCGAGCCATGGATGTTCTTCTACATCAGCGTGGTGCTCGAAGGGAAGGAGCAAGTAAACTGGGCGCAGATGATAAGTGACAATATTGATGAACAATTTAGGAGTCTCAGGAGAACAAAAACATTTTACATGAGCTCGTATGTTATCTACATGCTTGCTCGGATGACAAAGTATAGAGGGTTGGCATACCAAGAACCAATTGGCTGTGGATACAATCAGTTCAAGATTCACGAGTCCTGCAGACAGTTGCACCTCACGCACACAGGTGACTTCAAGAGAGTTAATGACGCTTTCACTATGTATATCACAAGAACCCTTCAGCAGAGGTTACAACAGAGGATATCCGAGGAGGCTCAGATGCTAATAGAAGAGTATGGGTGTTGGTTCGTCCAATTCCCAAAGTTTACTTATTTGAGGCTGCCAGGGTACGATTCATACGTCTACAAATTACCTAGGTACCCTACCAACAGGATGATACTACTTGAGTTGTCTAGGCAATTGGTGGCCTACGATAAAATCATAAGGCGAAAGAAGAAGGGAGGCTTGCATTTTCCCATTGTGTTGGGAAACTCACTTGAAGAATGCCCCACGTTGCAGGCAGCCAAGGAGGCTGAAGATGAACTGAAGTTCTACAAGTTGACTCTTCATACCGGCCGACAGGATTTTGATCCTCGGGGAAAGATTGGAACGGTGCAGGGTGTGGAGTACAGACACAAAGTTCACTTAGAAGATTTTTGGGCAAATGCTGGAAGTGAGGCCGAGATTAGGAAAAGAAAGTTTTCAAGGTTGCCACTTAAGATGATTAGAGAATGTGAAGTGATCCAAGTGCCAGATCAAGTTGAAGAAGATACCAGGTTGATGCATCCGGATTATGAAGCAGTAAAGAACACACCAATGCCACCAGTAGATTGGGCCGAACCAGAGATCACTGATTTGGACACCTTGTCTATTCCTGTCTTGACTTTCACAAGGGCTTGGGTAGAAGAGCGTGTTCACAGACTAAGGAGGAGGTCAGTTGCTTTCACATACGACCTCATGGGTGATAAAAGGCCACCAGTGTCGGCGAAGAGAAAGAAACAGATTGCCCAAGTCGTGGAGCCACCACAGCAAGAGGAACCCATTCAGCCGGAACCTCAAGGGTCGGAGGACACAACATCTACTCAGTTGGTGACTCATTCTTCCAATGTGCGTGAAGTCTCATTGTTTGCAAATCAGAAAGCTCAAAGAAATGAAGAGCCAGAGGTTGGGGAAGTTAACCAACCAATGCCCACAAAATTAGATACTCAGAGTGTCAATGATCCTGAAGGCGCCAACAAACCAGATGAAGGAGAAGAGACAGAAACAGATACCCACTTCAATTTTTCCTTCGGAGAGGAAGACGTTGAAGCTCGTGAAGGGAGCGATCAAAACGTTGAAATAATTGAGCCTCAGCGGAATGTTGCTCGAGAGGAAGTCCGTGAAGTGGAGGCAACTGAGGAGCAGCCCCTCATTATTTATGATATTCAGCGCAATTGGCTTTCACAGGCCATCAGGAGGGATCAGGATGATGACGCTGATTTGGCAGTCGAAATGGTAGAGCTTCTAAACAGAACAAGTAAGTCGCCGAAGAGGAAGAGATCCAGGAAGTATACAAGGATGGAAACTAATGAAGCAGGTTCACGCAGCCTTCACATTGCTGTTCCAAGAGAAGATTATAGTTTAAGTGATGCAATGCCAGAAAATTACACGATCACCACAGTTGAATTAGGACGCCCTTCCGGAGTGCAAGTGGTCGAGGAGGCTGAAAGCTCATTCCAGGCATTGAAGGACAGGTTGGTGAAGAAGGAAGGAAAGTACAAAAGATTGAAAAAGGAGCACAAGGCTTTGGTCGAGTATGTGCAACATCTGGCACATCCAGTTGCTCAGGAGAACCCAGTGGTAGAGCTTCCGCCTGAGCTACCACGAGAACCGATCGGTGGGCTTGAGGAGATGAAGAGAGCTATACGAGAGGGAGACAAGTGGATAAGTGGTGTCTGTGCTGAAGCAGAAAAGTTCATGGCCGATCTTGTCTCATCATTTCAGAATGCATCTAATATCCTTTCACGCCTAGATAATGTCGAGCAAGCTTGGGGAGACACCCATATTTTTCAAGACAAAACTATTCCTCGCCTTGCTGTTTTGATGCGTGTGCCCACGCAAACTTTGGTGAATGAAGGAGTAATCCAAGCGGGTGACAGTATGATTTTCGTGGGTGGCATTCAACGGCATTCACAGGGAAGAGTTTCTTCGACACAGCAGCTATGGAGTCCGCTAGGATCAAGAAAGCAATGAGGAATATCCACGAGGGTATCCTCAACACATTGGAGGCAGTGTTTGCCAAAAGGATGACCGCTGAGGAGATTGAAATTAACGGATTGAAGGCAAGGTTGCAACCTTTCTTCTCCGAGATGAAGAGGTTCTCTCAGCTGGACTTTGAGAACATGACAGCATTTTCAGCAATCATTCAAATTACGCAGGACTCTATGGAAGCTTGGAGAAAGTCCTGTGATAAGCATGAGCAGATGGTGGCCATCCTAGAATATCAGCTAAATCTTACTCCATCAATTTCTGAGGAGGAGGTTGACGAGGTGCTGGCACGATTCGTAGCGTACGCGGTCAGAGAGAAGAGCAAAGGAATCCGAGTCATGGACGAGAATCTTCTAGAAGGGTAGTGGGCATTAATTGCTCATGGTGGTCAAGGAGGAATCTGCTATTTTTGGGAGCATTTATGACACCACTCCTCCACCTTCTGGCGGTTTTTAGGGCAAACTTGTCTAGGGCTGAGGTGGCTCGATCTGAGCCCTCCGTTGTAATTCAATCTGGACCGTCCATTGGACTTGGCCAGCTATATAAGGGGGAGTCCCCCTCATTTGTAATCTAGTAGTCAGAATCAGAGAGTAGTCGACAACTAGTGAAGCAGAATAGAGAGTAGATACTTTTTGAGTTAGAGTAGTTTTCATTGCATTGTTGAAGAAGAAGGGGAATTCTCCCTTTGAGAATTTTGTAAGAGATTGTCACATAGGATATTCATAATAAAGTATTTCATTGATGGTGAATTCAAACTTTGTTGTGAGTAGTTCATGAGGTTTCTTCTTCCTTTGTCTTCAACTAGGACCTAATTTCATGCTAATAGTTAAATATGGTTGCTTATGCTTGATGTAAGTGAGCTTCTTTTATCCATACCACTAACATTCTTACTGATGGTAAGACTTGTCTTGCGTGGTCAACTGGAACATTTCATACTTAACTTCAATCAAGATTCATGTGTAGTTATGCATCGTTGTGATGGTGGTTGCATTATTGAATCGTGATTTGAACATCCATTTTACCCTTTGAAGATTGCACTTACTTTGTTGAGGCTGTCCAATTGGAGGCTAGACAACGTTTGTTAGAAGTTCATTGAAATCGAGCATAACACCCTTTGCATTTAGGTTAGAATTTAGAATTTAGAAATCTCTGCAGCCATTCAAATTCCGTACACTTTTGGTTAGTTTTAGGAAACTTGCACTCTAAAGCTAAATCATTCGCACAAAATCCCTTTCAAAAGCATATATTGGTTGTTACTGCACGTATTCTGAACAACTACGTAAGTCCCCTCATAAGAACACAACAAATACACATCAACCAACTGGGTCTATTCGCATTAAAGGAACCTTGGAGTTGAAAGCGTGATCTCACTCGCAATCTTAGCACGCTGAATACTTTGTTCAAGAGAGGATAAGGTATCCGTTGGGAAACTTTGTTCTGCTGATTGGTGCGGTCATAAAAATCACATCAACAGGATGGTTGCTCCATTATCGTGAATGGGTGGATCAATTGTCACATCTTTAGGAAAGAGGAAGGATGCAAACTTCCAATTTTAGATTTTGAAGGGTGTTATACAAGTGGTTGGAGCCTTTAATGTTGTACAAGTGGTGATTGATTTAGCCCCTATATGTAAGTGAGCCGACTTGATGATGGAGGGCTTTTACAAGCACACTTTTTGAACCCCATGTTGTGTTCATGCATTGAAGGACATTGGGAAGATAGATTGGGTGAAGGTAGTGGTGGTAGAAGCTAGAGACACACAAATGTTCATTTGCAATCATCACACTTTACTTGCTTTGCCCAAAATTTTTTCGAGGAAGGAATTCCTCAAGCTTGTGGATACTAGATATGCTAGCTATTACATTTTGTTAGAGAAGATGGTTGAGGTGTAGGAGCCTTTACAATTAATGGTGATTAATTCAGAATGTGGTAGATGGCTAGAAGCAAGCACACTAGAAGAAAGAAATGTGAAACAAAAGATCCTTGATGATGATTGGTGGTCCAAATTGAGGTAAGAAATTGTTGGTTTTTTTACATTTTAAAAAGGTTAATTTATTAATGTTTCTAACTTGTAAATTATTTTTTCGTTTTTTGTAATAGCATTCACTCTTTGTCATTTGAGTATTAAATTCTTAATCTTTTTTGGAATTTTAATTTTTGTAATGTGTTTGCGCTTGCAGATATGTTTGCTCCTTCATTGACTTTGTTATGAAAGTTATAAGATATGTTGACACAAGCTCTCCTAGCCTTGGAGAGATTTATGAGACATTTGATAGCATGCTTGGGCAAATGAAGCAAACCATTCTTACCAAGGATCCTACTTTCGGATTTTATAAGGAGCATATTAGGTCTATTGTGACGTGGTGGTGGAACATTATGAACATCCCACTTCATATGACAGCCTATATTTTAAATCCCAAGCGATGTGTAGCTAGGCTTGGAAGAGTGAGTCCGTCTCATGATGAAGAAGTGAAAGAAGGGCTTATGAAGGTGCTTTGAAAAATATATATTGATGAGAAGTCTCCTATACTTTGCACACAATAGCTAGCCTTTGTCAATTTTTGTGATCTAGCCTTCAACAAACCAGAGGCAAGAATGGATAGAGATACATTAGCTCAAATTGACCCTATTGGATGGTGGATGTGGCATGGCAAGGATGCATCAAAGTCGAGGATACTTGCCACTTGACTCCTTTCACAGGTTGCCACTTTCTTTGTTGTAAAGAGCAATTGGTCCACACATAGTTTCATTCGGTCAATCAAGATGAACAACCTTACCTCTAAACAATTGGAGAAATTGGTGGCCAGACATAGTGCTTAGTAGCTACAAGATCGATAGACCCCTAAGTATTGCCAAACTCTAGCTTCATGTTGGGATGTTGTTCCCAAAGATGCTATATAGGTTGATGAGGAGGAGACACATGAGGGATTGGTTGGGATTGCATTGGATGAGGCAGCCCCTCATAGTGGTAGTGACTTGGAATTAGACTTTGAATTCGATGCAGACTTAGCAAAGACAAATGTTGATTAGGGACAAGTACAACAATATATTTTCTATATTATTGTTGTTTTGTAGTTGAAACTTGCAGCCTGTTGGGTGAAAATTATGTAATCAACTTTCGACAGATTACACAACTTGGACTTCAGCCACAGCTATGTGAGATGTGAATCTCTCCTCTCGGAAAGGGGAGGCGCCCTTCTTACTGCTAAGAGAAACAATAGTAAATCACAAAAGTAATTACACAATGTACACGAAATTCACGAGTGGGGGGGGTGTGTTACATTCATCCTTCTCTCTTTTTTCAGAGAAGATGTTTACAATGCTTCACGTGTTGGAAGTTCCGAATTCTTGATAACTTGAAATGAACAACTAGCAGTAATGCCAATATCTCTATCTCGTCAAAGCAAAGTGTAGAGATACCGGAAGTAATTAACAACAAATAAATTAAAAGGGAAAGCTCACGAAGGCACAAAATTCGTTCCGTGAAAGCTTTATCAATGTTGGATCTGCATAAGCGTGCCGTTTACTCGTTAGAAGCACAAGAATCTTCTTAAGAGCGCAACAATTCTTCAAGCGGCATGAACGATTACAAGCACAAAGTCTTGTAGATCATCCAACAGAAGTGTTAATAGCACGAACGATTACAAGCACAAAGTCTTGTAGATCCTTCGACAAAGTATCCAAGAGTATGAATAATTACAAGCACAAAGTCTTGTAGATTATCCAACAAGAACATGCAAAAGTATAAATGATTATAAGCGCAAAGTCTTATA
The DNA here is from genome assembly GCA_007258455.2 of Sequoia sempervirens. Lineage (NCBI taxonomy): Eukaryota > Viridiplantae > Streptophyta > Pinopsida > Cupressales > Cupressaceae > Sequoia > Sequoia sempervirens. The sequence goes on along the minus strand of VDFB02000003.1, from coordinate 658,664,648 downwards.
GATCACCCAACCAATGATAAACAAAATAACAATGCAATCTAAATAATAGATGTAACGCAAAGTTTACATCAACCACTTAGAGTCTTTCAGATTCCTCGAACTAATCGCTACCAAATCAAATCAACTTACAAAAGTATTGAATCCAACGCAAAGTTTGGCTTGCAATCCTTTTCTTTATTGATCGAATCTCATTCACAAAATATGAACGCAAAGTTTCACAAGTTTGCTTACAAAAGGGCAGCACTTCGTTGCAAAAGGCTAAAAGATAGATTACAATGAAAATCCCTCACATTATATAGAAAGAGGGATGAGCAAAATAAGGAAAGAGATTGAGAAAATCAGGGAGAGTTAGGTGAGCGATTTTAGGAAATCTCAACTAACTCTGACCAAAGTCAAAGTGTAATTTGTTTTGAAAATGTACATCTTTTGGACTTGGTGTAATTACAATTTACAAAATGACATTGAAAATGTAAATATTTACAAGATGCATAATGGATGCACGGAAATGTCTAACAACTGGAGAATAGGGGGCGCTTCACATCTACTTTGCATTGGAAATTTGAAGTCTTCAAATTTCCTCCCTAGTCTTGCCGCGAATTTCTCATCGGACCAGCAATGTAATCCACAATGAGAGAGATTGTGAATTTTAAGTGATCGATCTCATGGCGGATGAGTAGATCTTTTACTTTTGTCAAGATCGTCTTGAGTTGTCAATGTGAGCCTTGTATACAAATGATGTTATTGAGAAGCTACGAGAATCTGAGCTGTCAATCAAATTCATGATGGCTTCCTTGAAGATCAGGGATATTTCTGTGGCCGGCAGGAAGATACGATTTTCCTCAAGAAGTTGACCAGGCAACTCTCTGATACTTTTGTCAAGAATGTTGCGATGCCCGTCGACATCTTCCTGTACTTGGTGAAGGTCTTCAATGAGAGATTGAACCACTTGGATCCTGTGTTTCAGTGATTCTTTTACCTCTACAAACTTTTCTTTGTCGGGAATTACCCCAACCTCCGCCAATTTGCTGAGCTTTACCTGTTTCATTTCCGACCATGACAAGCGGGCATTTTTCCATGTCTCTGCTCACGGGAAAGTCGCTCTTTTCTTTATCAAGCTCGTGGTGAGCTTGGCCAACATGGTGGTTTTCTCATCCAGCGATAGGAAATTATCGAGATCAGGTGTTCGATGATCTTTC